>JAJJWX010004935.1:600000-1103526 GCA_023529315.1 Papaver bracteatum | reverse complement strand
TAGGTTCTTATCAAGGGTGTAGTGTGGGAATTCCTGCAACCACAGGGAGCATTCAAGAAAAGATGGTACGAACAGCTACACAATGTCCTATGGGCCTACCGAACTACAAGAAGGGCGGCCACGGGAGAAACTCCATTTATGATAACCTACAGAGCCGAAGCAGTCATCCCAACGGAGATAATACTTCCAACAACAAAAACAGAGGCATGGGAAAAGAACCTAACAACAGACCTAATGCTGGAAAATCTTGATGATCTTGAAGAAAGGCGATAAGTGGCTTTACAAAAGATAGTAAACTATCAACAAAGCCTAGCCCGCGAATACAAAAAACGGGTCATCCCTAGAAACTTTGTGGTTGAGGAATACGTGCTACAACAAATACCACCATATCAAATAAATAATGAGTGGATCAAGCTAGCTCCGACATGGGACGGGCCCTATATCATACACGATATCGCTAAGAAAGGGTCATACTATCTCAGGACCCTTAAAGGTGAAGTATTACAACACCCTTGGAATGTATTGTACCTAAAGAAATACTACCCGTAAGAGAATGGTGATTACTCAAGAGAATAAGGGAATGGACAATAGTCCACCATGTTCTGTCCCTGACCAAATGTATTAAAGACTTTACTGATCAATGAAAGAAACTTTTTGCTAAGAGAAAGTCAAATTTTTTATTAAATACAAATTGGGTTAGAATAGACACCCTCCGTCATAATTGACGATGAGACAAGGAAAGGCACAACTGCGCATGTGTCAATACTCGGATCCTCAGAGTTATAGCTCCATCCATGAGTCAATAAGAAAAAGTAAGATATCCCCTATAGAGATACCTTGTCGAAGTAAATCATCCTTCGCGCTGAACGCGTAGGGTTACAGGAAAACTATTTCCCACGTAGGAGCCCTCGCCACCATAGTACCTTCTGTCCAAAGGATACTTAGGTAGGATGATGAATGTTCCACCAAAGGTTAAATATACCTTATCACCTTATGATGACTTGAATGTGCAATACTAAAAGACACAATACGTCTAGAAACGAGATATTAATGCAATAATATAGGCACGATAACAATATTACCAAAATATGACTGACATGTCTTAAAGGTTGCAGATAATATATATGCAAACTACTACAAAGCAGTGTTTCAAATAAAGGAGACAACAAAGGCCCCTCAACTTGGGGCATAACACAACAAAGAGTTTAGTTAAGAGAAACCGAACACATCAAGGGTAAGGAAGATGAGGAAAGAAAACTCCTTCAACTTGGAGATAAGCCTCTGCAAAGGCACCATTAATATAATCAATCAATGTCAGAACACTCAAATTGCACCTTCATCTGAGAAGCCTGAGCCTCTAGATCCGAAGCCGACTTCTGACGAAGCTCCATCATCTGAGCGCTGAGCTGATCATTATCTTGCTGAAGCGCCTCATCCTTAAGCCTAGCAGCAACATAAAATTGGAGGGATATCTCAAACGAAGATATTTGACCCTCAAGATAATTAATCTTGGAATTCGCACCCACCAACTGCTCTTGGAGACCTGCGGATACAAAGGGTATAAGCAATAAGAAGAAGCAACTAAAGACACAAAGGATGCTGCGGAAATATAAGGGTCCTAATCTACCTCCTACATGGATAAGGGACTCTTCTAAACTATGCTGACCCTCAGCAAGATCCACCTCAGCGGCACCAAGATCCTCCATTAGGGTATCACATTCAGTACGGAGTTCATCAACATCAATCCGGAGCGAAGTATTCTCAGAGGATAAAACTTGGTAAACATTCTCTAACTCTTCCAACCTCTTAACCAAAGATGCGTGGGACATGGAAGAAGACATGGGTCCTGCTTCGGCAAGTTTATTCTTAAGAGAACAGACCTCAGAAGATTAGACATTCCGTTCTGCAGTAACCTTAGCTAATGAAGCACAGGCATCTTCGAAATATGCATAATACTTCTTGCGAATAATTTCTTGGGATGAGAGACATTTCTCATCCAAATATATATCCTCCTTTTGCTTTAAAACAAGACCCTCTTTCCACTTAATGGTTTCATCACACTCCTTACGAAGCGAAGCCATCTGCTTTACCAGATCTGCATTTTGAGAAGACTCTAGATAAAGTTGGGCCTCGTTATGAACAGTCACGTTCATCAGCCTATCCGACTTCTTCTGATAATACCAAACATCAGATGATAATCTAGCTACTTTCTCTAATGTGATTTTGAAAGTTGTTGTAAAGTGGTAAGAAAGATGTTGTTCCTCTCAAACTTGTGAAGGATACTTTAGACTTAAATTCAAAACTGAAATAGAAAAACTCACTAATAATTATAGCTAACACTGACAAAGTTGATATCAATATTAAATGAACACTGAGGCTAAGATTCCACTATTTTTCCAAGTTCAAAGTGATTAAATGTATGCGTGTCGTAACCACAACAAATTAATTAATATTTTACTACCTAATTAACAAGTAATATAGGGTAGTCAAGATCGATCCCACGAGGAGCACGAGATTCTAGTTGTAAAATTGTCACACAAAGGGAGGTTGAATTGTCACAAAAAGTAAATAAAGCAATTAAAAATATAAAGGAAATCAATAAGAGAGATTAGATCAAGGAATCCTTCTTCGCTGCAAAACAATGATTAAAGTTATGTTCTTTTCCACTTCTTATTAGTCACAGATTATCACCAACCGTAGGATAGCAGGTTCACTTAGCTAACCCCAAAAGTCCTTATTTCACTGAGTAACATGTCCGCTTAGTTATCAGATTCTATTCAAAAGAACCACCTTGAGGTTCGCTTACAAGATGTAATTCCCCGAACGTATTAAGATTTATGAACTTAGGTTTAGTACTAGTAGTTAGACTCGGTTCGCTTGGTCCACTTTCTAGCGTTGTTTACACACACAATTGCTTCACGGAATCGCTCCGCAAGGTCTTGTGTTTTCTATTTGTGTAAAGAGTCAAGAAACGATTACTTATCCCCTAACTTTCACTAGCTTTAGATCAAATTAACAAATCAATTTAGTATGCATCCTAAACAACCTATCAATCAATCATAAACACTCATATTAGTAAAAACAAACGATAATCATATGAAAAACTTAAAAGTAGAATTGAAACAAAACTCAAATCATGTTAAGAACTAGGAATTCATCCTCAATCAAATTAGTTACTCATGCTAAGAGTTCACACAAAGAATAAAGAAAATAATTGTGTGTGTAGAAGTGTGCAAAATTGTGCAAAAAAGTGTGTGCAAGTGTAGAAGTGTCTATAGAAAAGTAGAGAACTTCTCTATTTATAGGCTTCAATGTTCTCCATATCTTCTAAGGAATAGAATCCCTTTCCTTTAGCAATTCGCTTTCCAAATCCAAGCCTTTATCAAATCTTCCATCTTCTCTTTCCATATTCAAATCAAATTCTTCATCCAATTCCAAGTCTAAGTCTTCACATCCCATGAGAGAAATCCACACAAAATTCTGCAACTTTGGCTCGCCGGAAAACCGGGTTTTTCGCCGGAAATAGGCCTGAATCCGTCACCGCCGGCTACCTGAGATTCTCCACCGGTAAGGGAATATTCCGTCACGTCCTGTCCAAGTTAACGGTCAAACGGGTCAAACCGTTAGTCAAGTGGTCAAGAAATAGAGCAGCCAGACACCGAGTCATCTCACTCAGCTGTCTAATTCAGTCTAATTGGGGTGTGTTGGATCGCTCATCGCCGGTATGAGTTGACTCACCGGAGTGGAAATCTGGGCAGAGTCTCGGCTGTTTTCTGGGATTTTCCCAAGCCAAATTCAGGCCGTTTTTCCTTCCCTGTAACAAACCTAAACATACATCTAATTAATTCATTCAGCTCTTCAACCTTGCCAACACTTCCCTTTATCAATCACCACTAGAACCCATTAGCTTTCTTCTCTGAGAGTTCAATCAATCAATCCGAGTTAACCCATCTTCGATCTTGATCTTCTCCATCACTGAATTAGCCTCAATTGAGAGCAGCAACAAATTCTAATGGAAACCCTAACTCTTCTTTTGATTTTAACACCACGAGCTCAAACCCATTCTTCAGATCTATTAACAACAACAACTTGAGTTTCTTCATCGGCTTCTCCTGAATTGGTAATAGCAACAACTCCAATCATCAAAACCCCTTTCTTCGATTTTTATTTCCAACTCAATCTCACAGTACCACTTTCTCCTTGTTCTTTTTCTCGATTTCTCACCATTTCAGCAGCATCAGTAATTTCAAACCCTAATTCACTCGAGCTCACCGTATCACCAATTCAAGCATTATTCGAAACCCATCATCATGAACCCTCTTCATAATCTCCTCACCATTTCTCAAATTCTGTTCTCCCTGAATTCCTCAGAAAATCTCGATCTCTCGAAATCAATTTCTGCCACTGCTCAGTTTAGGGATTTAGGATGAATAAGATGCAAATCTCGATTTTAGGTTATAGGTTGGGATGGTTATTGATAGTCAGTCCCTTCTGATAAGGGATATCCAATTGGCCTCCCTTTAACCTGTGTTGGCTGCCTTTTATAATTATTCCCAAAAACAAATTGTCCCTTAACATGTGATTGGGCTCCAGATAGCGCTCGCCCTATGAAATGATAATTATGCCCTTTTTGCTCAATTTTGGTGATTTCTTCTTCTTTTCCTCTGTGCGACTCCAGAGTACCTAATAACTCAAAAACACACGTAAAATACATAATTTGCAAGAAAAATAGCAAAGAAAGCATAAACTACTAGATAGTAAATTAGGTGTATTTTACACCTATCAAATTCCCCCACACTTAGACTTTGCTAGTCCTCAAGCAAATCAAACAAAACAAAACAAAAACAAATACATACAACTCTGTGACGTCGAGAAAACGGTTAATTTTAACATAAATAACAATCCTTTAAACCCCTAGATGTCCCTAGTGGACGAGTTTTAGTCTCGTGAAGGTTTACAAGAGGTCTACCTACAAAACCTTTCTACTCCAAATTCCAGCTACCTGCGAAAAGTCTATGAATGAATCCAAAGTGATTACAGGAGGATGAGGTACCTTGTGCAAATTTAGTCCATATTCAAGTTAATAAAGTTTATCTTAGAAAGTCGAACAAACCACAATACTCGGAATCTGACTAACCACAATCACATTGAAAAGATTAAGAAGATGGAAATAGAGGTAGATGTGGCGAATGTTTACAAGTGATCGATGTTTCCCATATCTGTCTGAAGGTCACTGCCAAGACGAACCTATGCCTATTAGATTGAGCTATTGGTGCTGAATGCTACATCAAATCAATTGGAATATACAAGGGAACCAATTGTGACTTTATTCAACACAATAATAATTTCTTTTTTTCCTCTTTTTTTTTCTTTTCTTTCAATATGATTGGATCAAACTGGATCCAATTTCTCCTTTTTTTTTTTTAGACAACATGATTGGATCAAACTGGATCCAAGCGCATGCTTCCTTGTCAACAAGTATATGATAGTTGCCTTGGATCCTGCATTCCACGCTTGTTTAGGCGATGGAGACAGGGACAACATTTCACACATACTACTATTCCCAAGTGTCATTTTTATTCCGTTTGGTCAAATTGGTCGGTCTTTTTTTTTTTTCTTTTCTTTTCTTTCTTTCTTTCTTTTCTTTCACTTTTTTTTTTTTATTTAACAACTCAATCACTCTATTTCATCCTAGCAGCAATAACAAGTCGATGTTTAGTGACCCACCAAAACACTTAGAAAACAATAGATAAATATGAAAAAAAATAAAAATAGAATGTGATATGGTGATATTCCGAGATATGGTAACAACTATCATATAATTTGTAATTAAGTTCGTCCCTTTAGTTAATTAGTTCCTCAACTCCTGCAATCAAAATGGTTTCATCCACTTACTTATGTTGGTAGTGTCATCCTAAAGGCACAAGTTTCTAGATTTCGGAGTTGATAAAGCACTTTTTTTTTCTTCGTAGTTTTCTATTTTTTTGATTTTTGTTTTTTGTTTTTTAAAGGCATAAAACAAACTATACAAACATATAAATGCTCCCCCACACTTAAACTTCACATTGTCCTCAATGTGTAAAACCGAAAGTTCTGAATTCTGACGTAACAGCAGATAAAACGCAAAAACTGTGCAAATTGGTAAGGAATTTGGAAAAACTCCATTTCACAAAAGTTGTTCACCTACGTGGTTTCTACACAGTGTCAAAATTTCACAGTGTTCCGAAAAACGATCTGACAGTTATGGTCTCTGGACTGAACTACGCGTAGTCTGAAATTTTCTGACGAAAAGGTATTCGTCATGCTCTTCTAAGATAGATTATGGACTTAATGAAATTAAACATGGGGATGCAAATATGATATGAAAACAATAAAAAGTAAAAAAAAACGAAACAAAAATAAAAAGCAAAAGGATAAAGATAAAGATAAGAGATACAAAACCGGTGGGTTGCCTCCCACTAAGCGATTGTTTTAAAGTCGACGGCCCGACATGGCTCTTGTAAGATTCACTCCCCATATACTAACAATCGGAAAATTTGGGGATCCTCCCATAGTACCTGCTTTGCAAACAATAACTTCATACAAATATTAGCACAAGAAAATAATAGTAAAGTTATCGCTCGATAGAAATTTCCCCCACACTTATTCTTGTCCACACCCGGAAGTGTATAAAGAACATAGAATTTGGGAATTTCTATGTATTCCTCTTGGAAAACCTGCATAGTGTTAGCATGAAGTGTTTCCAATGGTGGATATTGAGAAACAAAGTCATCCAAAAATACTTTCGAAGCACATACATTCAATCCAATAAGAGGTAAAGGAGAAGAATCAATATGCAAAGGGTTAGACAAACCTTGCACAATTTCTTGTATTACGGTATCCTCCTCATTCTTAAAAAATTCGAGTGAATTACTTACCTCTTGCATATCATGGTCCTCTATCAAACTTTGCAACCATTCTTCATCATTTTCTACCTTAACTAAAGTCTCGGCATCATCATAATCATTAGCAAGTTCAATTGGGTCTTCCACAATATCATTCAATTCGGTTCCATTATCGAGCATCATCTCTTCAACATTCTCATCATCGGAATCGGGCCATTCTTCTCTCATAAAATCTTCTTCGGTGTAAATTGTAAGATCTTCTTGTGAGGGTGTTATACCGTTTACAACAATAGGCAAGTCACACACAATCTCCTCCTTTTGAATAGGTGAAGGATCGTTATTATGATCCGGAGTTGGAATAACTTCCTCATTGTTGCAACGCTCATACACTTCCGCGGACTCATATTTTTCCCTAAGAATTTTTTTCCAAGCACTAAATGCATCTTCCTCAAGCTCTACCTTTTGAACATGTGATTGATCATTATTAAGATCAAGGCTTGAGTAATCTACACTAGCGTCATCAAAAGTCTCCAAAGGTTGGTCCTTTTCAACACAATCATCTTCATTATGGGAATCACCATAATAAGAATCTTCATCGGTTTCATAGCCTTTATCTCGACGTCGTTTAAGTTCCATGTGAATGGTCCTACTAATTTCTGCGACAAGCTCTTCCGAGTCTCCATCATCTTCCAATTTGTATAACTTTTGTGCAAGTTTACGGACATTAACACGCTTACCACCGTTTTCTACAATAGGTTCTCTTTCCCATGACTCCTCCCTTTGAATGGGTGAATGATCATAACTACGATCCGGAGTCGGGTAAGAAAAAATGTTGTAGAAATTGGTTTGTGCAACGTTCTTTCTATCACGATCAAGTGTTTTTCGCATGTCTTGCAATTCATTGAGAATCTTCATACAACTTGAATGAATCCAATTAGAAGTAGATTTATCATACCTTGGTGCTTGACTTACATACCCATTACAAGGTTGTTGATATGCAATAGGTTCTATTTCCCATGACTCCTCCCTTTGAATGGGTGAATGATCATAACTACGATCCGGAGTCGGGTAAGAAAAAATGTTGTAGAAATTGGTTTGTGCAACGTTCTTTCTATCACGATCAAGTGTTTTTCGCATGTCTTGCAATTCATTGAGAATCTGCATACAACTTGAATGAATCCAATTAGAAGTAGATTTATCATACCTTGGTGCTTGACTTACATACCCATTACAAGGTTGTTGATATGCATGAGAGTACTCATAAGGCTCCGTAAGATATTGATCATAGCCAAAAGATTGGTTTTGATTGTATCCTAAGGATTGTTGGAAGTTGCCATGATGTTGAGGTTGAAAACCGTATTGATTGTTGTAATATGCTTGCTCTTGTCCACCATACATGGAAAACCGGTACCTGAAAAAAAATTCTCAAAAACTAAGTTAGATACGATAAAGAATCCAACAAAGCAAGAATAAATAAAAAATAAAAATAACTAAAATCATCCGATGCTCCCCGGCAACGGCGCCAAAATTTGTATGTGTGTCGTAACCACAACAAATTAATTAATATTTTACTACCTAATTAACAAGTAATATAGGGTAGTCAAGATCGATCCCACGAGGAGCACGAGATTCTAGTTGTAAAATTGTCACACAAAGGGGGGTTGAATTGTCACAAAAAGTAAATAAATCAATTAAAAATATAAAGGAAATCAATAAGAGAGATTAGATCAAGGAATCCTTCTTCGCTGCAAAACAATGATTAAAGTTATGTTCTTTTCCACTTCTTATTAGTCACAGATTATCACCAACCGTAGGATAGCAGGTTCGCTTATCTAACCCCAAAATTCCTTATTTCACTGAGTAACAGGTCCACTTAGTTATCAGATTCTATTCAAAAGAACCACCTTGAGGTTCGCTTACAAGATGTAATTCCCCGAACGCATTAAGATTTATGAACTTAGGTTTAGTACTAGTAGTTAGACTCGGTTCGCTTGGTCCACTTTCTAGCGTTGTTTTCACACACAATTGCTCCACGGAATCCCTCCGCAAGGTCTTCTGTTTTCTACTTGTGTAAAGAGTCAAGAAACGATTACTTATCCCCTAACTTTCACTAGCTTTAGATCAAATTAATAAATAAATTTAGTATGAATCCTAAACAACCTATCAATCAATCATAAACACTCATATTAGTAAAATCAAAAGATAATCATATGAAAAACTTCAAAGTAGAATTGAAACAAAACTCAAATCATGTTAAGAACTAGGAATTCATCCTCAATCAAATTAGTTACTCATGCTAAGAGTTCACACAAAGAATAAAGAAAAGAATTGTGTGTGTAGAAGTGTGAAAAATTGTGAACAAAAGTGTGTGCAAGTGTAGAAGTGTATGGAAGTGTCTATAGAAAAGTAGAGAACTTCTCTATTTATAGGCTTCAATGTTCTCCATATCTTCCAAGGAATAGAATCCCTTTCCTTTAGCAATTCGTTTTCCAAATCCAAGCCTTTCTCAAATCTTCCATCTTCTCTTTCCATATTCAAATCAAATTCTTCATCCAATTCCAAGTCTAAGTCTTCACATCCCATGAGAGAAATCCACACAAAATTCTGCAACTTTGGCTCGCCGAAAAACTGGGTTTTTGGCCGGAAATAGGCCGGAATCCGTCACCTCCGGCTACCTGAGATTCTCCATCGGTAAGGGAATATTTCGTCACGTCCCGTCCAAGTTAACGGTCAAACGGGTCAAACCGTTAGTCAAGTGGTCAAGAAATAGAGCAGTCAGACACCGAGTCAGCTCACTCAGCTGTCTAATTCATTCTAACTGGGGTGTGTTGGATCGCTCATCGCCGGTACGAGTTGACTCGCCGGAGTGGAAATCTGGGCAGAGTCTCGGCTGTTTTCTGGGATTTTCCCAAGCCAAATTCAGGACGTTTTTCCTTCCCTATAACAAACCTAAACATACATCTAATTGATTCATTCAGCTCTTTAAACTTTCCAACGCTTCCCTTTATCAATCACCACCAGAACCCATTAGCTTTCTTCTCTGAGAGTTCAATCAATCAATCCGAGTTAACCCATTTTCGATCTTGATCTTCTCCATCACTGAATTAGCCTCAATTGAGAGCAGCAACAAATTCTAATGGAAACCCTAACTCTTCTTTTGATTTTAACACCATGAGCTCAAACCCATTCTTCAGATCTATTAACAGCAACAACTTGAGTTTCTTCATCGGCTTCTCCTGAATTGATAATAGCAACAACTCCAATCATCAAAACCCCTTTCTTCGATTTTTATTTCCAACCCAATCTCACAGTACCACTTTCTCCTTGTTCTTGTTCTCGATTTCTCACCATTTCAGCAGCATCAGTAATTTCAAACCATAATTCACTCGAGCTCACCGTATCACCAATTCAAGCATTATTCGAAACCCATCATCATGAACCCTCTTCATAATCTCCTCACCATTTCTCAAATTCTGTTCTCCCTGAATTCCTCTGAAAATCTCGATCTCTCGAAATCAATTTCTGCCACTGCTCAGTTTAGGGATTTAGGATGAAGGAGATGCAAATCTCGATTTTAGGTTATAGGTTTGGATGGTTATTGACAGTCAGTCCCTTCTGATAAGGGATATCCAATTGGCCTCCCCTTAACCTGTGTTGGATTCCTTTTATAATTATTCCCAAAAAAAAGTTGTCCCTTAACATGTGACTGGGCTCCAGATAGCGCTCGCCCTATGAAATGACAATTATGCCCTTTTTGCTCAATTTTGGTGATTTCTTCTTCTTTTCCTCTGGGTGACTCCATAGTACCTAATAACTCAAAAACACACGTAAAATACATAATTTGCAAGAAAAATAGCAAAGAAAGCATAAACTACTAGATAGTAAATTAGGTGTATTCTACACCTATCATTAAACCAATACTTATATTTATGCAATTTTCTCGTTTAATTTGATTCTAAAATATTGCAACAAGTTGATTTTCAAAAGTAATAATTGCAAATACCATGTATGAAGCATCAAAGTCTTAAAACTAAGCATACCCCATCAAAATAGATCACAATCACTCAAATAAAAATCATATTCAATAATAGTTCAAGGCAAATAATCATATAATAATTGCAAATAAAGAGATAAAATAGAATATACCACTTTTTGTTGGAAAAATAGCTTCCTCTATCTCCTCAGCAATGGGGTTTAGCTCCTCATATTAACCATTCTCAAAATACATATTTATTGCTCAAAAGTTGATTAAAAATAAGAGAAGGTATAAAACAGCGTGTTTGTAACAGATATAATTGTTACAGAACCACTGTTACACAGAACCCTAACACAAAACTGTTGTGAACTGAAACTAATTGTTACAGAAATTGTGACAAACGGTATTGAGTTTGAAAGATAAGGCCACGGTTTCTGGGACTTTCCTTAACTGATGTTCTCTGGTTCTTCTTCAACCTCTCGCTATGTTCTCTGAAAATTGATTATTTTTTTCTCCGTAATGCTCCTAAACCTCCCCAAAGTGAACGTAACCCTTGATGGACTTCGCAGCAGCCTTTATACACTCAACATCAACCCTAAATCTCGATTAAATCTCCTCTTTTCTTCGGCAGAAAGTCCCAGAATTTTCCACTTTCCAAATTCTTCTCTACGCGTTTCTGAGCCGTATAGATCATTCCATTCCCTCTATTAGATTGATATGAATCTCAGGAAAGGTTAACTTGCCTCAAATATCCAGTAACTGCAAAATATAATCAAACAAAATCCCGTGAAAAACTTCACCTCCCTATTTAAGCCAACTCGATGATTCCCTCCTCTTTTTTCGAATCTGCTCGATATGCATTCCCTGTTTAACCAAAACATGGTAATCCAAATCCAATTTAGGTAGAAAATCCGATCCAATCTCCACATGTTACCAAATCAGGAGGTCTGTGAAATTCCACACCGCTGTTTTGCTCCAACACGACCATGCAGCCCATTCTGATCGATCTAAATACACATACCAACCCTGTTGAGCTCTAACAGGTCCAGCCCAACGAAAAACAACCCTTGAATCTCTTTGAATATCGCTTGAAACACGAACCATAATCTGCATGTCTGCTGTTTGGTTTTCCTGCCTTTTCTGAAATTCAAATTTGGGAAAGAAGATGGCCGCCCCCTATCCTCAGTTGGAGTCCAAATAGTATCTGTCTTGGGGTTACCCCTTATCCAAAATGGGGTTCCGTTTAGCAGATGTTCTCTGGGGTGCCTTTGACAACTTTTCGAGCCGATTTTTTCCAAAATTGTTTATTGGCAAAAAATACCTACACACATAAAATACCATAATAAGTACAAAAATGAGCACTATCAATAAATAGAAGCGAGACAAATTAGACACAAAAATGTGTCTATCAAATACCCCCCAACTTATTGTTTGCTAGTCCTCGAGCAAAAATCAAATAGAAAATCAAATCCTAACTCACTGTCACCGCATCGTCGATTGCATTTAGCGTATTCAATAATCCTTTTAACCCCTAGGTGGCCCTAGTGGCCGAGTTATAGTCTCGGGAGGGATTACCAGAGATATACCCACAAAACCTTTACTCCAGACCCTAGCTATCTATGCAGAACCTTGGAAGGCACTAAAGAATCTCCTTGGTTGGCATACTTATTGATTACAAGAGGAAGTACCATGATGCAAAATTCCAATTGGTGTACACGAGTTTGCACTCAAGCATACTAAAATTCATATAAAGTGACAAAGCTCTACTCAGATAGTTTCTGGACATCATAAACCGGAGTCAACCAATCACATAGATAGATTAAGAAGATGGATGTAGAGAAAAATGTGGATGATGTTGACTAAGGTGAACCTATCCTAATGGGATGAGATACTGGTCTGGACTAATATCAACACACTGGTATATACAAGGGAACCAATGGTCGATAATCCTAAATCTAGATCAACTCAGCTGGCATATACAAGGGTATCAGTGGTCGACTTTATTGTATTTATTCCGGTTGGTCTAGTGGTCTGGTCTGGTCTTTCTTTTTTTTTTTTTTTGGGTATCTCAGTCACTCTATTTTCACCCTAGTAATGGTAAAAAGAAAAAAAAAAGTGATCAGGATTTTTTTGATGTTTCCAACACGAGGATATGGCGAAACTACCATTTTTTTTTCTAACACCTGAGATCTGTGCTTTTATGAATAAACTCTTATAGATGTTTCTATCTAATCAGATTGGTTCCTCAACTCCTACAACCAAAATGCTTCCATCCACTTAGATGGGTTAGTGCTATCCTTAATAAGCATAAATTTCTAGGTTCTGGGGTTTTTTTATTGTAACAAAAAGGTAACAGAAAGTTTCTACCCCACCCCCAACTTAAATCTAACATTGTCCTCAATGTTTCTAATTATAGAGCAGTACCAAAAATATAAACAACATGAGGAAATAGTAAAGAAAGAAGTCAGAAAGATAGTACCTGGGTGAAGTATAACCAAAAACCTACAAAAATAATATACAACATACAAAACCGCCTCGATGGTCAATCAAGGTAAACAGGGTCCTCCAGAGGGACCTCCTCAACATCACCTGTAGGAAAAGGCTCTAAAAAGGGCTTTAATTTCTGACCTTTAACCTTTGAAGAACTACTACCATCTGGAGTCTCAATCTCAACAGCGCCATGAGGAAAAACAGTACGGACCACAAAAGGACCGGTCCACCGAGAGCGCAACTTCCCGGGGAATAGATGCAAACGAGTGTCATACAGAAGAACTTTTTTACCTGGAGAAAATGACTTTCGTAAAATATTCTTATCATGCACAAGTTAATTTTGTTCTTATATTCCTTAGCACTATCATATGCATCTCTACGAATGTCGTCCAACTCATTGAGCTGGAGATTTCTGTGAGCTCCTGCCTTGTCAAGTGAAAATTTTAGCTGCTTAATATCCTAATAGGCTATATGTTCTAACTCAACAGGCAGGTGACATGCCTTTCCAAATACTAAATGATAAGGTGACATTCCAATGGGTGTCTTAAACGCAGTGCGGTAAGCCCATAAGGTATCAGTAAGCATCGATGACCAATCTTTCCTATTAAGATTAATTGTTTTATCTAGAATACGCTTAATTTCCCTATTGGAGACCTCTACCTAACCACTAGTCTGTGGGTGATATGGGGTAGCTACTTTGTGGGTAATACCATATTATTTCATTAAAAGAGCAAACGATCTATTACAAAAGTGTGAACCTCCATCACTAATTATAGCTCGCGGCGTACCAAAATGTGTAAGTATATTTTCTTTCAAAAACTGGACTACGACCCTGTGGTCGGTTGTTCTACACGGAACCGCCTCAACCGACTTAGACACATAGTTTATAGCGACAAGTATGTAAACATAACCAAAAGAATTAGGAAATGGACCCATCAAATCAATGCCCCACACATCAAAGACCTCAATCACTAAAATAGGGTTCAAAGGAATCATGTTTCTACGGGATATGGTCCCTAACTTCTGGCAACGCTCACAGGAAACACAATGACTATGAGAGTCTTTAAACAATGAAGGCCAGTAAAAACCACAGTGCAATGTCTTAGCAACAGTCTTCTTAGCACTAAAATGACCCCCACAAGCATGTTCATGACAAAAGGAAAGAATACTGGACTGGTCACTCTTAGGTACACATCTTCTAATAATATGGTTTGGACAATACTTAAATAGATAAGGATCATCCCAAAAGAAATGCTTAACCTCAGCTAAAAACCTAGAACGATCTTGTTTACCCCAATGTTGAGGCATTCGACCAGTAACAAGATAATTCACTATATCTGCATACCAAGGTGATTGGGAAACAGAGAACAATTGTTCATCAGGAAATCTATCCCTTATATGAAGGGAATAATTAGGGAAACTAACAACTAGCCTAGATAAGTGGTCTGCTACCACATTTTCTGCACCCTTTTTGTCTCTAATGTTTGGAAAAAATTCTTGTAACAAAAGGATCCATCTAATCAATCTAGGTTTGGTATCCTTCTTAGACAAAAGGTATTTCAAAGCAGCATGATCAGTATAGATTACGATCTTAGAACCTAATAGGTAGGATCTAAACTTATCCAAGGCAAACACGATGGATAAAAGTTCCTTCTCGGTAGTTGTATAGTTATTTTTGGCATCATTCAGAGTTTTGATAGCATAGTAAATCACATGAAGTAATTTTTTTTCTCTCTGACCTAGCACAACGCCTATAGCATAATCTGAAGCATGACACATAATTTCAAAGGGTAGGTTCCAGTTAGGTGCCTGGACTATCGGGGCAGTAGTGAGTAAATTCTTAATATTCTCAAAAGCCTCTAAACAAGCATCATCAAAGACAAACTTAACATCTTTTGTAAGCAAATTGCAAATAGGTCTAAAAATCAAGCTAAAATCCTTAATAAATCGACGGTAAAAACCTGCATGCCCTAGGAATGACCTAATATCTTTTACGGTTTTGGGGACATGTAAAGTCTTAATAAGGTCAACTTTGGCTTTGTCTACCTCTACACCATTTGAAGAAACGACGTGCCCTAATTCAATTCCTGATTTAACCATTAAATGGCATTTTTCCCAATTAAGCATTACATTCTTTTCCTTACACCTAGTCAACACTAACGTCAAATGATACAAGCACTCATCAAAAGATGAACCAAACACTGAAAAATCATCCATAAAGACCTCTAAAAACTGTTATACCGTATCAGAAAATATGCTCATCATACAACGCTGAAAGGTCGCAGGGGCATTACATAGCCCGAAAGGCATGCGTCTATACGCAAAGGTACCAAAGGGACAGGTAAAAGTGGTTTTCTCTTGGTCTTCTGGGGCAATAACAATCTGATTATAACCGGAGTAGCCATCTAAGAAGCAATAATAATTATGTCCAGCTAATCTCTCTAGCATTTTGTCGATAAAAGGAAGGGGAAAATGATCCTTCCTTGTGACCTTGTTCAATTTCATATAGTCAATACAGACACGCCATCCCGTGGTCACACGGGTTGGGATTAACTCATTGTTATCATTCTTGACTACAGTGATACCTGATTTCTTGGGGACAACCTGAACGGGGCTGACCCACTTACTGTCTGAAATTGGGTAGATAATACCCGCATCTAACAACTTAAACACCTCTTTCATATTAGGGTTAAGTCGACGTTGCATCTCCCTAGACTGTTTGGAATCTCCCTGTAAATGAATCGGATGCATACACACAGTAGGACTTATACCCTTAATGTCTGCTATCGTCCACCCTAAAGCTTCCTTATTTTCTTGAAGTACTTTTACTAGCCTACTTTCCTAATCACTATCCAAATCGGAGGAAATAATCACAGGTAAAGTCTCAGATGGGCCTAAAAACACATACTTTAGAGTACGGGTAGTGGTTTAAGGTCCAACTTAGTGGGCTCTTCTAAAGAAGGAGTTAGTATAGCCTCAGAAGATGGTAACGGTTCGAACCTAGCTTTCCATCTATTAGTATATAGAACAGGAGTAGAATATAATAGATCATTCACTTGTTCAATGGTGCTATCGTCATCTAAACCAAAATGGGATAGACAACTTTCTAATGGGTCTTCAGACAAAATATTTGGTAATGACTCCTGAACTAAGGCTTCTATCATGTTCACCTCTTCAACACATGTATCATCTAGCTCATAAGGTAGCTTACTGACATTAAAAATGTTCATCTCCATAGTCATATTATCAAAAGATAAATTTATCACACCATTTCGACAGTTAATGATTGCATTAGACGTAGCTAAAAATGGGCGACCTAAAATCACAGGTATCTGGTTCTCTGGGTCGGGGATAGGTTGGGTATCTAGGACCAAGAAATCCACTGGATAAATAAACTTGTAGACCTCAATGATAACATCTCGAGGAATTTTAGCATACCTATCAGCTAACTGCAGTGTCATCTGAGTAGGTTTCATTTCACCAAGACCTAGCTGTAAGTACACATGGTACGGCAGTAAGTTCACACTAGATCCTAAGTCAAGTAAAGATTTTTCTACCCGGAATTTACCTATTGTGAAAGCAATGGTAGGGGAACATGGGTCTTTGTACTTTGGTGTTGTGGTGTTCTGAATGATTGAACTTACGTGACTAGCTAAAAAGGCTTTCTTATGGACGCTATGTTTTCGCTTTCGCGTACATATATCCTTAAGGAACTTAGCATGAGCAGGAATTTTCCTAATTGCATCTAATAAAGGAAGGTTTATGGTAACTTGCTTAAAAACCTCCAATATGTCATTAAAGTTTGATTCCTTCTTTGTTGGTACTAATATCTGGGGAAATGGGCTCTAGGCACAAAATCAGACCTCTCAGGAACATAAGTGACATCATCAGAAACTTTATCACCCCCATTAGCTAGTGGTGGTCCTGAGGGGTGAGATCATGCGGGGTGAACTACAGTATGTTCACTATCGGGCATGGTTACCTGATTGTCTACTACTCTACCACTCCTAAGGGTTCTAATAGCATTCAACTGATTCGATGGTTTTGTACCTACTTCATGAACTCCTCTAGGGTTGGGTTGTGTTTGACTAGGAAATTTACCTTTTTCTCTCAAAGACTCATTTATCAGACCAACCTGGGTTTTTAACTCGGAAATAGCCTGACTGTTTTCCTGTCCTATCCTGTTACTAGCTTGTTGACTCTGTTCTACTGATAGCTGAAATTTTGCAGTTTGATGAGTTAACAAGTTGAGAGACTCCTCTAAACTCAAGATTCTCATATCTGACTGACTCTGAAACTGAGCTGGTCCTGAAGGATTCTTAGTATAGCGAAAACCTGGGGTAGCATTAGAATTACTAAACTGACCTTGACTCTGGCCCTTAGACCACGAAAGGTTCGGATGGTTTATCCAACCAGGATTATAGGTTTCTGAATATGGGTCAATCTTTTGACGATTATCAAATCTAGTGTTATTATAGAGAGCATTGGCTTTCTCTTCATTATTTTGGCCTTCCCAAAAAGTCTCCAATCTACCACTAGTGTGACCCACTTCTAAAGCTTCCAACCTTTTCTCTATAACAGCAATTTTGGCATCTGATTCATAACCTCCTTATACCTTAGTAACGTTTCCTCTACCTAGAAGAATTGTTTTCTGGGGTCCCCTATTGTTTTCCCATTGTTGGGTCTTTTCGGCGATTTCACTCAAAAATGTCATCGCCTCATCAACTGTTTGGTTTTAAAATCCACATGTACACATAGATTATACTGTGGTTATAGTGGAATAATCTAAACCCTCATAAAGGATCTGAACTACTGTGGTTATAGTGGAATAATCTAAACCCTTATCCAAACTGGGGGTCCGTTTAGCAGATGTTCTCTGGGGTGCCCTTGACAACTTTTCGAGCCGATTTTTTCCAAAATTGTTTATTGGCCAAAAATACCTACACACACATAAAATACCATAATAAGTACAAAAATGAGCACTATTAATAAATAGAAGCGAGACAAATTATACACAAAAATGTGTCTATCACTCCTAAGGGTTCATCAGCCTGTCCGACTTCTTCTGATAATACCAAACATCAGAGGATAATCTGGCTACTTGCTCCGGAAGATGTCTAAGCTCATCGGATCTACCAACTGGCAAGCATAGGTTATCTTAGGAATATGAAACCCACAATAAAAACGAGGTTAAAGGAAAGAAAAAACGAGCCTATAACTTTGGATGACTCAGCATCTTTGCGCCAATCCTCAGCAACTTTAGCAGAATTGTTAGCCCTCTCAAGGGCCAGCAAACAATCCTCTAAGGATGTCTGGGTTTTTCTCAGTTCACCCTCCAATGAAGATATCTTAAAGCAGAAGCAGCATGACTGGACGAAGGTTGTTGAGTACCAACAAGGGCATATTCTTGACGAGCACGCTCCAACAGAGCACTCAAATGAGTACACTTATCCCTATAAAACTGGAACAAAGTACAACCAACATCGATCTTCTTGCAAAGCTGCAAACAACGGAGCATAAGAACGGACATAGGATTTATAACAAAGCATAATACGATAAGGTAAGAATCACTAACTGAGAACAGTGAAAGGATGGGAAGGAAATCAACGTAGGTGTACATGAAAGCTTTCATCTCTTGGATGTTTCCCCTGCGGATTTCACAAAAGCTCTGACTGGAGCGAAGCCAATCCGGAACAAAGAATAGATCCTTAGCTACATGATATGAAGCATACATAACATCTAACTGAGAAGCTATCTCAAAGGAACCAGCCAGTTGATGACGATCAGCCTCAACAGAAAAAGGGCCCTTTGAATCCCGTAGAATGGCTTCAAGGATAGCATCGTCGGAACTTTCAAGGCTCAAATTTTTAGGAAACTTACCCTTTGCAAATTCAGCAAAGACTCTACCAATCGCTTGAGAGTGAGCATGTGGCACTAGTACTGAACCCTCACCATGAATAAGAGACGGCATGGTGGATGAACTGGGAACCGAAGATAAGACTTGAGCACTACCTAAGTCAATATCACCAGCATAAGGAAGATTTCCCAATGAGGTCCAATATTGTGACGAAGATGGAGGTCGAACAACTTTCCTAACAAGGGAAGTAGAAACAGACTGAACGCTCCCTAATTAGGCGGGTATAGCATTGAAGGAGAAACTAGCCAGTGAAATCACAACCTTCTTCTTCGGCTGAGAGTCTGAGATGCTAACCCTCACCAAGGGAGTAAATACCTTAGTAAATGAACCACTTGATTGAAGCGAAGTAGAAGGAGATGAAGGAAGACTATTAAAAGCTATGACAGTAGCTTCAGCAGTAACTAAAACAACAGGCAATGCTCTGCTAGGGCCAGAAAATGAAGGAACCTTTGGAGACATAGTTGGATCCGAAACTTTAACACTAACAGGACTCACCAATGAGGCATCACCACCAACTGGGAGATTCTCGCCCTCCACAGAGCCAGCACGGATATGACTAGGGATATCCTTGGAAAAATATTCCTCAATATCGTCCAAATGAGGGCTGAGGCCAGTATCCTCAATATCATCTATATCTTCGTCATCCGGTACCTCCTCACCAGCCTTGGGATCCTCATCTGATGCCTCAAGATCAATAACATCCTTCAACTTGCCCTTTTTCTTGGAGGACTGTTGAAAAACACATGCGCCAGCTAAGGATCAGGGTAAAGATACTAAGGAACCTACAAACACAAAGGTATGGAGATGATCCTTACCTCCGCAGGTGTTGGCGTAGCTATTTCATCCAAAGCCTTCCTTTTCCTAGTCCTAGTGGCTACAGAATTACCAGCAGAGCCCGGAACAGTCTTAGCAGCAGTGCCCGGAGCAGTTCTAGCAGAAGAAGAAGGGGCAGACTACAAAACAAAGCCATCAGAATGTCAAACAAAGATACTAAAGAAAAAACCTTCAAACAAAGACGAAGGTTACCTCATGAGAAGCAAAGAAAGAGCCGTACGAGGGATATTGGGATCAGTGGAAGTAAAACCGTAAGCCTAAGGACCCACCACACGAAGAGGAGTACGAGCCCATCAATAATCATAATCAAGACGGATGCGATCAGACTTTGATAAAGGAAGCCTAGCATAATAAGGGATAACAGTCAAACCGGTTTTATCAATCTCCTCTAACAAATGAAGGCTGTTACCATCCCTAATCTTCCTAACATTAACATGAATAAGACGAGGGCCAACACTTCAAGGAAGAAGATTACTCTTCTGAATAACATCAACATACATATCATTGAATGTAGTTGCGGATTATCTCACAACTACACCCTCATAAGAATCCATTAAAATGATTCCTAAACCTAATTAATTTGATATGAAACTAAGAATTAAGGTACTAAAATTATAAAAGTGACACAAAGATTTTTACGCGGTTCGATCAATGTGATCTACATCCACGGTGCTTCACTAGTGATTTGTATTTAATTACATTATTTTACAATTAAGACTCCATTAATGAATATTTGGAGCTCTAGAATTTTGGGGAAGAAGATGATAAAGAAAATACATCACTAAAAATTTCTCCCTCCTCCTAAAATTATCCCCTCTCTCAAAATGTGTCTCTCTCTTCCTCTCATGCCTAAATGGCTATTTATATGATTTTACACATTGGATAACAACTACCTGTCCCTTAATTTCGGATCAAAGAATCATCATACGAACCTTCGCAAATTCACTTCACGAACTTCCTTTGCTCGCAAAACGTTCTTTGCTCGCAAGATGTTTTTCTCTCCACAATTTCGCAAGTTATCATTTGTTGTGATATTCCGCTCCTACATTTTGCCTCTTTTTTCTTGAATATTGCTTGAAGAGCGATTTTTAATAAAAAATCCGTTGTAGTAGTCTTTGATCTTTGTTGATGAAGGAACGAGCGAAAGAATATCAAACTCAAAAAGTATATACTTGCCTCTATTATTTTGCGAAGTTCTGAAGCTTTAAGAAGTAATTAGAAGTATCATCTTGCGAAGTATCTTGAAGAAGTATGAAGTATAAGAAATATAAAATATCCTAGAAGAAGTATAAGAAGTACTCAATCCTCGAAATATATAAGAAGTATGAAGTATCCTTAAGAAGTATAAGAAGTATTTAATCCTCAAAATATATAAGAAGTATGAAATATCCTTGATGAGAGTGATAAATATTGCCTCTGTTCATGTGAAATTATTATTCCATTTTTGGTGAGGATTCTTGCTGAGAAGATAAAGAACATAAAATATTTTCTTGGGTATCCATAGTTGCCTCTGTTCTTTATCTATGAAGGAGAATCCTTGAGAAAATGTTGAATAATTAAATTGCGTCTCTATTCTTATCTTGTCTCTGCCTCAAGTGGTAACCCTACTAACTTCTGAATTTTTCTGCAAATTTCTGAATTTTTATGTGAATTTCTGGGGTTTTCTGCGAATTTCTAAACTTCTGAATAATGCTGCGAAGATAGTGTTGCGAATATAGTGTTGCGAACATAGTGTTGCGAATATATTGTTGCGAACTATGAATAGTCCTGCGAATTGTGAATGTTTCTGCGAAGTTTCGCGGTATTATCCTGTAAAATTTTGTAAAATACTTGTGTGCATATAATACTTATATAATGATTATGTTATGAAATGTGTATGCGATGCTTATGCCTTGAAATGCTTATGCAATGCTTTTATGATGCGAATATGATGCTTGAATGATGCAAGTATGATGCTTGTATGATGCGAGTATGATGCTTGTATGATGCGAATATTTATCTATTGCAATGTATATTTCAAGTTTATGTTACTTAGCTCATTTTGCCGTAGTAAAATTGATATATCTTTGAGTTGCCTCCATTCATATAAGCATCTTCGCAAGTTTACTTGTGTATTTTCGCGAATGAAATCGCCTCTTCTGGTATGACTTCGTGATATATATTCTTGTAAAAATTCTTCAATGATATTGATGGAATTGTCTTCTTTGATATATATTGTCTTCAAAATTCTTCAATGATCTTGATGGAATTGTCTTCTTTGATATATATTCTCTTCAAAGTTCTTCAATGATCTTGATGGAATTGTCTTCTTTGTTAGGACTTCATGATATATATTCTTGTAAAAATTCTTTAATGATATTGATGGAATAAATTTCATGAATTGCTGTGGTCTTATCATGCCTTCCTAAGTAAAGGTCTTATTTTGCCACCTCTTTTGTGATAATATTTTGTATTTGCGATAATATGACAAGTCTGAATCATTCTTGCGAATATACAACCTCGTGACATTATCGTCTTGCGATGAAATCGCAGGACGTTTTTACACTTTCATGTAATAACCCATTGATCTCATCTTAACTTCTTTGTTTCATTCTGCGAGTTATTTTTGTATGTTTTCCTTCTCTCTTTTTTTTTTTTTTTAGAATGCTTGCAGAACTTCATTTGTTGCACAAATATGACAAGCCTTTATGTTTTCGCAAACAAGAAGCCTCGTGACATTTGCGTCTTATAGCACGTATCAGCTCCCTAATGGAGGGTGCTGCCATTTATCTTCCCCCTGGTTGCCCCTTCAAGGAAGCGTACATCGACCATACAAGGTTATCTCTTCCCATCCGGTTCTGCCAACAACCAGCTTTTGATCGCAACCTCTTATCCTTTTTGCCTATAGGGCTTATAGTTACGAGGTTGCACCCTATGGGGTATCTTTGGGCCAAGTGCATCATTTGCCAAGACTTGTCAAAAATGGCAGATGTGGTTCAACCTCACCCGGCACTCTTGACTCAACCGTGTACCTCGGCGCCTTGATCGTTTTCTGCACTTCTTGGGAAAGACAGTATGCCTTAGTCGCCCAACCTAAATCCTCTTACACCGCATTTTATATTGCGTAATGTCGCTAGATTAGGTGAGAATCCAAGGTGTCTAACCCGGATAGGTACCCCATTGTTGGTTTGTACCCCTAAAATTTTACCATGTACTAAGGGCCCTTGGTGGTGTTCCGGTTACCCTTAGCCACGTTTATAGGTACCCCCTTAAATGGCGCACTTTAGGACTTTGCCTCTTACGAAATATAGCTTCGCGAACTAGGGTGTACGCCAGAAAGGTTTGCCTGTATAAAATTTTATGCGGCTCTCTTTCTTTTTTGGAGGCTGATCACATATTGCGGTCTTTTATTCGCAAATTAATGAAAGTTTAATCGCAATTGATTTTTGGCGGTATTTTTTCGCCTTTTTAAAAATTCATCGTAAATTTTTCATGTATATAAAATGTTGAATGTTTTCATGAAATGTTTAGTATAAGAAGTATGAGAAGTATCCATATCACATCTTTAAATCAAAATTATTCTATAGAAATATAGGAATTGAATTTTCTCTGTTTTTTGCAATTTTGAAGTCTTTGAAAAATTTTGAGATCTTTTAATTTTTACGATGAAGTAATTTTAGAATCTTGCGATTGTGTCGATTTTTACCAATCTAAAAAATCTTTAAAATGTTTTGGAATCTTTGAAATTGTAGAAATTTTGCGAGTATATAATTTCAAAAATCTTTTATCTTCCGTAAATAAAGTATTAAAGGAAATGGTACCTACCTTTTTACGGCTTGTTGTTGTCTTTTGCGAAGTATATGACTTGCCATTTCTTGCGAAATAATCTTCCACTCTCTTCTTGCAAAATATCCAAAAATCTTGCGAAGTAAACGAACATCTGCGAAGTAATGATTTACACGAAGTAGACAAACATTTGCGTCCATCATCTTATCAGCTCTTCTTGCGACCATCTGTCCAAGCTCCTATTTTTGTAAACGTAGTTGAATTCACAGAATTTATTCTGATGTTATCGTCCTTTATATAATTTTTCCCATCATCCTTTCTTCTTCCTTCCTGAGTTGTTGTCTTTACTGTAATTTTTATGTCGTCCTTATCAAGCTCCTAGTTGAGTTCACTTCAGCAGCAACTTCATTATTCGATTATCAACTTTCTTAGCTATTGAACTAGGTAGCAATATTCATTCACGCTGCTGCTGTGACTGTCCGTGAAAATGAAGAGTGAAAATGATCGAGCTTGGCAGTTCATGGTGATCGATATTGGAAGCTTAACGGTTGTTCGAAATTTATGGATTAATGGTACTTGAGCTCGAGATCATCTGTGGTTTCTTTCCTGGTTTATTTTCTTTCTGAGTTCTTTACCGCGAACCATTACTTCACGAGTATTGTCTGGTGTACATTAAACTTCTTCACGAGTATTGTCTGGTGTACAAACACTATTGTAAACTTTATTTGTTTTCTACGGTTGAATGCTTCTGGACGAAGTGCTTGGGTATCACGAATTTCCTGAACTTCTCGAGTAAGTAACTCTTTCAAATTGAACCTGAGGTATCATGAACTGGTTTGTTCTCTTCTTTTCTTCTTTTCTTGAACTTCATTTGTCTCTGTCTACTTTTCCATATTTCCGTTGATTTTTTGCGAACATTCGTAAAAAATTTCGCAAAACTCACCGTGACTCACTTCACTGTTGACAATGCTATTGATGGCTTGGAATTGAATTATTGTGGATTGGGTTGTAGGATGCGAAATGATCTGTTGTTTGCGAAGTGAATGAAATCATCACATCTTTCCTTCTTTTGTTGCTCTACATGTCTTTTTGCTGCAACTAGATTCTGCACCTACATCCACCTTCTCCAGCTTTGACTATTCCTTGTATCCCTTCGCTGCAAAAGAATTTAACCAGTAACTTCATTTGTTTTGTTCACACGTAGTATTGTCCACCGATTTCTTTCTTTCTCCTTTGAGGTTTGTTGTAAGAAGCTTTCGATTGTCCTTCATGAATTATATTTCCGTTGTAGTAGAAAAATATACTTGACTTTCTGGGTTATGATTCGTTACAAATTATTCATTCCATCTTTCTATCAATTTTCTACGAACATTCGTATTGGGAATAAACTAATATATTACCGTAACTCATTCTGAATTGTTCAAATTTTTTACGAACATTCGTAAAAGTTAAAAGAGACTTCTATTCCAGCTTGGCTTATCGTAACTCATACTCTGTTTCCTGAATATTCCTTATATGCTGTGGTGAAATGAACTCTTATTTCTATGAGAGTGTAGCTAACTAAGCTCTTTCTTATTTCACACCGGTTCATACATGTAAAACTTCCATTTTGCTGCATCTGTTCGTAAAGTACTCACTTTGCTGCGTCTGTTCGTGAAATATTCACTTTGATGGGAACCAAATGTACTATCTACTATTTGGAGTCTCAATTGTATGTTGCTTGGTGGGTGCTTCATCTGTAAAAGTATATCCAACCTATTATCCAAGCTCTTGGCAATCCAAAAATTCGCAGAAAGAAAAAATTCACATAGGAGTTCTCAGCAGTCCACACATTTGCAAAAATAAAAATTATTCGCGTAGAGTGGGATTCGAACTTGTGATGTCAAACTCATTATCTTAACCTATAAACCATCTCTACTTGCTTCCATTTCTGAAGGTGTTGAACTGCACTTTTGATTTACCTTATTTTTGCTCTTTGTATACCAAAAATATATGAAAAAATTCTGTTCGCAAGCGGACTCGAATTTGCGACCTCTTTGTTATTCATTTAGTCTTGAACCATCTTCGCGAATTTATGTTCGTGACAAAAATTGCAGCGTTTTCCTCTTATCTCTCCTTCGTCCTTCCTTCAATTTCCTTTCTTCTTCTTTCTCCTGAACATCAAAACTTTCCATGAAATTTCCATTTTTCCCTTGAATTTCACCACAATAACTAATCTTTTCTCTCATTCTCTTCATGTCTTTGAATTGTTGATGATGTTATTCCCTGAAAGTGTGATTTCTTCCATAGAATTTCCATTTTGAACCTAAAATTTGCAGATCTAAATAAAAAGTATGGAAATTAACTAATCTCCATAGAAACTCTTGATCCAACAAGTTACAGGAAGGATAAATCCATTACTCTCTCCCTGTTTCTAGCGCCAATTATGTAATTGCGGATTATCTCACAACTACACCCTCATAAGAATCCATTAAAATGATTCCTAAACCTAATTAATTTGATATGAAACTAAGAATTAAGGTACTAAAATTATAAAAGTGACACAAAGATTTTTACGTGGTTCAATCAATGTGATCTACATCCACGGTGCTTCACTGGTGATTTGTATGTAATTACATGATTTTACAATTGAGACTCCATTAATGAATATTTGGAGCTCTAGAATTTTGGGGAAGAAGATGATAAAGAAAATACATCACTAAAAATTTCTCCCTCCTCCTAAAATTATCCCCTCTCTCAAAATGTGTCTCTCTCTTCCTCTCATGCCTAAATGGCTATTTATATGATTTTACACATTGGATAACAACTACTTGTCCCTTAATTTCGGATCAAAGAATCATCATACGAACCTTCGCAAATTCACTTTACGAACTTCCTTTGCTCGCAAAACGTTCTTTGCTCGCAAGATGTTTTTCTCTCCACAATTTCGCAAGTTATCATTTGTTGTGATATTCCGCTCCTACATTGAAGTTAGCAGGGGTATAATCCTCCTATTTAGACCTTCCATCAGCAAATGGGTCGTAAGACTTCAAAGTAGTCTTTCCCTTACTACGATACCAGGTCTCATGAAAGGCACGCCAGTAGTTACAAGTATACTGCATAACTCCTCGGACCTGAGTCTTGTTTACCGGATCATATCGGGTAGACAATATGTCATATTATAAGGGATTCTTTCTACTGAACAAATGGAGGAGCATACATGTGGCCATTTGGCTAACACTAATTAGGAGATTATTCTCATCATAAGGAAAACTATGGATCAAGGACTCAGTGATAACATCAGGGCCTTCGACAAAGGAGATCTCAAACTTATGAAGGCGAAAAGATTTGGCAATCTCAGCTAAAGACAAGTGAGCATAGATATCCTTGTCACGAAACTGAAGCCTCTGGAGCTTATAATGAGGGGGAGGAGGTGGAAGATCCTCAATAGCAACTTCTTCTACCTCAGTACCCACAGCATCCTCCGGAACCATATATATCTCAGTACCAGCAGGTACCTCAGTATCCTCAGGATGAGGAGAGGGCGTAGCGTCAGGATGATCCATCCGCTGAGGTAGATCCGTAGACTAAGTGGGTCTTCGTTCCTTCCGCGTAGGCTTTTTCAGGAGTCTCATTATCCCTAACATCAGCAGGAAGAACATCTCATCAGCAATAGAAGATGAGAATTATAGTCGACACAAAAACAAATTAGGGGAAAAAACAAGCATACTTTGGGCATGGGTTTTACTAATCCAACTAAAAGAAACGATTTAGACTCATCATAAGGCAAAACCAAAGGCTATTTATCACCATGGATAAAATTGCAGACGAGGAACGATCATGTCAGAATCATCATTAAAATACCAAATGGGAGCAAACCAAAGTTCTCATACAACATGAACGAGTAAAGGGGAATTAAAATTACCACATGCAAATACAACAGCAACATCAACAACCCTCTAGTCAGAAAGGAAAAGACAGAATCGAGCATGGAAAACATGAAAAACAACAGTAAAAAGCAAGTGCCACTTACTTGTACGATCGAATGTTGAAGCAGAGCCCTGAGAAATTAAAAGGGAGATGAAGCAGTTAACAGTGGAGCAAAAATCTCTATGAAAGAGACAGAGAGTGACAGTTCAAGAAGAAGAAAATGAGTTAATGAAAATTCCTCTCTTTATTCTCTTTTTATAGGTGGCTGAAGAATCCAAAAATTTGGATGTCCCGAAATTCAAGGGGGAGTTATTGTATGAAAGTACATATGGGGACCACCCAATCGGTACGTGCAAAAATGGCGGCATTACAGGAGTTTTTCTTCCAATCCTACCAAATGGTGGAATATGGAAGAAAATAGGCAAACTATAAATATCAATATTCTGCTGAGCACATGTTATGATCTTAATGGTCACGTACATGATAACTATATAGCCTTCAGTAGACAGAGGAATCCAAGTGACGGATGATACCTTCATATATCTACTTTATCTCACCCCAAGAAGGGATACCACGACGACCAAGATGGAAGAAATAAAGCCTAGTCTAGAGAGAGGCAGCTGGCGAAGGGACATAGGTAGATGACATATCTAATCAGCATTAAATGCATAAATCTCTTATATACACGCATAATCCAAACACGTAAAGAGAGATGATGTGGTGGAACCTGAATGGCAAAGGCTAGTGGTGAGCGAAGGTACAGTCTGTATTGAGTCTGGAAAGTTCCCAAAGGAACGTGGGTCAGTTGAGGTGGCAGAGTTCGACTGGAAAAATTACGCGGAAGGTATATCAGGAAACGATGGATCCAAAGACATCAAAGATATACCTGGAGCAAAAGGGTCTACAAATACCATGCCTCACCAAAAAACTAGAGGCATTCAAGATCTAGGAAAGAATATCTAGTCTTAAGCTTATACCTCTTTAATGTTTAGAACTGAAGTATTTACTTCAACTTGAGTTCTCTCTATTACTTTGGGAAGCATTTAAGATCTTTGTAACCACCATAACTTAATACAAAACAGTCACTCATTACCCCGTGGACGTAGACAAAAGTTGAACCACGTAATCTCTTGTGTCTCATGATAACTTAGTAGCTTTTACATTATATTTGTGTTCTTCGTTATTATTGTGATCTTCAGTATCTTTTATTACTTAGCATTATCAGTTCAACAGAGGCATCGATACTACTTAGCATCTGATTCTCTGAGCTGTATACATTACGTAGACTATGGGAAAATGAATAGTCGCAGCTAAGATTATGTGGAGATCAATGGAGATTGATCTGTAGGTGATGTGATGTATTGAACTATTGTGAAGATGATTCTCTGTGTAGATGAGATAAATCTTCTGAAAGTGTTTGATAACTTGAATTTTCGTATGTTTGCTTATAAATCTTGTTAGTATTACCAAAGCATAGGTTTTAGAACCTATTTATTGCCGCACATCAATCTCTTGTAAGTGATGACAATTGAAGGAAGTGGAAGAATGGGAAAGTGGGAGATCATGTCGGAACCACTTCCATGTTACATGGATGACTTGGTTGATCGACCATCCACTTTTCATTTTCTCCTTTAACTGCCAGAACAACTCACTCCAACTTTCATCGTGGATGTACCTCACATCGCACGTGTTGTAGGATGCCAAACCAAAAGCCTAGTGATATCCCCCCAGTGACATGCAATGATGTCTCATATGTGACTGGTCAATCTTTGATCTAAGACTATGAGTCTTATGAAAAGAACAGACGAATCTCAAGATTGTGATGGATGAAGCATGGAATGTTGAAACAATAACATGCTCTGCAGACCATCAATGTTGAATTAGGTCACTGATTACCATGACGTATCATTATTCTAGTTAAAGCAGTAATGATAGTTGAATGACTTAGTGATGGTTTTATGAGATTGCTGGATCGATAATAAACCATTATGTTGGTGCACTGAGCACTTGTGAAAATAATCATTAATGAATGATCATAGAAGGCCTTTCTCAATCCATGTGTCATGAGTCAGTCGAAATACGAGGAGAGATTATAACATTAAAATAATGGTTGACTGACGAACCAAATGTTGGTTAATGAACCAATAAAATACTGATAGCTGGATCAGTATGAAATTCTTAAATATTGATAGATGAATCAGCATAAGAAATATTACAACTCAAATATTGATAGCCGAATCAATATGAGGAATATTGCTCTGAGCAATTAAATATTGATAATTGAATCAATATTGGCGGTTCTGAACCTTATTGGACGTGACACATAGTGCTAACTGGAGCAATTATGGTATTTACATATGAAGCATTTATGATCGGAGCAAGTATTGCTAGTTAGGGCAAATACTTCTAGATCGTGAATAATTGGCAGCAAGACCAAATAAAATATTAATTAAAAATACTGGTAGCTGGACCAAATATTATTTAATTAATTAAATAGAATATTAATTTCTGGATCAATATTAAATATTGGTGTTTGAACCTGTTCATAATTATGCTTGACAGAGCATTCAGTTCAAAACCCTAATTATGATCAATAGATAATCGACTGAGAATCAACCAATGGATGAGAGAAGGTCCGCCTCTGTGAGTGATGCACTGACCATGTAGTATCTGGATTCTATATTGGGCATTTACCAGACTCCTTTGCAGAGAAATTGGTGAAAGGATGATTAATTACTGTTTAATCATTGTTGAAATTGTGCTTGACTGAGCAATAGGTGGTAGAATCTAATCATGGAGAGAGGACGGACATACCAAGAGGTATATAACTGGCCCTTGGTGGTCGAGGGATCATTTGATGGCATGTGGATGACCATTCCCAGTTGCAGGAAGGAGTTTAAACCAAATATGGACTCTGGATGATTAATTAGGTCAAAATCATCGAGAGAGGTGAGACAGACTTCTGCAAGCTAAAATTCCGACCATGACCGGCCATGGTGGTATGCCCATGTCGCCATGTTGTCCGCCAACTAATCTTGAAAATTTGGAATTTTTTAATGATCCATCGAGCATTATTTCATCCTTGTATGAAGAATCTGAGTTTAGATGAAACTCTTAATAGTGGTGGAAGGACCACTATTAAAAATATTATTTTAATATTTCTCATGATGGTAGAAAGACAAGTCATGATGGTTGCGGGACCACTTTCTTTGCTAACCACATGGTTCGTGGAGAAATGTGAAAGTTTTAGGTGTTTGATCGAAACAGGAATCCCTGAAAGAGCAAAACCCTTATAACAATAGTAATATTATTATAATAATAATAATACATTGAGGAAAAGAGGGGAGGGCCGACTATAAAAGGAGGCATGTCCGGATGGCTAGCTGTGTGGACCCATCTACGGTTTCTTTATTATATTATTATTAATTGTCTCTCTTCCCTTTCATTTCTTTGATCATACTTCCAATCCTAGTTCTTCCATGTTTTTGGATGCTCCTTTGAGCATTATCACTAAATACACCTGTGCCTCTTACTCGGAGGTGCCCCAAATGATCGAAAGGTTAAAATATATTACTTTTCATGAAATTCGACTGAGAAAAGCCATGGATCCTGAGTAGGTGAATATTAGGGTTTAATTAATGTGTAATTTCTAGGAATTCAACTGATGAATACGACAACTAGATATAATTAATAGGTTTCTCTGCATTAGCATGTCGCATGTCTATGGACCTTTAAATATGATGTGATCAATATCATATATGATTCCGGGTTAATTCAGACACCGGAGACGAATTCTGAATTCAACAAATGTGTTGAGTATTTTATCTTTAATCATGAACTATACGGAATTGTAGACGGGGAAAAATGGTTCACTGGTTTTTTAAGAAAGTGAAGAGTCGAGCGTGTTGTCGAGACTCCTCAACCGAGCAAACTGCTTAACCTCACACATAAGTACTGCAAAGGGAGTGCTTATATTCCAGAGATCAATCTATAGGACTCCGGCCTAAACCAAGTCAATGGCCGTTCCAGAGTCAATTCGGTCGCAAAGAGGGAGATGGGATGATCTGTAGGAGGAAAGCTGAGAATTGTATGGGATCGGTGATAATCAAGGATTGTGGGTGTGTTGAAGGTTTCTGCAATAATTGGTGAACTATCGAGTTCGAATAAGTTCTGATGAATTGATGAATTCTTGAGAGTAGTTACTCAGAGAAATTTTGTGTAGAAAATTGATGATAGCTAGTGATCATTCGTTATCTTCAATCATGGATTCAGAGACTTATTTATACTGTCAGAGTTATGAACACCTTGATCCCTATAAGTGTGACGGTTTCATGAGCGGAAGAGTGGGAAAGTGGAAGATCATGGTAAGGTCAGTTCCATGTCGTGTGGATACTTGACGGATCATGCACCCACTACTTTGCTAACTCCTTCAACCGTTTACAAAACTTACGCACATTTATCCTCGTGGATGAATCCACGTGTTGTAGGCCGCTAGAACAAAACCCTAGTTTCCATCCCCAAATTTGACGTGATTGATGTCTCACGAATCGTGGAGTCTACATGACAGACATGTACTTAGTTTGTCAGTTATCGACTGATTAGATAATGATCCTAGGTTTTGTTAAATCGAGCATGTTTGAAAAATGCTCAGCGATTCATGAATGTTAATGTTATAAATTCGACGAGTTGTTGAATATTGATGAGTTACTGAATATATGCGGATTATTCGAGAAACTGAGCAAGTATTGCTCGATTTGATGAAATACTGATCAATTACTGAGTATTGATAGTTTGGATCAATATTCGAGCAACTGAGCAAGTATTGCTCAATTCGAAAAATTACTGAATATTAAGAATTTGACGAGCAACTGAGCAAATATTGCTCAATTCGACAAGTTACTGATAAATTATTAAATATTGATAACTGGATCAATATTTGAGCAATTGAGCATTTGTTGCTCAATTCGACGAAATATTTATTGGTGGCGTGACCCAATAAAATATTAAAATATTGGTAGATTACCAAATATTATATAATTAACCCCCGTGGATTAAAATGAATTTATTTGGTGCTCGAACTTGCTCAGAATAATGATTTGTTGAGTGTTTGTTCGAAAACCCTAATTTTTGATGAATTGCTCATTAGTCGACGAATTGCTGAAAATAGGTCATGATCAAAGGAGGGACCAACAATATGAGACCATGGGCGTCTATGTGATGCCCAATTGCTCAAGTGAGCGTGCACCAGGGTTCTCAGTTGGAGAGTTGGTGAAGGAATGATGATTAAGTGTCGGTTTCATCATTTACTGAAATATTGCTGGGTTCAGCATTAGGCAAAACCTAAGTATGAAAGATGGGGTACCAACCAAGAGAGCATGGGACCATATCTTAGTGATCACGAGACCAGTTGTTGTCTGTTTGAGCAATCCCTAGGTTGGTCGGAGAGAGTTTGGGCCCAATATGAGTGATTGCGCAAATTAGGTCAAAAGTGTGAAAACGCGTTGGACCGGATTTGTGCAAGCCTTAGGAATGACCCTGGTCGGTCATTAAGGCATGCACCTGTTTCTATGGTGTCCGTGTCTCTGTACTGAGAGTTTCAGTATTTTCTGATGTGCGTTCGAGCAACATTGTGAATTTTCAGAAGAGTTTCATCTTGACTGAAATTCTTGATTTTTGTTGGAATGAGCATGTATGCTCAATTGATCAATATTTTATGAATATTAAAATAGAAGAATTGTAACATTTAAAATTGCCGTGAGAGGCTGGACGGTCGTGTGACCCTGTTGGCTTTTTGGTTTTTCGTGATTTGAGCAAAATTTGAGAAGTTATGACGAAATCGTGATTTTTGCTCAAACCAAGGAGTTTCATGAATTTAGGAAAATAATAATTATAAAAGACTTAGGATTGCAAGGTGTGGGACCGGCCATGGCTAGGGCATGGCCGGCCAGCTATGTTGCCCGGTCCCACAATATTTTCCTAATTTTATATTATTATTTTTTATGAAACCATGATGTTATGGAGAATCCATGAGTTTTGTTAAAACGGAGGAGTTTCATGAGTTTAGGGAATAATAATTATAAAAAGCTCGGGATTGTGAGGTGTGGGACCAGCCACGGCTAGGAAATGGCCGGCCATCTATGTTTCCCGGTCCCGCACACCTTTCCCTATTTTATAATATTATTTTTCAGGAATCCATGAAGTTATGGAGAATTCATGAGTTTTGCACAAACAAGGAAAGTTGCTAAATTAAAGGAGTTTTTCATGAGTTCATGAAAATAACAAATTAGGGCAAAATAATAGAAGAGGCATGGCCGGCCGGGGGAGCTCCTTATTATTTTATTATTATTTGTTGTTTTCTCCTATTTTGCATAGGACTCCTCATCTGTCCATATTTTTGGATGCTCGTTCGTGCATCCGGGTGTTCAGTCGTACATCATTATCGAGTACACTTACACCATTTTTGTGGGGCTTACTCAGTGATACTTCATATGCCCGGGTTGAGTATTTATTACTAATTTATGAAATTAAGTGGAGAATGATTCATGAAACTGAGTAATAAAGTGAGTAATTGTTTATTATCAATCCATAGGATCAGCCGTGGATTCAACCATGAATGCAGAATAATAAAGCGAGTATTACCATTCTGTGGGATCGTGGATTCGACTATAGAATCGGAGTAATAAAATTGTGTATTACCATTGTAGGACCAGAATATCGCTACGACGCTATTCCTGCGATATTAACAACATTTCTGCGAGCGTCACTGCCAATTCTTTAACAAAGTTTCACGAGCGTCACAGAATATCCAAAAGAAACTGACGATGGAAGAAATAAAAGAAGAATATGTTGATCCTGCGATGATCATCATTCTTGCGATAGAGAATATTGTAGCGATAGCGATGAGATTGCAGAATAGATCTGAAATAGGAGGAACACTTAGCTGTCATCCATTATGTAAATCCCTATATAAATGGCTCGATAGATCCAGAAAAGGATGATGTATTTTTGAGAGTTAAAAGAGTCTTGAGGAGAGAGAAACTTCAAGAGAATATTTGTAATCTTGATTTCTTCAAATTCTGTAAACATTTCTGAAATTTGAATAGTAAAGTGTCGTTTAAATCTTTGAAGTTTAATTGATTTCCAATAGATTTCTATAGAATCTTAACAAGGGTGTAGTGTGGGAATTCCTGCAACTACATTTTGGCGCCAGAAACAGGGAATGAATTAACGAAAATTGAAGGAAAAGCGAAGAAGAAGATAAGAATTGTTCAAGATTAAGTAAATCATTAAGTAAATCGGTGAGATAGTTGAAGAAAGAATGATCAGAATCAAAAAGGATTGTAGAAAATTGGAATGTGATATGGTAACAAAAGCAATGGTTGATAGATTTCATGAAAACATTAATGGGAAGATACATAAACGGGATTTTGAAGGAAGGAAGATTATGACAGTGGATAAGATATCATCATTAAAAGATTGGGAAAAGCAGGAGATCACATTTACAGCAGCAGAAATACCAGAAGAAAATCTAAGTCATACATCCTCTTTGGCAATTACGATATCCTTTATACCAGTGAGAATGGGAGAATCAATAAAATCTGAAGAAGAATGGGCTATGAATAGAACTTTGGTAGATGCAGGAAGTTCTGTGGATATAATGTTTTATCATACTTTTAATAAAATGGGATATAAGGATGAAGAAATGTTTAATTCAACATATCATATTCATGGCTTTGGAAAATCGTTAACAAAACCTAAAGGCGAAATAGTGGTACAAATTCCACTAGGAGAAATTGAAACACAAGTATCATTATGCGTGGTAGATGTGGAATCACTGTACAATATGATACTGAGAAGACCATGGATACATGCAATCAAGGCTGTAGCATCAACGTTGCATCAATGCATTAAATTTCCTATGCCAATGGAATCGGAGAAATTAGAGGAGATACGGATTTTGCAAAATTATGTTACCAAATTGAAGTGAAAAATTGTGAAAACCGTCCAAAGTTGCGAAAAGCTCGCAGAAAGCTGGCGAGAGAATCAAAGAAGGAAGAAGAGTTTAAAGTTTACATGATAAGAGCAAAAGAAGGAAAAAGGAATACCCAGTGAAATCCCACAAGAAGGGGATAAACTCACGAGAATTATGAAAGCACCAACACCAATGGGAAAACCTGAAGCCAGTTATATCGCAGCAGAACCAACAAAGGAAATAAATATTGGGAGTAAATAAGAGCCTAAAATGCTAAAAATTGGGACTAGAATGGAGGCAGATGAGGAAGAAAGAACTATAGATCTTTTGCGAGAATATGCAGATATCTTCGCGTGGAGCATGGATGAGATGCCAGGGATAGACCCGTCAATAGCATGTCATAAATTAGAAATCAACAAAAACATAAGACCATTTAAGCAAAGAATAAGGAAGATCGCAACAACATATCATTCTCAAATAGAAGAAGAATTACAGAAGATGCTCGACGCAGGAATTATAAGGCAAGCAAAATATCCAGAGTGGATTGCAAATATGGTAGTGGTCCCAAAGAAGAATAAGGGGATAAGAATTTGTATAGATTTCACTGATTTAAACAAGGCTTGTCCTAAAGATAGTTTTCCATTACCAGATATTCCACAGATGGTTGAATCAAAGAAATGAAATGCTAGAATATCATCGTTGGATGGGTATAAAGGATATAATCAAATCCCACTCGCTGAAGAAGATCAAGAACATACCGCATTTTTTCCCCAAGAGGATTATATTGTTACACAAAGATGCCATTTGGTTTGCGAAATGCAGGAGCAACATATCAAAGAATGGTGGAGAAGGTGTTTGCAAAGTGGATTCACAAAACATTAGAAGTATATGTAGATGATATGCTAATCAAAAGTAAAGAAGCTGAAAATCATGTGCAATATTTGAAAGAAATTTTCGATCAAATTCGACAATTTAATATCAAAGTAAATCCTGATAAGTGTACCTTTGGAGTAACCTCAGGAAACATTTTGGGGTACATTGTATCAAAAGAAGGATTACAAGTTGATCCAGAAAAGGTGCAAGCAATTCGCGATATGACAACACCAGCGACAATAAAAGATGTACAAAAATTGAATGGACTCTTGGCCTCGCTAGGGAGATTCATTTCGCGATCTTCAGATAAGTGCAAACATTTTTTCGACATATTGAAGAAGGGAACAAAATTCAAGTGGACGGATGAGTGTGAAAGGGATTTTCAAGGAATCAAAGAATATTTAATTAACATATCTATTTTACAAAAGGCTGAACCAGGAGAAGAATTATTGATCTATCTCGCGACAACCAAATACGCGCTAAGTGCAGTATTGTTGTGAGTAGACGCGGGGGTAGAAAAACCAATCTACTATATCAGCAAAACATTCAATTCTGTAGAGAGAAATTATTCAAAGATTGAGAAACTAATTCTAGCATTAGTACATACAACTTTCAAACTTCGCATCTATTTTCAAGCACATAAGGTCAAAGTGTTAACGAAAGTGCCAATTGAGTCAGTAATGAAAAATTCAAAGAGATCAGGCAGAGTTGAGAGATGGAATGCACAAGTAGGAAACTTTGATATACAATATGAAATTTTATCCTCGCCAAAATCACATGTCATCGTAGAGTTCTTAGCTGAATTTCCTTTAGAAGATGATGAAGCTGTGGAAGTGATGATGGATGTAGAAAAGAAATGTGGAGATCCAAAAGAGCTATTAACAGAACCCAACAGATGGGAAATATTAGTGGATGGATCATCCAACGGGGAAGGAAATGGAATTGGATTTGTTTTCATATCGCCAGAAGTAGAAAAACAGCTTTTTCATTTAGATTAGAATTTGCATCCACTAATAATGAGACAGAGTATGAGGTTGTGATCCATGCTTTAAAATTTGCGGTAGAAATGAATTTGGAAAATGCCAGAATCACCAGCGATTCAAAATTGGTTATTCGTCAGATAAAAGGGGAGTACACAACAAATGAACCATCCCTGAGAAAATACAAAAGACTTGTTGAAGAATTATCTGCGAGAATTCCAAAAATAAAATGGAGACACATATCAAGGAAAGATAATAGGCTCGCAGATGCTTTCGCTTTCATACCTAGTATGATGACAAATCCATTGGCGAGGTGCATAAAAATTCAAACACTTTCATTTCCATCGATAAATAAAGAAGAAGAAGGGACAGATGTAATGATGGTAGAGGCTGGCGAGGGAGAACCCACGAGCAATATCACGGATTGGCGAGCAGATATTCATGCATACTTGGCGAGAAGAGAAGTTCTAAGAAATCGATTAGAAGCACACAAGTTGAAAAGTAGGGCAACCAATTATGAGCTAAGAGATGGAGTGTTATATCGCAGATCTTTTAATGGACCATCGCTAAGATGTTTGACGAGAGAAGAAGGACAAAATGTATTAAAGATGTTACATAGTGGTGATGCTGGTAGTCACAGTGGAGGAAGATCTTTAGCATATAGAACAAAAATGCGGGGTTATTATCGGCGTATATGCATGAGGATGCAAAGCAACTCTCAAGGCGTTGCGAGGATTTCCAGCGATACGGGAAAAAGATACATGCACCAGGAGCACCATTATCATCTTCAACAAGTGTATGGCCTTTTGGGAAATGGGGATTAGATATTGTGGGACCATTTGTACCTGGTTCTGGACAAAGAAGATATCTGATTGTCGCAACAGATTATTTCACAAAATGGGGAGAAGTAAAGGCAGTACAACATATTCGCGATAAAGATATTTTTACATTCATATTTGAGAATATAATCAGCAGATTCGGGATTCCAGCACAGTTGGTATCTGATAATGGAAAGCAATTTGAAGGGCAGAATATAGAATTGTTACTCAATGCATTTAAGATAAAGTGTGGAAAATCTACTCCTATATATCCACAAGCAAATGGTCAAGCTGAAGCAACCAATAAGACAATTGCAGACATCTTAAAAAAGAAGCTAGAAGGATACCACAGAGCATGGTGTGAACAGGTGCATAATGCAATATGGGCCTACAATACAACTAGACGAGAAGCTACTGGAATGTCACCATTTTGTTTGACATATGGGGTAGAAGTTGTATTACCAACAGAAGTTGTTATTCCTATAACAAAAAGAGAAGCATGGGAAAGAAATTTAAGTGCCGGTATGATACTGAATAAGTTGGATGAATTAGAAGAAAAAAGAGAACAAACTCTACAACATATGGAGAATTATCAACGCAGATTAGCTCGCGAGTACAACAAACGTGTTAAGAAATGTGAATTTCAACCTGGCGATTTAGTGCTGCGAGAAACACCAAGTTATCAGCGAGAGAATGGTGGAAAGTTGGCGAGAAAATGGGATGGACCATACATCATTAAAGAAATAGTTGGAACTGGGGCATACAAACTAATGGATCCTGATGGAAGAGATGTTGGTTAAACACTCGAAAGACCATGGAATAGATTATTCCTGAAAAGGTATTATCAATGACATCTTCTACAAGATAAGAGATATTGGTATGTTATATGATGAAATAGGTAATAAATTCTTCTATCTCTATTTATAACTGAAAAATTCTTCTGATACAAAACACAACAAAAATAGCGAGCATCATCGCAAGAAAAGCGAATACAAATTTCACAGAGATTAATAGAATGGGACGAACCTTTATCGCGTGCACCCTAGTTCTCGAATAAAATTTTGCAAGAGGCAAATGTAAGACCTAATAGCACGTCATAGGAGGGGGTATCTCTTGACATGATTCAGGGGTAAGGTTATACCGTTGTTGGATCCTGAGTCATGCATATGTTGGGGTTAAAGAAAACCTATCCGGGAGATAGATCTTGGATTACCAACTATATATGGTTATACCCTGGTTGGACGACCGAGAATCTCTTCCAAGAAGTGCAAAGTATGACCAAGGCGCCGAGGTACACGGTTGAGCCAAGGGTACCAAGGGCGTATGAAACTCCCTTGCCATTCTTGGTAATTCTTGGCTACGATGCACTTGGCCTGAAGAAAACCCCACTTAGGGTGCAGTCTTGTAACTATAATCCATATAGGCATAAAGGATAAGAGGCTGCGAAAACAGCTGGTTGTCGGTAAATCTGGATGAAGAAGTTAGTCTTGTATGGCCGATGTGTCCTCCTTGAAGGGGCAACCAGGGGGGAGATAAGGGCGGCACCCTCCATTAGGGAGATGATAAGTGTCTTAAGACGGCAATGTCATGGTGCTTTATGATCGGAAGCATATTTAGGCCTGTCATATTATCGCATGACGTAAATGATACAGAGGCAACAAGCCACGAGAAATGTTAAGATGAGATCAATGGGTTTTTACATGAAAGTGTAAAGACGTCATGCGATTTCATCGCAAGACGACAATGTCATAAGGCTAAATTCTTGACAGAGAGTTTATACTTATCATATTGTCGCAAAGATCTTGAAACAACATGGATAAGACATGATCAAAGGGTCTTTACATGCAAATGTTAAGAAATCCTGGGATTTTGTCGCAGATAGAAAAAGTTTGGCAAAATAAGACCAAAAGAATAATCTTACCAATTAACTATTCTATTTTAAGATTGCAGGAAATATTCATTCATCGCAGATTCCTTCAAAAAAATTTAGAACATCGCAGCAGTATTCATTGTATCGCAGATATATTCATACTTTCGTGAATAATGTAACAACACAATTCCTTAAAGAAGATACAGAAAATGATTTACTATTTCAAGAAAGATAATGAAGGGAAAGTAGGGGAATAGAGAAGTAAGATTTCAATATCTTCCTTGAAAATATCCAAAGTAAGCTAAATTGAAAGTTAAATTCTAAAGTCTCAAAAGTTACATCGCTCGCAAGAAAGAAGAAGAAAAAGAAAGCAAAGATAAAATTCAAGTTTCAGCTATGGCTTCGCCAGATTCATTCTTCTTGCTCGTCAGATTTATTATTTTCGCCAGAGTTATCAACTTCATCAGCATCCTTTTCACCACGACTTTTCTTCTTCTTTGGATTCTTCATCAGCGATTACTTCGCCACTTGCAGTTACTTCTTTGGGAGGACTCCTTTCTTCTTCTTCACCATCTTCTTGGGTGGTATTTTCTTCAACATTAGTAAACTCTAAATCTTCATCCATGGGAAGAGGAATTTCATAATCATCAACTTTCAGAGGAGGAACAGATACAGAAGGGAGAGAATTGGATAGCAGAATCTCATCCATAAGAACTTCAGCAGTGAGGTGGACCTTGCGAAGGAAACCTCTATCACGGTTCCTAATTCATATATTTTTAAAATACTCGAGATAGTCAAGTCTTCTTTCTGCTTTGTCGCGGGCTTCAAGATAATTGGAAAGAAGAGACTTGTTCTCTTTGCGAACTTTATCCAATTTGTTGGTAAGATCAACAATGGTAGAATGAAGACTTCTTTCAGATTCTGCGAGTGGCAAAAGTGATAAAAGATTATTTAGTCAAAGATTTTGCAAGAAATATAACACAAAATTTAACAGAAAGATCAACAAGAGAGGCAGTCAATTGACTACCTTCTTTTCGCGAGGTTAAGTTTTGGATTAATGTAAATAAACAGTTCTCCCATTGATTCATGGCATCATCGAATTTATCGCCAACCATACCCTTCAGACGAGATTTCATGATTTCTTCTTTGTTGCGAAGATATGAGTTTTCCTTTGCTAATAAAGAATGAGATTCCTTTAATTGGGAGTATTGGTCTTGAAGTTCGCTGGCCCTTAAACTAATAGATAATCTACCCTTGATAAGTTTATCCTTCTCGGTAGCAGATGATTCAGTTAATTCCTTGATCTCATTCTTAAGAGAATGAAGAGATTGCTCTTGATTATTACATGTGCTTTGAAGATTACTTAATTGCTGCGAGGAAATCGCCATCAAGCTTGAAAATCTATGTTTTTCTTGGGACAAAGTTTTATTCTCATCTGATAAAGATTCCATCGCTAAATTAGCCTTAAAAAACAAATATGAGAGGCGATCAACCTCGCCACTTAATAAATTCTGCCTTTGCAATAATTGATTATTCTCATTAGTAAGACTATTTATGTGATCAATTGAATAAGTGTAAAGATTGTCTAGTCTAGTATTTTGATCCATCCAAGAATCTCTTTCAACGCGAGCTTCTTCAGCGATAGATTCAAATTTGAGTCTTTCTATGAAACGAGTCCGATTTGAAACTAATATATGAATCAAGAATTTAAGAAGGAAGCCTGAGTACAGAAAATATGAAAATAAAACAGAAGAACAAGGGGGTAGAGGCAAGAAAAATGTACCTTTCAGCTCGTCATTTTTTCTCTCACAAGATTCTCATGATCTAGAGAAGAGTTGCGGAGCATATGATTCAAAGTATCCCATTCAGCAGTTTTAACTTGAAGGCTTTTCCTCAGAGCTTCAATCTCATTTTCCAAAGACGCTCGCGAAGCATTACAATCAGAGCCAAAATACTTGAGTAGAGTCTCGCAAGATTCATGTTGGAGAGGGTCAGTGGAAGACTTTCTAGCATTGTCTAAAATGTTAGACAAGATTTTAAAAGAAACATCAACACTTGCAAAAGTTTCGTTTGATGAAGGAAGGGGTGTAGAAGGTAAAGTAGTAATGAGATCAAGTTGACGATCATTTGTGATGGTTGAGTTCTCAGGAGGAGGAGTATGTGGAAAAACAATAGTTGAAGGCCATAAAGGACTATAAGGAATCTCAGTCACAACAACTTTAGAAGCCTTATCTGCCAAAGGGTCATAAGAAGTAGAAGTATGGGTAGCGATATTCTCGCAAACAAAAGTAGAAAGATTTGGTTGCGATGGTGTGGGAGTAATCCTCACGGATGTTAATGTGGGCATAATGAGATCTTCCCCAAGTATCTTAAAATTGCGAGATCTCTTGGGAAGTTTAACAGGGTTCTCGTCATTCTGCGAATAATAACTCATATAAGAAACAGAGGAAACAATATTGTTATTAAAAAAATATACGGTGTTTCTTACTACCTTATCATTCGCAAAACTCCTCTTCTTCTTTTCAGTTGGTCTTTTGCGAATATTAGGGTTTTGAGTTGTGGATTGTGTGTTAGAGATAGTTCCGCTGAAAAGAAGACATCAAGAATCAAATAAGAAAGGTTAGAGAATAAAAGCAAAATTGGTTAAAATAAATATCATAAGTCAAGAAACATACCATAATGACTCCATTAGAACAGTAGCAGAAGAATATGAAGAATAAGAAAAGTTGCAGACGGAAGACGATATAGACAAATGAAGAAGATGAAGAAACGGAAGAAGAAAATTAGTTTTGAAATTTAATTCTACCTTTTATAGGCAAAAGGGGGTGGACCTATTGAGCAGAGACGTGTCAGTAAATAGAGGAATTCACAACACGTGTAGGAAAGGCTAGATTAACGGAATCTTGTCGAGGAGAAAGTATAAAAGGGAAAGAAGTTGCGAGGGTAATAAAGAATATTGGTTCTCATGATCTTCTCTTCTTCGCAGAAAATACATGAGAAGAGGCAAGATGTAGGACCACAATATCGCTACGACGCTATTTCTGCGATATTAACAATGTTTCTGCGAGCGTCACTGCCAATTCTTTAACAATGTTTCACGAGCGTCACAGAATATCCAAAAGAAACTGACGATGGAAGAAATAAAAGAAGAATATGTTGATCCTGCGATGATCACCATTCTTGCGATAGAGAATATTGTAGCGATCGCGATGAGATCGCAGAATAGATCCGAAATAGGAGGAAAACTTAGCTGTCATCCATTATGTAAATCCCTATATAAAGGACTCGATAGATCCAGAAATGGATGATGTATTTTTGGGAGTTGAAAGAGTCTTGAGGAGAGAGAAACTTCAAGAGATCGTTTGTAATCTTGATTTCTTCCAATTCTGTAAACATTTCTGAAATTTGAATAGTAAAGTGTCGTTTAAATCTTTGAAGTTTAATTGATTTCCAATAGATTAATATAGAATCTTAACAAGGGTGTAGTGTGGGAATTCCTGCAACTACAACCATTCCATGAGATCATCCATGGATTCGATCATGAAATCGGAGTAATGAGGTTATCTAATATCATTCCATGAGATCAGCCATGGATTCGATCATGAAATTGGAGTAATGAGTTTATCTATTATCATTCCATGAGATCAGCCATGGATTCTATCATGAAATTGGAGTAATTAGATAAAATAGATTATGTTCTAGGAATTCAGTGGTGAATGTCACGGTAGAACTAATCTATGTGCATAGTCAGGAGACGACCAATATCCTGAAGGTGCTCTCAAATCTTACGGAGAATGCCCAAGTCTATACACGGTCTCTCTACGTAGTCAGGATCAGTGAGTGTCACTATCCTGAAGGTGATGTTTCTCTCAATCTTATAGAGAACCTCCCAATCGGTCTTCTATGTAAAGGGGGTTCTCTCTCCTGTAGTCAGGGAACAGTGAGTGTCACCGACGTCCTGAAGGCATTAATCCCTCTCAACAAACAATTATGTAAGAGGACCGCCCAATTCCATTATTCTACATAAAGGGCACAATGAAATGTCAGGGATCGAACGCTCAGCTAGTGGAGGCTTTTCGAAAGACATATTCATCATAGCTTCTTAAAATATGAATCGTCGCATGCCTGAAGCCGTATCAGAAACATGCAGTATCATGATCTTACAGTTTTGACCTTTGTTGAAAATCCATCATCAACAGGAATATTAAAAGTTTTACCTCAGAAACCCTAATATTACCGTCATATATTATTACTGTCATGATATTACAGAACTGCGAATCACTCCTTGTGAAGATACAAATTTGTTATGATTTTGATACCGATCAGAGACACATAATGTGACAGACCAAAAAATTACGCCTGGTATACCATGATGAAGCTACAGTCCGGGCCTCAGATCTAGGAAAATGCACGATCATTTTCTATTGCAAGCATGCTCTGTAAGCATGATGTAGCTAACTTAGCTTCCACACCATTCCAATTTACCCTTATTCTGTAAAGGGTTTAAAGCCTTGAAGGCTATGGTCGATGTACCTTTACATGCATCACTGGCTTCCAAGTCTTGTCCAGGCATAAGGAATTCTTGGACTTTAACATAGGCCATCGATGACCTAATTCCACTTTACTTAGGCTTATGCAAGCTCCGCTAACTTGCATATCGATGTAGCTTACTTTCGAGGTCATGACCAGTGCGCCATTGGTACATGCCTAAGGCAACGCCTTGATAAGAAGTATGAGCATCCAAGGAACAGAATGCAAATTGCCTCATCAAGTTTGGCCACAATCATCTCTTGCGTCGATCTACCGATCCAGATGATATGAGAGGCCAGTATGTCGCAATCATCTCACAATTATATGATATGAGCGACAAAGTGCTGGACCGGAAATGCTGCAACTCATTGCGGCTGCTTAAGTACCGTTCCCTACTCTAAAGGGATCAAGAACAGATCATAGTTCATCCACGAAGGGACATAAGCTTAAGCCAACTCGCTTGTGAGGCCGTGGCCAAGAAATAGTAGTAATGGCCTAGTCCGTATAGGCCATTCCGTCAAAATGCATAAGGAATATGTATCATCGAGTCCGTAGCATGAAATAGTAATTCCCATTCTTAAGATGCTCCATTGCAAAGTCTACGTAACTATAAATGAGGCTTAGACATCATTTATGTTGTTTCAGCTAAGTATGAAGCTTACTTGGTGCATGGTCCGCATATGCACCTTCAACCGACTACCACTCCCTATATACGTTTTAAAGACATTTTTACAACTTTGATTAGGGGAGAAAAATGACTTCACCAAGTCCCAAGGTCGTGATGTCCGCACATGACTCCCTGTCCAAAAGCAATGTACGACCGTGATGGATGTACATTCAGTTATGGCTCACAGGCTAGTTTCAATGTCCGACCATATTGGATGAACACTTCCTGAGCGAGGTCCCGTGAAGGGCCGTGATGGTTGTACATCTTTAAGGCTATCTTACTTGGTGCATGGTTCGTATATGCACCTTCAACCAAGTACCCCTCCCTATATATGTTAACTTGACATTTTTACAACTTTGATTAGGGGAGGAAAAATCATTCACCAAGTCCCACTTTTACTATTCATGGAAGTTGCCATATAATCTGAATAACCGACCAAGATGAATGTTCACTGCTAATGCCAACTCCGATGTTCAACCATGATGGATGTCCGCTTCCAACCCGATGTCCAGTCATGATGGTTTTCCGCTGCCAACCCGATGTCCAACCATGATGGTTGTGCACTGCCAACACGATGTCCAACCATGATGGCTGAACATTGTCAACGCATTGGCCAAGGGCCAATGTTCCTTTTCCTATGCAATAGAAGCTTTGGATGAAGCTTCATCTCGGGCCATGACGCATCTTTTAGCATGCGCATCCTAAAAAAATGGGGTGTTACACATAATTTCCGATGTGATTTTACGAATATGACATTCGTCAAAAATCCACTATTAATATTAAGTCCCCTGCTTAGTGTGGGACAGTCATGTTCTACAATATGTATATATATGGTGATTTTTACTGAAATAAGCAAAATAAATTAATAGGCTCAGTTGTCAAATGTTACCAAGATTTCTGAATTCCGATCCAATAATGCTTCAATCGTTGAATGAGTAATAGTCAGACGTAGGATCTCTTACATGATGACTGGGCATCATCCGCAGAGAATAAAATAATGAGGTATGCTGATTTTGGTGGTAGAAGGACCATGTTTCCCCGTGTATAGCACGGACGCTACTTGAGAGAGGAATCCTAATTTGACCGAAATTAGAGAAACCAAATATAATGCTTGTTAGAGCACAGCTCGGTCGAGATCGCAAGTGTTGCTATCTCAAGCTTGTTTTTCAAGTTTATTTGTTAAAACTATAAGTCTTGATTTTTAGTTTACTTATAGCTATGTTTCAGATTAGGATAGAATGTGTAGTTGATCTTTATACTTCATGGCGTTCATCGAGTGAAGACGAAGAACTACTAAGGGGAGATTGTAGAACTTCATCAACAAAAGGTATGTGGAGACTTTAACTCATATGTCACTCAGAATGTAGGATCAGAATATCGCAACATCAATACCTTTGCGAAATATTTATACAACACACTGCGAAGACATCCCAGATTGGTTACAGAAATGACGTGACAGATGACGACAGCCTAAACACAAGAAAGATGTGAAGGCCTAGCGAGATTTAGGAATGTTGCAAAATTTAACATTTGAATACTTGCGAGAATATCGCAAGCCAGATCCGAAAATAAAGGACTGCTTAGCTGTCATCCACTATGTAATATCCTATATAAAGAGCAGAATATGCTTAAGGAGGGGGGAGATCTTTTTAGAGTGGAGAGAAAGTTTTGAGGAGAGAGAAAGTCTAGAACAGTGGTTGTATTCTTGATTTTATTTCCTTCTTGTAAAATTTCTAAACTCAATTAATGAAAAGTGTGATTGTTGATCTTAAAGATGTGTTGATTATTATGAATTCTTATGAGGGATGTATTGTGGGAATTCCTGCAACTACATAATGGCGCTAAAAACAGGGACATACAAGATTAAAGATTGTTATTAAGGATGTTCAAATCAAGAAAATGATGAAACAAATCGATAAATCAGTTAAGGAAAAGAAAATTAAAATCAAGGAATGCAACAGAAGGTTGGAGTGTAGTTTAATCACAAAAACAATGATTAATGAATTCCATGAAAACATCAGAGGGAGAATACATAAACGAGATTTTGAAGGAAGAAAAATCATGACGGTGGAGAATGTATCACCCTTGAAAGATTGGGAAAAACAGAAAATTACATTTACATCAGCAGAGATACCAAGAGAAAATTTGAACCACACATCTCCTTTGGTAATCACAATAACTACACGAAAAGAAAAGGGGAAATCAAAAAAAACTATGGAAGAATGGACGGTAAACAAAACTTTGGTGGACACAGGGAGTTCGGCGGATATAATGTTTTACCACGCATATAAAGGAATGGGATACAAATATGAAGAAATGTCTCCTTCAACATATCATATTCATGGCTTTGGAAAATCTACAACAAAACCGAAAGGGGAAATAGTGATGCAAATTTTACTAGGAGAGATTGAAACACAAGTGACACTATGTTTGGTGGATATGGAATCGCCATACAACATGTTGTTGGGAAGGTCATGGATACACGCAATTAAAGTTGTAGCATCGACATTGCATTAATGCATTAAATTTCCTATACCGAGTGGGATTGGTGAAATTAGAAGGGATGCTGATAAAGAAAAATTATGTTATCAAATTGAAGTGAAGCAGTATGAAGGACGTGCAAAGAAGCGAAAAAGTCGCAGAAAAATGGCGAAAGAGGCAAAGAAAGAAGAAGAATTTAGAATTTATATGATAAGAGCAGAGGAAGGAAAAGGAATACCCAGCGAAATTTCGGAAGAAGGAAATGAACTTGCGAAGGTTCATTTCCTAAGGACAGTTACACCGCAGCGGAACCAACAAAGGAAGTGAATTTTGGAACCAAAGAAGAACCTAAAATACTAAAAATTGGGACTAAGATGGAGGCAGAGGAAGAAGAAAGAACTATTATTCTGTTGCGAGAATATAAAGATATTTTCGCATGGAACATGGACGAGATGCCTGGAATAGATCCGTCTGTGGCATGTCATAGGTTGGATATTGACAAAAATGCAAGGCCATTCAAACAAAGAATCAGAAAAATCGCAACAACGTATCATCCCCAAATAGAAGAAGAGTTGCAGAAGATGCTTGATGCAGGAATCATAAGACAAGCTAAATATCCTAAGTGGATAGCAAACATAGTTGTGGTCCCAAAGAATAATAAGGGGATAAGAATTTGTATAGACTTTACTGATCTAAACAAAGCTTGTCTGAAAGACAGTTTTCCATTACCATATATTCCATAAATGGTTGAATAAGCAGCGGGAAATGATAGAATATCTTCTCTAGACGGGTACAAAGGCTATAATCAAATCCCTCTCGTTGAAGAAGATCAAGAGCATACTGCTTTTTTCGCTCCAAGGGGGTTATATTGTTATACAAAAATGCCATTTGGTTTGCGAAATGTTGGAGCAACATACCAAAGGATGGTAGAGAAGGTGTTCGTGAAGTGGATACACAAAACATTAGAGGTGTATGTAGATGACATGTTAGTAAAAAGTAAAGAAGCAAAAGATCATGTCCAAGATCTGAAGGAAATTTTTGAACAGATACGGCACTTTAACATCAATGTAAATCCAGAGAAGTGTATCTTTGGGGTTGCATCAGAAAAAAATTAGGCTACATTGTATCAAAAGAAGGAATACAAGTTGATCCAGAGAAAATGCAAGCAATTCGTGACATGCCAACACCAGCAACGGTAAAATATGTACAGAAGTTAAACGGACTCTTAGCTTCGCTAGGAAGGTTCATTTCGCGATCATCAGACAAATGTAAATATTTTTTCAACATACTCAAAAAGGGGACGAAGTTTAGATGGACAAATGAATGCGAGAAATCTTTTCAAGGAATAAAAGAACATCTGATGAATATATCTATTTTGTAAAAGGCAGAACCAGGAGAAGAATTATTAATCTATCTTCCGACAACTTCGCACGCATTAAGTGTTGTGTTATTACGAGTAGATGCAGGAGTTGAGAGACCAATATATTACATCATCAAAACCTTCAATGCTGCAGAGAAAAATTATTCAAAAATTGAAAAACTAATTTTGGCATTAGTTTATGCAACATTTAAACTTCGCATATATTTTCAGGAATATAAAATAAGGATGTTGGCAAAGGTACCAATTGAGTCAGTAATGAAGAATTCAAAACGGTCGGGCAGGGTTGATAGATGGAATGCACAAGTAGGACATTTCAAAATTAAGTATGAAATATTATCTTCACCCAAATCACAAGTTGTCGCAGACTTCTTAGCTTAATTTTCTCTAGAAGATGATGAAGCTGTGGAAGAAATGATGGATGTGGAAGAAGAACATGGAAATCCAAGAGATCTATTAATAGAGCCAAATAGATGGGAAGTATTAGTGGATAGATCGTCAAATGGGGAAGGTAACGAAGTTGGAATTGTTTTGATTTCGCCAGAGGGCACCAAAATGGCTTTTTCCTTCGGATTGGAGTTTACATCCACCAATAATGAAACTGAATATGAAGTTGTGATATATGCCCTGAAATTCGCAATAAAAATGAAGTTGGAAAATATGAGAATCACCAGTGATTTTCAGCTAGTCATTCGTCAAACAAAAGGAGAATATACAATAAATGAACCATCCTTGAAGAAATATAAGAAACTTGTTGAAGAATTGTCAGCGAAAATCCCAAAAATAAAATGGAGACATATATCAAGAAAAGATAACAGGCTCGCCGATGCTTTTGCTTTTATCTCAAGTATGATGACAGACCCAACTGCGAGATGCATAAAGATACAGACACTTCTATCACCATAAATCAATAAAGAAGAAGAAGAAGAGTTATACGTAATGATAATAGAAGGTGGAGAAGAAGAACAAGTACCCAATATCGAAGATTGGGGAGCAAAACTTCATGCATATATGACGAAAGGAGAAACACCAAGAAATAGATTGGAGGCACACAAGTTAAAAATCCGTTCGACAAATTATGAACTAAGAGATGGGGTATTGTATCGAAGATCCTTTAATGGACCATCACTCAGATGTTTGACACGAAAAGAGGGAGAAGATATGTTAAAAGCGTCATATTGTGGGGATGCTGGAAATCATAGCGGCGGAAGATCTTTGGAATACATAGAGAAAATGCAAGGTTATTACTAGCCATATATTCTTGAATATCCGAAACAAGTATCAAGACGTTGCGAAGATTGTCAGTGGCACGGAAAGAAAATGCATGCACCTGGAGCACCATTAACATCTTCAACAAGTGTATGGCCTTTTGGGAAATGGGGTTTAGACATTATAGGACCGTTTTTACCAGGATCTGGACAAAGAAGATATCTAATTATCGCTATAGATTATTTCACAAAATGGGCAGAAGTAAAGGCAGTACATCATATTTGCGACAAAGATATTTTTACATTCATATTTGAAAACATCATTTGCAGATTTGGAATTCCCGCACAATTGGTATCTGATAATGGGAAAGAGTTTGAAGGGAAGAACATAGAAATATTACTCAATGCATTTAAGATAAAATGTGGGAAATCAACCCCTCTATATCCACAGGCCAATGGACAGGCAGAAGCAACAAATAAGACAATTGCAGATATATTGAAGAAGAAGAAGTTAGAAGAACATAACAGATCGTGGTGCGAACTAATGCATAATGCAATATGGGATTACAACACAACCAGGCGAGAAGCTACTGGAATGTCACCTTTATGTTTAACATATGGAGTTAAGGTCGTGCTGCCAACAAAAGTTATTATTCTCACAACAAAGAGAGAGGCTTGGGAGAAAAATCTTAGCGCGGGTATGATTTTAACCAAGCTATATGAATTAGAAGAAAAGAGAAAAAGGTCTAAGCTAGAGTCGATTCTCCTTTAACCTTTGGTTTTCTTCTTTTAAAACTAGGTTAAGGACTTAAAGACTTCATTTGGATTGTGAAGCCAGGCTGATACTACTTTTATCGTAGTTGTGTGATATGATCTTGTTGTTTCTATCGTACGAGTACAATTGTAATAATTGGCTTGAGATTTCTATCTTCGATAAGCAAGATATAAAAGTAATCACAAACATCTTCGTCTCATCGTTTGTGATTCCACAATATCTTTTTTCGCAGCGTCGATTAAGACTATTGTGAGGTGATTGATAAAACTGAGTTGTTCTTCGGGAAATATAAGTCTAGTTTTATTGATTGGTTCCTGTTCACCTTGATTTATCAAAAGACGGAACAAAACTCATAGGTTTATTCGTGGGAGATGAATTTATCTATATTATACACTTTTCTATGTGAGACAGATTTGTTTATTAAATTCTTCGACTTTGGGTCGTAGCAGCTCTTGGTTGTGGGTGAGATCGGCTAAGGGAATCAAGTTCGTAGTATCCTACTGGGATCATAGGCGTAGGAGCATAACTATACCTTGGATCAGTGTGAGATTGATTGGGGTTCAACTAAAGTCCAGACCGAAGTTAATTTGGAGTAGGCTAGTGTCTGTAGCGGCTTAGTACAATGTATGTTTAATCTGGACTAGGTCCCGTGGTTTTTCTGCATTTGCGGTTTCCTCGTTAACAAAATTCTGGTGTCTGTGTTATTTTTTTTCCGCATTATATTTTTTATATAATTGAAATAATATAGGTTGTGCGTTGTTCAATTAATTAGAATATCCGACCTTATTGGTTGTTGATTTAAATTGATTAACACTTGGATATTGGTATTTGGTACCATCTAGTTGATTCTCTAGAAAGTAACTCAGAGTTGTCCATACAGATTGCTAATCGAAATATTGGATGTGGTTGTTAGACCCCTGCGTTTTCAATTGGTATCAGAGCAAGCAAACACGTTTAAGACCTTACAAGTCTGTATTTGTAGCGATCTGACTCTATGGACAAAGGTGTTATCTCAATAAACGTACCACTAGTATTCGATGGATCTAATTACTTATGGTGGAAAATTGCTATGCGAGCTTTTCTTCAAGCACATGATTTTCAATCATGGGTATATGTTGTTAATGACTATGATCCTCCCGTCGTGGCAGTTGGAAACGTAAACATTCCAAAGAATATTGGTGAATACACCCCTGTCGAAATTCTTACTGCAAAGAAAAATTCAGACGGTTGGAATGCGATCATACATGTCATTTCCCCAAATCTTCAGCACCATGTGTCTAATTGCACTAAGTCGCAAGAAGCTTGGGATATCTTAGCAATCGTATTTGAAGGTAATACCTGTAGTTGCAGAATAACCTACAACTACACCCTCAGTAGAATTAGTAAAAACTCATGAAGTTCTTGATGATGAATAACAATTTTCTTATTAATGTTCTCAATTGATTACAAGGAAGTATCTAAATGGAACTAGAATAGTTACAACTTTCTCTATTCTCTTTCCTAAGATATTTTCTAATACTCACTAAAAGAACCTCCCGAATTTTACATTTGAACTCCTATTTATAGTAAAATTTATACAGATGTATATGAGTTATGAAGTATCGCAACTCATACTCGCAAAATTATTCCATCCTCGCGAAACTTCATATTTCTCCGCGCTACTTCTATCATCGTATCATTTTATAACTCCTTTCTCCTTTATTTACTATGATACTCGTGAACTATTATCTTGCGATATTCAGTACCTACATCTTGCCTCTTCTCATGTCAATTCTACGAAGAAGAAATGTCATGAGAATCCCTATTCTCGTAAATTTAGTATAGTTATTACCACCCATCAAGTTCGCAACACGTCTTTTTACTTTTCCCTTATCTTTTTGACACGTTTCTTCGTAACCGTTCTTTTCAACCGTTCACGCTTACTCATATTAATGAGTTTTTATCTTCATCAAACTCTCTTATAAATATTATCCTTTGTTTTTGCTTTTTATTCTCTTATTCATCTTCTTCACCAGTTCTGCCTCTGCAATCTCTTTTATCTTTTTTCCTTTCTATTTTCCCTCTTATATTCAATGGCACCAAAGAAGAAAACTATTGAACAAATTAATGCGGAACTTGCTGATAGAGACCTTATTCTCTCTGAGATTGAAGGTTATGATAATAAATCTTCTCTCTGTGTGAAGCTCTTTACCAACTATGTTTGGGATGATCAGAAAATTTTAATCTCACGAGGTCCAATCCTCGCAGGTCTTCCTCTTCCTCTTTAATTTTGTTGATTAAAGAAAATTTTGTAGTTGCAGAATTTCAAGATTTGTCTCTCCTGCTTCATTATATGCTTTAGGTAGCATGGTAAGTTTCTTCTCTATTCCTTGTTTATTTCCCTTATTTTGTTGATTTCTAACCCTTTTTTTTCTTGTTTAGGTTGGAAGAGTTAGTTGTGCAGCTGCTTCTGATTGGGAAAGACGTCATTCTATTACTGAGAAGAAAACTTTGAATCGTTGTAAGAAGTTAGAGGTTGAAAATTCAAATCTCCGTCAGAAAGTAGAAGATTTAAATATTGATAACGCAGAATTAATATCCTGTCACGAAGATAATTCACAATCTGCGAGCATCGCAATTGATAATTCTTCTCTTCTTGAGGAGAATAATCAATTAAAGCTTGAAAATTCTTCTCTTCGTAATGATAAGAAGCAACTAAAGGGTAAATTCTTTGCGATGGTAATTATTTTGGTTACTTTTCCTTCGTAATTTGCTAACCAATTCCTTAATTTCTCTCCTTGCTGCAGAAAATTATGCGAAGATGAATAACGATCTGGAAACTATCCTTGCTAATCGTAATAAGAAAATTTCTGACTTGAGATCTCAGCTTCTAATTTCCCAGCATAACCATAGTTTATATGTCAAGCATTTTCGAGCTAAGATGACTCGCAAGATTTGCGAAGATAATGAAATTCCTCTCAAGAAGTACCATACGCTCCTTTATGAAGAAATTCCTGAAGATACTCCATATCTGGAAATCTCTGAAAGTGAAGTTGAAAATGATAGGAAGTTGAAGAAGAAGATCATTTTGATGGGAATAGATCGCCTGAAAAATAACTTCACTCTTTTTTTTTTGTATATCTGTTTTGTAACTTCACTCTTTTTTGTATGTTTGTTCTGTTTCTTTTCAATATAACACTTTCTTCTTGATTGCACTTTGAATCAATCCAACAATTTCTTTTTCAAAGCTTAATTTGAATTAATCTTTCTTTGATGTTTGTTTCTCTTATTCTCATAACTTGATCATGTGGAGAGAAATAATATATCTTAAAGACTTAGCTTAGTATTCCTTTTCCCCTTATTATTGATCTTCAGATGATCAACTCTTGCTGGAAGTATTAGAATATCCTTCTCAATTTATCTTACGAAGTTTTGTCTGATTGTGATTATGAATAAAAAGTCCCCCCTTTGAAGTATAAGAAATATGAGCCTTTTTCCTTTTGTGGAATGTTGCGAGGTAAATAATAAATCTCCCCTTGAAGTATAAGAAGTATGAAGTATACGAAATATGAAATATCCTTAAGAAGTATAAGAAGTATAAAATATCTTTGAAGAAGTATTAGCAGTATCCAATTCATGAAGAATTGCCCAATATATGAAGAAGTATAAGAATTGTATGAAGAAGTATAATAAGTACTTAACCTTCGCAAAATTAAATATCCGTTGAAGAAGTATAATAAATATGATATACTCTTGAAGAAGTATAAATAGTATTGAATTTGTAGAAAAATATTCAATATATGGAGAAGTATAAGAAGTATTTAATTCTCGTAACATTTTACGAGTATGAACTTATCTGTATTTGATTACTATCAAAATCGCATCTTTTGTTAAGTCTTCGTGAGAATTCTTCAATGATGTTATCCTCTTTGATAGGACTTCTTGTAAAAATTCTTCAATGATATTGACAGAGTTGTCTTCTCTTCAAAACTTCTTAATGTATATTCTTGTAAAATTTCTTCAATGATATTGACGAAGTTGTCTTCTTTTCAGATCTTCATAATGTATATTCTTGTATAATTTCTTCAATGATGTTGATGCAATGGATTTCATTAATTTCTGTGGTCTTATCATGCCTTCCTAAGTAAAGGTCTTATTTTGCCACCTCTTTTGTAGTAAATTTTTGTATTTGCGATAATATGACAAGTCTGAACATTCTTGCGAACATATAACCTCGTGACATTATCGTCTTGCGATGAAATCACAGGACGTACTTACACTTTCATGCAAAAACCCATTGATCTCATCTTAATTTCTTTGAATAGTATTTTAGCCTCTTCAGGAATTGTTGCGACAATATGACAGGCCTAAATATTCTTGCGAACATAAAGCCCCATGACATTGCCGTCTTGCGATGAAATCGCAGGACGTCTCTACACTTTCATGTAGTGACCCATTGATCTCATCTTAACTTCTTTATTATGTTCTGCGAGTTCTTTATTCTTTTCTTTCTTTCTTTCTTTCTTCTTTTTTTTTTTTTTTTAGAAGGCTCGCAGAACTTCATTTGTTGCACAAATATGACAAGCCTTTATGTTTTCGCAAACAAGAAGCCTCGTGACATTTGCGTCTTATAGCACGTATCAGCTCCCTAATGGAGGGTGCTGCCCTTTATCTTCCCCCTGATTTCCCCTTCAAGGAATCGTACATCGACCATACAAGGTTAGCTCTTCCCATCCGGTTCTTCCAACAACCAGATTTTGATCGCAACCTCTTATCCTTTTTGCCTATAGGTCTTATAGTTACGAGGTTGCAACCTATGGGGTATCTTTGGGCCAAGTGCATCATTTGCCAAGACTTTTCAAAAATGGCAGATGTGGTTCAACCTCACCCGGCACTCTTGACTCAACCGTGTACCTCGGCGCCTTGATCGTTTTCTGCACTTCTTGGGAAAGACAGTATGCCTTAGTCGCCCAACCTAAATCCTCTTACACCGCATTTTATATTGCGTAATGTCGCTAGATTAGGTGAGAATCCAAGGTGTCTAACCCGGATAGGTACCCCATTATTGGGTTGTACCCCAAAAATTTTACCATGTACTAAGGGACCTTGGTGGTGTTCCGTTTACCCTTAGCCACGTTATAGGTACCCCCTTAAATGACGTACTTTAGGACTTTGCCTCTTACGAAATATAGCTTCGCGAACTAGGGTGTACGCCACAAAGGTTTGCCTGTATAAAATTTTCTGCAGCTCTCTTTCTTTTTTGGAGGCTGATCACAGATTGCGGTCTTTTATTCGCAAATTAATGAAATTTTAATCGGAATATAAATTTTGAAACTCGCAACTTTTCCCAATTTACTGCGAGCAAACAATATTCGTAAAAAATTTCATGAGTTTTATGGGTAATACCTTTTCAAATATAGCCTGTTCCAAGGTCTACCAAGCCTCAAACCCATGTTTCTCCCTTCTGGATCCATCAGCCTATAAGCTCCGCTTCCTACAACTTCTTTAATAACATATGGTCCATCCCATTTTGGTGCTAATTTTCCTCCATTTTGTTTTTGATATTTAGGTGTTTCTCGCATGACCAAATCACCTGGTTTATATTCACGTTCAATGACTCTCTTGTTGTATTCTCGAGCTAATCGTTCCTGATAAATCTTCATATGGTGCAACACCTTTTCTCTTTTTTCTTCCAAATCATCCAATTCACTTAATATTACTCCCGCACTTAAATTTCTTTCCCAAGCTTCTTTCTTTGTTGTCGGAATTACAACCTCTGTGGGTAATACTGCTTCTACTCCATATGTTAGACAATAAAGAGACATTCCAATTGCTTCTCTTCTAGTTGTATTGTATGCCCAAACTGCGCTAGGTACTTGCTCGCACCACCCTTTGAGATGTCCTTCTAATTTATTTTTGATTGTATCTGCGATTGTTTTATTTGTTGCTTCTGCCTGTCCATTAGATTGTGGATATAATGGGGTTGACTTCCCACATTTTATCCTAAAAGCACTGAGTAACATCTTTATGTTCTGCCCCTCAAATTGTTTTCCATTATCAGATACTAGTTGTGCTGGAACCCCGTACCTGCAAATGAGGTTCTCAAATATGAATGTAAAAACATCTTTATCACGAATATGCTGTACTTATTTTACTTCTGCGAGCTTCGTGAAATAATCTATTGCAACTATCAAGTATCGCCTTTGTCCAGATCCAGGTATAAATGGTCCAACAATATCCAACCCCCATTTACCAAAAGTCCAGCAGCTTGTTGAAGAAGTTAATGTGGCCCCTGGTGCATGAATTCTTTTACCATGTCGTTGACATTCCTTGCATCTTCGTACGGACAATTTTGTGTCTGTATGCATATAAGGCCAGTAATATCCTTGTATTTTTGCTCTATATGCTAGAGATCTTCCCCCACTATGATTTCCAGCTTCTCCTCCATGTAACATCTTCAATATCTTTTCTCCTTCTTCGCGAGTTAAGCATCTGAGAGGTGGTCCATTGAAAGATTTTCTATATAAAATTCCTTCTCGCAACTCATAGTTTGTTGCACGACTCTTTAATTTATGTGCTTCTAGTCTGTTCCTGGATATTTCTCCTGTTGCGAGATATGCATGAATTTCTTTTCTCCAATCTGCGATGTTGTTTGATAATTCTCTTTCTACTTCCATCGCAACAGCTTCCTCAATTTCTTTCTCTTTGTCCACTGATGGGTGTTGAATTGTCTGTATTTGGATATTTCTTGTATTTAGATTTGTCATCATGCTTGGAATAAATGCAAAAGCATCTGCGAGACGGTTATATTTTCTGGATATATGTCTCCATTTTAATTTTGGCATCTTCGCAGATAATTCTTCAACGAGTTTCTTGTATTTCTTCAAAGAAGATTCATTTGTGGTATATTCCCCTTTAATTTGACAAATCACTAATTGTGAATCACTTGTTATCCTTATACTTTCAAGCTTATTTTCTACTGCGATCTTTAATGCATGCACTACAGCTTCGTACTCTGTTTCATTATTCGTGGATGCAAATTCTAGTCTGAATGAGAATGTTGTTCTTTCTCCTTCTGGTGAAATCAACACGACTCCAATTCCATTTCCCTCACTATTGGATGATCCATCCACTAGAATTTCCCATCTATCCGGTTCTGTTAACAAGTCTTTTGGATTTCCAAATTCTTCTTCAACATCCATCATTTCCTCTACTGCTTCATCTTCTTCCAAAGGAAATTCTGCCAAAAAATCTGCGACAACTTGTGATTTTTGCGATGACAATAATTAATATTTTATCTTGTAATGGTTTACTTGTGCATTCCACCTTTCTATTCTTCCTGACCTTTTTGTGTTCTTCATGACTGATTCAATTGGGACTTTGTTTACCACTTTTATCACATGTGCTTGAAAGTATATTCGTAACTTGAATGATGCATAAACCAGGGCTAATATTAACTTCTCCATTTTAGAATAGTTCTTCTCTGCTGCATTAAAGGTTTTACTAATGTAGTAAATGGGCCTTTATACTCCTGCGTCTGCTCATATGAACTGCCGCACTTAGAGCATATGGAGTTGTTGCGAGGTATACCAATAATTCTTCGTTTTTCTCTGGTTTCTGTAGTATAGATGTATTTGCGAGGTATTCTTTGATTCCTTGAAAAGATTTTTCACATTCATCAGTCCATTTGAATTTTGTTCCCTTCTTAAGTATGTTGAAAAAATGCTTGCACTTATCTGACATTCGCGAAATAAATCTTCCAAGTGAAGCCAAGAGTCCATTTAGCTTTTGTACTTCTTTTACCGTTGCAGGTGTTGGCATGTCACGAACTGCTTGGACCTTTTCTGGATCAACTTGTATTCCCTCCTTTGATACTATGTATCCCAAGAACTTTCCAGATGAAACCCCAATTATACATTTCTCAGGATTTAATTTGATGTTGAACTTTCTCATTTGCTCAAATATTTCCTTCAAATCTTGCACATGGTCTTTAGCTTCCTTGCTTTTTATCAACATATCATCTACATATACCTCCAAAGTTTTATGTATCCACTTCGCGAACACTTTTTCAACCATACGTTGATATGTAGCACCCGCATTCCGCAAACCAAATGGCATCTTCACATAACAATGCAAACCCCTTGGAGCAAAAAAGGCAGTATGTTCTTGATCTTCTTCTGCGAGTGATATTTGATTATACCCTTTATATCCATCAAGTGAAGTGACTCTATCATGACCTGCAGCTGATTCCACCATTTGTGGTATATCTAGTAATGGAAAACTGTCTTTGGGACATGCCTTGTTTAGATCAGTGAAATCTATGCAAATTCTTATTCCTTTATTCTTTTTCGGAACAATGACCATATTCGCAATCCATTCTGGATATTTTGCTTCCCTTATGATCCATGCATCCAACATCTTTTGTAATTCTTCTTCTATCTGTACATGATAATTTTGTGATATCTTCCTTATTCTTTGTTTGAATGGTCTTACATTTTTATCTATGTTCAATCTATGACACGCCACTGATGGATCAATTCCTGGTATCTCATCTACACTTCCTGCGAAGATATCTTTATATTCTCGCAAAAGATCAATAGTTCTTTTTTCTTCTTCTTCATCCATCTTAGTTCCAATTTGCAAGAATAAAGGCTCCTCTTTACTTCCAATATTTATTTCTTTAGTTGGTTCAGCTGCAACATAGCTTGGACTTTGCTCCCCCATAGGTGTTGGTTCTTTGATTATTTTTGCTGGTTCCCCTTATTTTTCTGGAATTTCATTTGGTATACCTCTCTCTTCCTTTGCTCTTATTGTATACACTCGGAATTCTTGTTCTTTTCTTGTTTCCTTCGCAAGTTTCCTACGAAGCTGTTTCTTTCTTGCTCTTCCTCCGCATTGCGTTACTTCAATTTGATAACAAAATTTTGCACTATCAAGATCTCCTTTTATTTCTTGTATTCCATTTGGTGTAGGAAATTTGATTTTTTGATGTAATGTTGAAGCAACAGCTTTGATCGCATGAATCCACGGCCTTCCTATCAGCATGTTATATGAAGATTCCATATCTATCACACACAAGATTACATGTGTTTCAATTTCTCCCAGTAATACTCGCAGCGCGATTTCCCCTTTAGATTTTGTTATAGATTTTCCTAATCCATGAATAAGACATTTTGAATTTGTGATTTCTTCATCTTTAATTCCCATCCCCTTAAGTGCATGATAGAATATGATATTAACAGAACTCCCTGTATCAACCAGAATTCGGTTTAATTTCCATTTTTCTACAGCTTTCTTATCTTCTAGCATGATCGGCATTGTGATCACCAATGGTGAAGTGTGGTTCAAGTCTTGGAATTTCTGCTACTGAAAATGTGATTTTCTGCTTTTCCCATTCTTCTAAAGTTGTTATCTTTTCTTCCTCCATGATCTTTCTTCCTCTACAATCTCGCTTGTATATTTTTCCCTTCATATTACTATGAAATTCATCAATCATTGTCTTTGTGATCATATTACATTCTTCTTTTTTGCAATCTCCATCTACTGACTTCATTTGATCTTCAAATTTTCCACAATTCCCTCAAATTTAGGCTACCACAATTCTCAAGTCCCTGTTTCTAGCGCCAATTATGTAGTTGCAGAATAACCTACAACTACACCCTCAGTAGAATTAGTAAAAACTCATGAAGTTCTTGATGATGAATAACAATTTTCTTATTAATGTTCTCAATTGATTACAAGGAAGTATCTAAATGGAACTAGAATAGTTACAACTTTCTCTATTCTCTTTCCTAAGATATTTTCTAATACTCACTAAAAGAACCTCCCGAATTTTACATTTGAACTCCTATTTATAGTAAAATTTATACAGCTGTATATGAGTTATGAAGTATCGCAACTCATACTCGCAAAATTATTCCATCCTCGCGAAACTTCATATTTCTCCGCGCTACTTCTATCATCGTATCATTTTATAACTCTTTTCTCCTTTATTTACTATGATACTCGTGAACTATTATCTTGCGATATTCAGTACCTACAATACCAGTGAAAAGGAAGCTAGGCTTCAAAACCTTAATTCCGATTGGGAAAACCTTCGTCTGGCAGATGAAGAAACATTTGATGAGTTTAATCACGAAGTGTCTGAAATTGTTAATGCATCGTTTGCATTGGGTAATACTATTCCTGAAAAGGACATTGTGATGAAAATTCTCAGATCGCCGCCATCTAGATACGATTCTAAGAAGCATTCCATCGTTGAGGGAAATAACCTTGATACTCTCTCCAGAAATACGCTGGTTGGAAAGCTTAAGATCTTTGATCATGAACATTCATCCAAATCTAAGGATGTTGCGTTCAAAGCGCCGAAGGACACTAAATTACTTGATAAAATTAAAAAAGTGTATATCTCTGAAGATGATCACTCTGAGACAGATTCATCATATGAATATCTTGACAAATCAATCTCGATGATCACGAGACAGTTTAGGGATCTTCTGTTGAAGAGAAGTAAACGGATATCCAGAGATAAGCCAAAGGCATCGGTCAAACCTCATAATCGTGTTCCTTATAAAAACATGGATATTGATGAAACTGATGATGATGATATTCCACAGTGCTTGAAGCGTAAAGGTTTTGGTCAATTTACAAATGAGTGTCCAAATCGGAGAAAATGCAATGGGAACAAAGGTCTTGCTGCAACTCTTGATGAAATGTCTGACAATTATGATTCTAATGAAGATGAGAAATCAAGTGTTATACTTCTTGGTGAAAATATAGATTTGATAATTGTAGCAATACATATATCAATCTTGAAATTCTTTCAGAAGAAAATCCAACAATTCTGGAAGAGGAAGTTGACCCAATCTTTGGAAACACTTCTCATAATATCTCAGGTCCTAATATGTGCTTAGCTACTTGCACATTCTAGAAGCCTGATTTTTATCCAAGTCTGACGTGCTCATATTGTTTATTAAAGGGTCATGAACTCCCAAGGTGCTACAAGTTCAAACACCAACAAAGGCATGTCAACAAACTTCAACGAAGAGAAAATCATCTAGCAAGAAAGCTTAAACTTGCTCAGAAGACCGCTGAGGTATGTAAGATTTTATCTTTGTCTAAGAAGTTAGTTTCCAAGGATGAACTAAGACCACTAGAGAAGAAATTATGGTCAAATAGTTTTGATATACATAGGACTGTGGATTCCTCCCAAGAGGAAATTAGTGGACAAATTATTGTTCACCACAACGCAACTTGATTGTGTTGTTTTTAAAATCTTGTCTCATGTGCCTGATCTAAAGAGACAATGACTTTGTACCTCTCAGGCTTTAGGAAAAAAATTTCTTTTTTATTTTCTTAGGTTTGTTAATTTTTGTATATCAAACAAAAAGAAAGGGTATTATCAATAATTTCACTCTTCATAGGGTTGAGAGTTGGTCGTTTACGAACCTGTGAAAGGTTTCGAACCCTATATTTCTTTTCTTTCTCTAAAACCTTTTTTTATCTCAAGACTACTTGTTGATATAATTTTAAATTCCTCTCACAAACCCATACGTTCATGGATGCTCCAAGAATGATGTCTTCAGATGGAAAGGACGGCAATATGATTGCGCAGCCATCAATCATGAAGTAAAAAAGAATAATCTCCATTGCCTCCTACATTGAAAAGGAAAAGAAGGAATGTGAGGAAGCCAAGAGCCGCTTCTTCAAACTCTCAGAAGTTTTCTGATGTTCTTGAAGTGATGAAGGAGTTGCATAAGGAGATTCAACAAATAAAGGCTTTTGTGTATAAGACTCACGAGATTCAAAAGGCCCTGGTTCGATAACAGTAACCTAAAAGGTTTATTGATATAAACTCCTACCTTAATGAACCTTATGTTCCAATGGCTGTTGACGACAAGGATTTCGGGGACGATAAAGAATTCTTCGAAGGTCTTATAGCCTAGTAAATCTTCTATTTTCTTGTTTTATTTAGAAGAATAACTAGTGTTTTGGAATATCCATAGTTGTGATTACACATAGATATATCCAAAGTTTTCATCTTATTGTTTTTAGATTTATTGGTTTAAATTCTAAACTTGTTTGGAAGATGATTTTTGCAGTATTAATCATTTGGTTTTATATATTGCAATATTTTGATGGGATATGTGTGTTTACGTCCGTGAACTTAATTGTCCCATATTTTATCAAAAGTAAAGTCTTTCATGAATTGATATGCAAATATTGATAAAAGAATGAATATACTTTTGGAAAAAACAAAAAAGTTAAGCCTATATTGTCAATTATTGATGTAAGATAGGTTACAATCTTTTGTGATTCAAGGATTATGTCTATTGTGTGTCATTGTGCAAATAGTGATAGAAACATATAATGAATCCTTGCATATTCCACGGTATAAGGTCGATTCTCCGATCTACAAATTTTTGTGTAAATAATGTTGTAGATGGGGAAAAACGATTTGCTGGTTTTTACGGAATTGAGGAGACGACCGTACGGAGGAGACTCCTTGAACCGAGTGAAATGTTCAACCTCACACAGATGCACTGCTGTAAATGGGGTGCTTTGGATCCGAGAGATCAATCTGTAGTACTCCGGCCTAAACCAATATAATGGTCATTCCAGAGTAAATTCGGTCACAAGATATGATGGGTCTATCAGTAGGAGGGAAGCTGAGAAATGTGTGGAATCAATGGTAATCAAAGATTGTAGGTGTGTTGTGAATTCTGAATAAGATAAGTTCTGAATGATTGAAATTGCTCAGTTGAGAGTAATTGCTCAATTGATGAGTTGTTGATCTCGTGTTATCTGTGAGACGTGAGATCGTTATTTTTCTATTCATAATTTTAATTATGCCATCACGGGTATTCGTAAAGACTCATAAGGGTGTTTGTGCATGACCCATGGATAGTAGGGGTATAAATAACATTCCCACATAAAAAAAAAGTGGTCTTTGTCTCCTTGATCAAAGAGTCAATCAGTGGACAGGATCTACCGGAAAGGGTCATCCCGCGATCGGGATCGTCCGGATAGGGTTTGACTTGGATGGCTGGGAATGACTTACGGGTTTCAAAAGTAATCCTAATTTGTTTTTATTAACGGAGAGAGGTTTAATCGTATAACCTAACCAGTTTTATCTGCAAAGAGAAGTTTCTCTTCTATGGATTTTTACAGCTTCTCATACAACACTACCTACACCTCAACACCAGAATCTACTTCTCCTTCTTGAGCAGCAATAGTGAAACACATCATTGCTATTATTGTTTAAAAAGGATGACTAGGTTTGTTCACTTAATCTTTAGCTTTATCTCATGTTATTATTTTGATAATTTTACATAGCTTTATCAGAGATTATAATTTTCATTCTGCTCTGAATGGCCAAGTACCAGAATGGGTTTTGCTCGATAAACAACAACTCGATTGCATGGAATTGATTTGAGGAAAAACATGTTTTATCGGTGATGGTGCTGGTGTTTTAGGCGAACTGAAGATTATTATTTTTTTGGTCCGTGGTTTTAATTTGATTTTTCTGCTAGGGTTAAATTTCCATTAAAATTTGATCTTTATTAACCCTAAAATTATTACTTATGTAGAAATAGGAATATCTCTCGGTACTGTGTAACCTTATAAAAATTTCTCTAAATTGGTACAACATCTCTTTCGAAAGTAATTCTAATTTTGGTTTTCGGTTTAGGGTTTAGTTACGTGTTTGAGTTGCTTTTGGTTTTGTTGATGGTTCAATTATAAGGTTTGCTGATGGAATACAAATTTTTGTCTTTTGGAATTTAATTGATTTGTTGTTACAATTGTTCAATTTGTTTGTCTTTTAATTATTGTTTCTCTAACTTTCGAGCTTGCAATTACTTCATACCAATTACAGGCATTCAGCAATCATGCATTCTTTTTCCAGCACACCGTTAAACAAGGTTCCAATGGGTGATACAGGTCCACTGGATGTTTACAACAATTCAGTTTTGAATTATTTGCTATAATAAATAATCATGGTTTTCAATTTGTTTGGTTTTCAAGCCACAGCAAAATCCCATTCTCGCGTTTCACAACTACCACCATCAGCAACACAACACCTTCTTAGGCTAATACCACCAGTACCTTGTAGTCACAACACCATCCATCACATGCAGATGCATATCCCTTCCCGACCCACTAGCTGAATTCGACAACAACCAACAGGAGAAGTACAATACAAGTGACTTCAGGGTTGCAAAAACAGTTCAAGATGACTACTTCTTTAATTGTTGTGGCACTGTATAAATTCCTTTGGATTCATTATGTTTTTATTTTTGTAAAGATATTTTTCTTTCAAATTCAGGTGCACGGCAAGATCAATGCTTGTTATAGATGTTTTTATCACACTGGTATGTCAAGGCAATGGCATTTACCTTCTAAGTTATAACTATATTCATCTGTTTCTCAGTTCTTAGTATATTTATGGATTGATCAAGAGGGTAAAAATTATCAAATTGACTGAGATTTGTCTAGACTGGACATTGGTGTTGCACTAAAAAAATTGCTGCCAAAGTAGCTGACCTCTGTCCGTTCCATTCTGTTTACTCCATTAAATTTTTTGTTTCAAGTGTTATGGTCTTTCCCTTTATCTTTAAGACATGTTTAAGAACCCTATAATTTTAGGTTGATGTTTTTCCTATATTTTAGTTATAATCTTATCAAATAGGTTTGGGTTCACAGATACCAACCATTCTAATCCAATTTAAATCTGCTTCTTTAAGGTAACAACTGCTTTTACCTAATAACGATTGTCACAATCATAATAACTAATTTAATGGATCCTAGAATTGTTTTTGTTCTCCTGCAGGATCAGAATATCGCTACAACACTTCTCTGCGAGATTAACAACACTTCCCAGCGAGCATCACCGCAAGCTCTTTAACAACACTTTGCGAATGTCACAAAATAGTTTAAAGAACGACGTAATACTTGACGATTGAAGAGACATGGGAAGAGCATGACTAATCTTCGATGACTACAACGTTTGCGATATTTGACGTTATAGATGTTGCGAGAAGATTGCAGGATAAATCCGAAAATAAAGGACAACTTAGCTGTCACCCATTATGTAATTCCCTATATAAAGGGTTCCACTAGATTCAGAGAAGGATGATGTATTTTTGAGAGTTGAGAGAGTCTTGAGGAGAGAGAAAATCCAAGAGAAAGGTTGTATTCTTGAATTCTTACATTCCTTTTAACATTTCTGAAAATTAAAGAGTAAAGTGTCGTTTTTAATCTTCAAATTTGAGTTGATTATCATAAATTCTTAACAAAGGTGTAGTGTAGGATTTCCTGCAACTACATTTTGGCGCCCGAAATAGGGATGAATTGAGGGATATTTGAAGAAAAAGGTAAAAATTGACATTGCGATTAGAAGGAATTTGGAACAATTAGTAAAAAGATGTTATGCAATCTTCAACAGTTTAATAAGAATTAATGGCTGGAAGAAGAAGAAATACATCAGAACTACCAACAACCGTAAGGAGAAGTAAAAGACTTGCAGGAGGAAGAACAAATGAAATGGAAGAATCTGCAAGAGTAAGAACAAGAAGAAATACAATAAGAAATGAATGGGAAAATCAAATTCAACATCCGAATCAACAAACACCAATACAAGATAGAGTTGTGGATTATGATAGAGTGAGTGTGCATACTTGGAGATCGGATTCGATGGAAGAAGCAGAAGATCGGAAATTAAGAAATGAAAGAGGGGAGGAAAGAGATCAAGCAGTAGTTGAAGGATTAATTCATGGAGAAGGTGAAAATGAAATAGCAGCTGATTTAAGACAAAGGGTACAAGAGAAAAGGAGATTAGAAGCGGAAGAACGTGCAAATCTAACAAGACAGAATCATGAGTTAAGAATGGAAAATTTAAGACTACAGAGAAGGAGATCGAGAAGTACTATTAGACCAAGTTCAAGGTCATTTAGAGAAGGACCAAGGCGAAATTAACTTATGAGAAATGTTAGAGAAAATATTCGAGAAGGAATGCAAAATCCAAATGAAGAACAACATCATAGGGAAGAAGAAATAATTGTTGATCGCCATGATCCGCGTGGTGAAATTCTAGATGATAGACGTAACAATAGAAATCAAGAGGGAGGAAACAACCAAAATGGTGAAGAAAATCGAGAAGAAGGTAGGAGAATATTACATGGGCGAGAGATTCAAAGAAATCGAAGAATAATTGAAGAAGAAATTGAGAGACATTATGTTGAACAAGCACGTCTAGCTTGCAAAATAGAAAGATTAAGGGAAGAAGTAGAAGAACAAGAATTTCAAGAGGCAGTATGACAGAATAACCATGAAAATCGAGAAAGGAGACTACACAAAATCGCTATAATGATAATATTCAGGAAGATTATGATAGAGTAAAAAGGAGAATAAAAAGACAGCGAAGAAAAATGATGAGAAATGAAGAAATTCGCAGAGAAGAAAATAGACAACATAATCAGCTGCGATTTCAAGAAGAAGGTGAAAGAGAAAATCGAAGAGAAAGACATAATGAAGATGAAGAAGAAGATGCACAAAATCTCGCAAGACAAGAAAGACAAGAACGTAGAAGAAGAGAAACTGCATTAAAGAGACCAATGGAGCAAAATTCAGCTGAGAATGAGCAAATATTGAGAGAATTAGCAGAAATGCAAGGAATGATAAACAATAGAAGAGAAGGAGGCAGAAGGAAACTTGATGAAGCAATTGAAGAGTATGCAAGAACCTCTTTTGCTCAGGAAGTACAGCTAAGAGGAATACCCCCTAAATGCAATTTACCAACATTAACCAGTATCTTTGATGGAACTACTTGTGATGTTCAGCATGTTAAGGCTTATGTCAGGTGTATGCTACAATGGGAGAATCATGATGCTGTATTGTGCAAGTATTTTGCGTCTAGATTAACTGGCGAGGCGCTAAAATGGTTCGAGGGATTTCCAAAAAATACTATAACTTCTTTTGATCATTTACAAGCTACATTTCTGGGAGCATATATAAGCAATAATTCATCGTGGCCAGGCATTGAAGATGTATTTGGATTAAAACAGAGGATTGGCGAGAGTTTGAAGCACTTAACCATAAGATGTAAGTTAATGTGCAGCGAGATGGCTGGAAGAGTGGATGAAAGATTCCTCATTTTATCTTTCATCAATGCAATGTTCGTAACTAATTTACTATACATACAAATTTTCAGAATAAAAAATACAATCACCATGACAGAGCTGCGAGAATTACAAGAAGAATACATTGCTTTGGAGGAGAAACAAAATAAAATGGAATCATATCCAATCGCAAACACCAGCTCAGTAGAGGCAAACGGGAGTTTACTTCCTAAAATTATTAAAAATGGTGGCGAGCACCTCGCAGGCACAGCAAGAGAAAGTGGTGATTGATAACCAGCAGAAATTAGTAGCGATGGGCAGTCGAGATCAAGAAGAGTATGAAAGGGAGAAGAATTATTACAATCGTGGAAGAAATAAAAAAATCCAAAGACTTGATCTACCATAGGAAACATATGGTGGTCAGAGACAAAAAAAATTCATAAGCCAAGGTAATCAGAAGATAATATGGGAAGAAATTAAGATGCCACCTCTAAATGCTAGTATAGAAAAAATTTGGGAAGCTATCATTCTGATGGACACATACCATCACCATGGAATATGGGAAAAGAGCCACATCCAAATAATCTAAGTCAAGAATTTTGTCCTTACCATCACTTTCATGGTCACTCAGTAAATGATTGCAGGAATGTAAAGAGGATAATTTTAAGGATGATTGATCAGGGGAAGCTAAATCACTTTCTAGTAGGACATCCAAAATCTCAACAATTACCGCCATCACCAGAAATTCTCAGAGTGAATGTTGTAAAAGGATCAGAAACATTCGTAATAGAAGTTGGGGCTAAATCAAAGAATTTTTTTTGTAATTCCATTGTACATTCATATAGAACTATTGAGGATTTCCATGATAATGTTCTAAGCAGAGTCTTCGCGAGAGACACAGATGGAAGAGAGATAATGAATATTGCGAGAGCCTCACCATTAAAAGAATGGCAGAAGCAAACTATTTCTTTCACTGCACAAGAAGTACCAGAGCTTGGCGAGATGCATGACAACCCATTGGTGGTCAGGTTAGAAATAAATCCAAAGCCGATAGAAGAAGAAGATGAAGAAAATAATGATGAAAATGAAGATTCTTGGGCCATCAACAGAGTTATAATAGACACAGGGAGTTCAGTTGACATCTTATTCTATCATACCTACAAAACCATGGGTGGAAGAGACGAAGATCTAATACCATCAACATATAAAATCTATGGTTTTAATGGTACCGCTAATAAGCCCAAAGGGGAGATTACAATACGAATCCAATTAAATGGAATATCTTCTACAATCTTATTCTGTGTTGTTGACATTGAATCACCTTATAATGCTTTGATTGGCAGACCACGTTGCATGGGATATTAGGTGTGTCATCAACTTATCATCAATGCATCAAGTTTCCACACCCAAAGGGAGTTGGATTCATTAAAGGAGATTGGGGAGAAAGCAAGAAATGTTATGAAATTGACATGGAAACTTGTGAGGAAAGATCCGCGAGGAATAGAAGTTGGACACACAATAGCAAACTGAAACAAAGAGGTGACAAATTAATGGTTGATGCAATAGAACAACGAGAAGATGAAATGCTGCGAGATCAAAGAAGTGACAAATTAATGATTGGAGGCGAGCGGCTCACAAATGAAGAGAAAGTAGCAAAGAGCAATAAGAAGGAAGCAATAGAAAGTAGTAAGTAAAAAGGTAAAATGATGAAATTTAGATAAGCTTATGAATGATTTGTTTTAAGAAAATGTAATTGAAAAGAGTACTCTATTTGAAAGAATTGCAAAATTTTACAAGAATAAAGAAGATCAAAGAAGTGAAATTTTATCAGAGTTACAATACTCGCGAGAAGCGCGAATAAAATTTCGCAGAGATTAATAGAATGGGACGAACCTTTATTGCGTACACCCTAGTTCGCGGATACAATTTCGCAAGAGGCAAATGTATGACCTAATAGTGCATCATATAAGGGGGTATCTCTTTACATGACTCAGGGATAAGGTTATACCGCTGCTGGAACCTGAGTCATGCAGATGTTGGGGTTAAAGAAAACCTATCCAGGAGAGAGATCTTGGATTTCCAACTATATAAGGTTATACCCTGGTTGGACGACTGAGAATCTCTTCTAAGAAGTGCAGAGTATGACCAAGGCGTCGAGGTACACGGTTGATCCAAGGGTGCCCGGGGCATACGAAACTACCATGTCCATTCTTGGTAAGTCTTGTCTATGATGCACTTGGCCTGAAGAAAACCCCACTTAGGGTGCAGTCTTCTAACTATAAGCCATATAGGCATAAATGACAAGAGGCTGCGAAAACAACTGGTTGTCGGTAAATCCGGAAGGGAGGATATAGTATTGTATGGCCGATGTTCCCTCCTTGAAGGGGCAACCAGGGGGAAGATAAGGGCGGCACCCTCCATTAAGGAGCTGATAAGTGTCTAAAGACGACAATGTCATGGGGCTTTATGATCGCAAGAACATTTAGGACTGTCATATTTTCGCGTGACAAAATTTATACAGAGGCAACAATCCATAATAGAAAAGTTAAGATGAGATCAGTGGGTTTTTACATGAAAATGTAAAGACGTCCTGCGATTTCATCGCAAGACGGCAATGTCATAAGGTTTAATTTTCGCAAGAGAGTTTAAACTTATCATATTGTCGCAGAGATGTTGAAAAAATATGGATAAGACAAAATCAATAGGTCAATACATGCAAATGTAAAGACGTCCTGCGATTTTGTCGCAGAAAGAAAAATATGGCAAAATAAGACCTTTAACTAGGAAGGCATAATAAGACCACAAGATTAAATGATTGCAATAGTGATGCAGAAATTATGAGGTTTGCGATATTTACGCAGAAATCAAAAAAAAAATGCAACTGTTGCCAGCAATATTATCGCAGATATTGAGGCAACATCTATCTAATCTCTACTCAATTTTTTCATATTGCAGATGAATAATAGAGGAAAGTATGGGAATGCACAGAACGATGAAATTATTATTCATCATCATATGATAAAATTGCATAGACATTATTATTACACATTTATGATAAAATTGCATAGACATTATTATGACACATTTATACAGATAGTTAAAGGGTAATAATTATGTTGATTAATTATGTTGCAGAAAAAGAGTTGTTTTCTAATTCATACAGATGGAAGCAAAAGAAATTTATACAAGGAAATTTACAAGATTGGAGAAACTCGCAGCAATATTGCAGGAAGAAGGAAATAAGTATACAAAAATTACAAGGAAGACAAAAAGAAGAAACATAACTAATTAGATCCATCATCATCTTCTTCATCAGATTTCTCCCCCTCGCTATATTTTTCTTCATTATCATTATTATCTTCATCATCAGATTCCTCAGCTTCACTATCGGAAATAACAAGGTTTGGAGTTTTTGCTGGAATTTCCTTTGCAAGATCAGGATATGTAGAATGAGGAATATCGTGATCATCGCAAACCAGTTTAATGGATTTATTGCGAACATCAATAAGAGTGGTACTAAAGTTCGCGGTAGTAATCCTTAATTGGTCTTTCAGTCGTGAATACTTCTCGTTGCGAGCAGTAAGACTACTTGCGAGTTGACTCTTGTCAGTTTCAAGTTCCCCAATTCTTTTCAGATATCTCTTTTCAGCTCCTGCAAGTATGTAACAACAAGTTGAAAATTTTGCAAGGAAGAACAATAGAAACAAGAAATTAATAAGGAAGGATGACTAACAACCTTCTCTTTCAGAAATCATGTCTTTAATTAAAGCCGCATGTTCAACATGAAGACTAACATCTACACCTAAATTAGTTCTAGCATTGTCAAGAACTTTCGCAGCCCAAGCAAACTCCACATCATCATTTATAAGAAGACGGGAACGAATTTGGTTTTCTATTTCAATAAAACCTTCCTTCTCGCGGATAAGCCCATCCCTTTTAATTTAAACTTCAAGAATGGTCTTATGGAAATTTTCTAAGGTTTCAGCCCCTTGTCTAGATATACGGTCTTTGTTTTTTGAAAGATATTTGTTCTTGACCTTTAAAGTTTTAATCTCAATTTTGGAATTTTGATAAAGTTGTTTGAATCTGTGAGTTATATCTAAACAAGATCTGTAGTCAATTTCTAAAAGGCGAAACTTAGATCTGAGTTCATCTATGGAAAGAGAATTAATATTGGAAGGGTTATTTAAAGAATTATTAAGAAGTTCTAGAAGAGTATCATTGTCTATTGGTTCAGGAAAAGAGCGAATGGTTAAAGCCTCATCAGTAAGACCATAAATGTCTACGAGAATGATAAATCAAGTAAGAAAGAATAGTGAAACATAAAATTATGAAGGAAAAGAAGAAGGTTATCATACCTAAGAGTTTTTTGTTAACAGTATCAAGATTGGATACTTTGAGCAATTGTTGAGAAAGATTATTCTCAAGTTCTTTATTCTTCTCGCGAAGATTAGCAAGTTCAGTTTTCCATTTGTTCATTCTTCTCATGAAGAATAGTGAATTCAGATTTAAGTTCTTCATTCTTTTGGCGAAGAACAACATTCTTCTTTTGAGAAAATGCACGCCTTTTGTCTAAATCAGAGGCAACGGAAAAGGAAGCTCTTCCAACCTGCGAGAGAATAATATAAGTTAAGGCTTGGCGATGGAATAAATACATAAACAGGTTGAAGAAATGAAAACATACCAGGGTACCAAGAGAATTTAAGAGACTGGGAGTCAGCGATCTTGAGATTCCTTGGAGAGAATCATTACCTACCAATATATGAGCATCACATACTTTGGCGATAGCCTGGGATGTCCCATTAATAACTTCATCTCCATAATTATTAGCGATACCATGAGTAATATCGCCAAGAATCTTGGATAATTGAGCCATTGAAGACTTAGAAGAGGAAGAATCTTTCATGGAAGGAATGTCATTGTCATCATCAAAATCATCATCATTGTTGTCCTTATCAAAATCATCACTTGAATTCTCTGGAATAGATTTAGGAGTTGAAGAAGAAGAGAGTTGGATTTTTCTTTTCTTTAAGGGAGGATCATCAAACTCCTCACTGCGAGGGGCGGTAGGCTTCCCTTTGGGAGGAGCAGTAGATTTCCCCTTGCGATCAATTGAAGATTTCACCTTGGTTCTTGGTTACATTGGTTCTAATTCTTCGATTACCTGCGAGCACAGATGCAGATAAGAAATAGTGGCAACAATATATTGTTAAGATTTATAAAAAAATATTTCTTACTTCATCTGTGAGTAATTGAAGAGCTGAACGAGTAGCAGGTTTCCTAAACTTCTCATAGTTGGCCTTCAATCTCTCAATCTAATAAACAGGCATAATCAGCGAGAGCTTAAAGATATGAAAATCAAAGAAAAATAATAAAAATATCTTGTTATGTGAAGAACTAAGGAGGACATACTTTTTATCTTCCTCAGGCCAATAGAACACCCATGGTTGGTATTCCACGAGATTTGCAAGCAAGGCATGAGTGCCAGAAATATAAGGACCCTCTAAAATTAGAGGAAAAATAAACCACTTGTCATCTCTAGAATGGCGAGGACCTTGATTGTTATTTGTATGCCAATCAATATCTAATATAAGAGCTTTATCTTCAGCAATCTTATCTTTCTTTTGCAAGCGGACACCCCAGCAAGTGCGATCTCTCTTCATGGGGATTATGTCATAGTTGATGAAAAAATTATCCACAGTATACATCGCGGGAATGATTGGAACATCCTTGAATTGAGGATTCTTCGCAGTATAAGGGTAGCGAGATCCTTTATTGTCACCGTGCGAAGCATATTCAAGTATTAATAGAATACAATCTCCACCCAATTGATATACTGCTCGCGAGAACTTCTCGTGAAAAATTATTTCATAAAATAAGGGAATATTCGGGTCATAGAGAGGAATAGGAAGACCAGCTTCAAGTTGACCTAGCGATACTATAACTTTCTCTCGAGAACATTGATGATCAGAAAATAATTTGATGGAAAGCTCGGATTTAGGGCTTTGATCTGGAATTGTAGACAAAGTAAAACCTTTACTTTTAAGTTTTTCTCGCATCTCACCAAAAGCATCCAAATTTTTAGCACCAGCAGCAACCATTTTTTAAGTATGGGAATGAAGAAAAAGGTTAAAAAATAAGAAAGAAATCACAGCGATAACAGACGCGCAATTTCTGGAAGAACAGTAAACTTGCAGAGAATTTACGGAGAGAAAGAAGAAGAAAGTAAGAGAGGAAAAGAAAAGAATGAAAGGAGTATTTATAGAAGTAGAGATTTCTCGAAGAATATGAATGCAATAAATGCAAAGAAAAGACATGAGCGGTCAGATCGCAGCGGTTAAAGAGGACGTGTCAAAAATTTATTAGAAGAGAGAATACGTGAAAAAAGCTGGCGAAGGATACAGAAATGTGTCAGAACAGAGAAATCTAAAAAGATAAGTAGTTGTGGCATTTTAAAGTTCTCATGATCTGCTCTTCTTCGTAGAAAATACATGAGAAGAGGCAAGATGTAGGATCAGAATATCGCTACAACACTTCTCTGCGAGATTAACAACACTTCCCAGCGAGCATCACCGCAAACTCTTTAACAACACTTTGCGAATGTCATAAAATAGTTTAAAAAACGACGTAATAGTTAACTATTGAAGAGACATGGGAAGAGCATGACTAATCTGCGATGACTACAACACTTGCGAGATTTGACGTATAGCTGTTGCGAGAAGATTGCAGAATAAATCCGAATAAAGGACAGCTTAGTTGTCACCCATTATGTAATTCCCTATATAAAGGGTTCCACTAGATTCAGAGAAGGATGATGTATTTTTGAGAGTTGAGAGAGTCTTGAGGAGAGAGAAACTCCAAGAGAAAGGTTGTATTCTTGAGTTCTTACATTCCTTGTAACATTTCTGAAAATTAAAGAGTAAAGTGTCGTTTTGATCTTCAAATTTGAGTTGATTATCATAAATTCTTAACAAGGGTGTAGTGTAGGATTTCCTGCAACTACATCTCCCTATACTCTTTCTATCTTACAGCTTTCTCTTTGCCTGTTCACTTTTGATCTTTTTCTTTCTCATATATTTTGTGATATTGACTTACTATTTGATTGATTTGTTAACAGGTACGCAAACAAAATAGGTCCTTAGCAATGAATTTTGTTTTTCTATATCCTCTTTGCTTTCGATATTCTGTTTTTTGCTGTATTTTTCTTCGTAATCAGGAGAATAGTATCAATAGGTCCTTAGCAATGAATTTGGTTTCTCTCTATCCTCTTGGTTTCGATATTTTGATTTTCTTTTTTCTTTTTTTTTTCGTAATAAGGACAACAGTATCAATAAGTCCTTTACAATCATAGCAATTATGTACTTATCATTACATGAATTGTGAAGCTATGCTAAGAATTGATTTTCTATCTGTCGGAATTACTTAATAAATTTTAAACGAATCTATGCATAAGATTTTATGCTCTTCTCTTCCTAAACTTGGTGTTCAATTCATATACAATTTTCTAGCTTTCGATTCGCATAAGAAATTCTTCTTTTTTGTACTAATGTTGGTGTTCAAATCATTAGCGTACTACATACTCAGTTTATGGATTCAAACTGATCATTCGCCGGTATTAGTTCATTATCGATCCACGAGAGACAGCCATGAATTTGGATGGAGGATAGACATTGACGCCATCAGTTTTCTGATGTGTTACACCGATACGCCTAAAAAAAATATCAGCCGTATCGATACGTATTTACACGGATACGCGTACTAATACTTCCAATACTTCAAGATACAACTCAGTTAGAAAATTTGACTAAATATTAGAAAATTTAGATATTTTACTAAATTCTATGAGAAGTTTTAACTATAGTGACAAAATATTAGTTCTGAATCTGTCCACTGATCTTTCTCTAGACTTTATTCCTTCTTATCCAGACTTTTTCTCTCCCCAGTGAGGTTAATCATACATATTATATTTTAATCATGCAAACACATGTATGTATTTTTGTTAAGTTTCTATCTTAAATACAATATATTTATGTTAAACTACTCAATGTTTTTAAACTCGTACGAGTCGGTCATTTGAAGCGAATCTTCTTAGAATCGGAAAATTCCTTCTGTTAGATGCAATTCTTGACTAGTCAATATATTTTTCCCGCCTGTTTTAAAAGAAGAAACGTACGAGTCGCTTCATTTTATTAGAATTCGCTCCGACTCGGTCATTTGAAGCGAATCTTCTTAGAATCGGAAGATTCCTTCTGTTAGATGCGATTCTTGACTAGTCAAGATATTTTTCCCGCATGTTTTAAAATAAAAACCTGATATTCTGTGTAGGAATTGAACCTCGCACCTCCCACTAGCTTCGAGCACGGTGAACCACTGTGAAATGCTTCAGTTTTTGTCAATAACATGACTTATATTAGATTTATATACATATTATTTTCCTAGATTTTATAATCACCACTATAAATTAATGTTATTTATAAAAATCCATCCGCTTTAAACATCAACCATGAATCTACGCTTCACGCTTCAACATACGCTTCGCTTCATAAAAATGAAAAAATGATTCACGATTCGCTTTACGCTTTAAAAATCTTGAAACTACTGATCAATATTGAGTATGACATATCGCCGTATTTTAGTTTTCAAGTTGGTGTATCACAGTAGCGTATTGGTATCTTGTATCCGATGCCGTATCGTTGCAACACAGGTTTTCTGTTATAAATCAGTTTCTTAATGTCAAACCTGGATTGTTCGTTTATTGCCTGATATAGCCATGTTTCCTAATTAAGAACGAACGTTAGGTCATTGAAGTGAATTGAGATGCCTCTTTCCTAATTGCACCAAGATATGCTTATGGGAAACCGCTTGACAATCTAGCAGTCAGTATCATCTGGATGAAGGCTTGACTTCGACGGCCACGAATTTTCAGTACTGTCAAGTCTATTCAAAGCCGTTGACAGGGCGGAGTGATGCTCTGGGCTATTCAAAGCCGTTGATTTAATAGATGGATCATCAGGTCCATTGTTTTTTGTCTTTGTCTTATAAAATTCTCAATGTTCTGTCTCTGTCTTTATTTTTTTCTCTTTTCTCCTCCCTCTTCTCTGTGAACACTTCGAATAATAAGAAGAACACGATTTCTCTAATTTATGATTGATTTTTCCTAGATAATCTTTTATGGTTCGCTAATTCATCACAGTTTCTCGCTTCAAGAGGAAGATATTATAGTGATTCAAGAGGTCTGAATATGGAAATCTATTGCAACAAACCCTAATTATCACTTTCTTATATGTAAGGTTTTGTTTCGTTTTTATTTCAAATTATTGAGTTACTCTTCCTACTTTGATAAAAAAAAAATTTATTGTAGGGACAGAATATCGCAAGATATAAGGTTACGAACATAGTAACAAATACAAGAGAAAAGTGTCGCAAGATAATGCGATAATAGAAGAAACACGGGAGAAGTGTGAAGAGTTTGCGAATATAGAATAAATTTACGATCAGAGTTTGCGATGCTTCGCAGGGTATATACAGTTGTACAGATTTCACTATAAATAGTAGTTCAAATTATAATTTAGAGGTTCTTTAAGTGAGTATTAGAAGAAGTCTTAGGAGAGAGAAGAGAGAAAGTTGTAAATGTACTAATCTCCATTAACATATTTCTTTGTAATCAGTTGAGAATATTAATCAAAATTGTCATTCTTCATCAAGAACTTCTTAAAGTTTTACAAATTCTACTGAGGGTGTAGTTGTAGGATTTCCTGCAACTACATAATTGGCGCTAGAAACAGGGAGAGAAATAAATAAAAGCAAACGTAACAGAGATAACTAAAGAATTTTGCATCAGAGAAATGGCTAGAAGAAGAAATATATCAGAACCATTGACTGCAGTAAGAAGAAGTGTAAGACTCGCAGGTGGAGAGGCAAACGTAATAGGAGAACCTAGTAGGGGAAGAAGCAATCGAAGAAATCAAACTCAACAAACAGTAACACAAAGAAGAGCAATAGATGAAGATCGAGTGAGTGTACACACTTGGAGAACTGATACACCAATTGAAACATATAGAGAACCGCAAATCAGAGAAAATGGGAGATTGATGGGAGGAATAATTCATGAAAGAGAAATGGAGGCATTAGAAACATTGAGACAAGGAATTCAAGAAGAACGAAGGTTTGAAGCTGAAGAACGTGCGAATCTAACAAGATAGAATCAAGAATTGAGGAGGGAAAATGAGATATTACAAAGAAGGAGATCTCAAAGTGCTATGAGATCAAGTGTTAGACCAGAGAGAGAAAAACGAAATTCACTAACAATTAATAGTGAAAGTGTTATGCAAGGACAAACACTGAATCTGGTTGGAAGAAATCGAGATAATTGCTTCATTTTAGTACCGAACAACGAACAAAACGTGGAAAATTTACGAACAGAACCATTTCCAAGGGAAAATAACCAGAATGGCGAAGAAAATCGAGAGGAAGAGAAGAAACTTGCGGAATAAATTGAGAGGCAACAAGCAATGCATCAAAACAATTACGAAGATGGAGTAAGAAGACATGAACAGGTTCGCAACAATCAAGATCTTGAGTATGGTAGAATTCAGAGGAGAGTTGGAAATCAACAAACAGAAATAGCAAGGAATGAACCAAATCTTCAAAACAGAATTCAGGAAAATCAGAGAGAGGTAAATCGCAGAAGGAGGAGAAATGAAGAAGAAGAAATTCCTGATATTCACATGAGAAGGATGAGGATAATAGAAATGGAAGAACAAGAATTTCAAGATGCTCTACAACAAAACAATTGTGACAATCTGGAAAGAATATATTTTCAAAATTGTGCAAATGGAAACATTAATGAAGAGTATGATAGAATTTGAAGGATCGCAAGAGGAGAAATGCAAGAACGTAGAAGAAGAGAGGCTGCGTTGAAGAGACCAATGGATGAGAATTCTGAGGCAAATGAACGGATCTTTCGAGAATTATCGGAAATGAGAGGAATGATAAACAGTAAAGGAGGAGGAGATAGAAGGCAATTAGATGAAGCAATAAAAGAATCTGCGAGGACTCCTTTCTCTAGAGAAGTACAATTAGGAGGGATTCCACCAAAATGCAATCTTCCTACATTAACCAGCATATTTGACGGGACTTCATGTGCTGTACAACACATTAAAGTGTATATAAGATGCATGTTGCAATGGGAGAATCACGATGCTGTATTATGCAAGTATTTCTCATCAAGCTTAACAGGAGAAGCTCTAAAATGGTTTGAAGGACTTCCAAAGAACACTATTACATCATTTAATCATCTACAAGTAACTTTCTTAGGAGCATATATCACGAATCATTCCTCGTGACTTGGTATTGAAGATGTGTTTGGTTTAAAACAAAGAATTAGTGAAAGTTTGAAGCATTTGGTAAGAAGATGGAAAACTATGTGCAGTGATATGGCAGGGCGTGTGGACGAGAGGTACCTGATTTTGTCTTTCGTATATGCGATGTTCGCAACTGAGCAATTATATGTTCAAATCTTCAGAAGAAATAATTCCATTATGATGACAGAGTTGTGAGAATTGCAAGAGGAGTACATTACATTAGAGGAAAAGCAAAACAATATGGATTCATATCCAGTGACAAACACCAACACTCAATATACAGGTGCAAACTTACTTCCTAAAATAGTCAATATCGTAGAAGGTACCTCGCAGACATCCTCGCAAACATCTTCGCAGATATCAGAAGAGAAGAAAGTTGGCAATGGTCAACCAAAGATGGTAGCAATGAGTAGCAAGGATCAAGAAGAGTATGATAGAGAAAGGAATTTCTATAGCTGAGGAGGAAATAACCATATCCCAAGATTAGATCAGCAACAGGAAAATTATGGAGGACAAAGGCAGAACTATTTTGGATAAGGGAATCATAGACAAAACTATAACAATGGACAGGGAGGTCAAAGAATGATAAGAGAAGAAATAAAGATGCCACCTTTGAATACAAGTGTAGAAAGATATGGCAAGCAATCATCTTGATGGAAAATATACCAACACCATGGAATATGGGAAAATAACCACCAATGGGTCCAAGAAGTCATGAATTTTGCTTGTACCATCACTTTCATGGACATTCTACAAATAATTGCAATAATATCAAAAGGATTATCTTGCGAATGATCGAACAAGGTAAACCGAACCACTTTTTACTCAAGCAAGCACAGTCACAATAATTACCACAGGCTCCAGTAATAACTCGCATGGTTAACACAATACAAGAAAAGGGAAAGGAAGCCTTACACATAGAAGTGGGACCAAAAGCAAGGAATGTTTTTTGCAATTCTATTGTTCACTCGTATAAAACCATAGAAGATTTTCATGATAATGTGTTAAGCAGGGTATATGCGAGAGATGGTGAAGGAAGGGAAATAATGAACATCGCAAAAATTTCACGACTTGAAGATTGGAAGAAGCGTGAAATTTCTTTTGAAGCCACAGAAATTCCAGAAGGTTGTGAAATACATGATAATCCATTGGTAGTGAGATTAGAAATTTGTCTGAATATGGGAGAAAGCGAAGATGATATAGAAGAAGAATCATTTGGTCTTAATTGAATCTTAATTGATACGAGAAGTTTTGTCAATATTCTCTTCTATCCTGCTTACAAAACCATGGGGGAAAAGATGCAGATCTAATACCTTCCACCTATAGGATTTATGGATTTAATGGAACTGCTAATAAACCTAAAGGAGAAGTAAGCATGCGAATTCCCTTAAGTGGAATGCGAACTGAAATTCTATTTTGCGTTGTTGATGTCGAATCACCATACAATTCTTTGATAGGGAGACCTTGGCTTCATGGGATTCTAGGCGTAGCTTCAACTCTTCATCAATGCATTAAATTGTCTCATCCAAAGGGTATTGGAGTTATCAAGGGTGATTGGGCAGAAGGGAAGAAATGTTACGATACAGAAGTAGAAGTTTGTGAAGGAAAAGCTGTTGAAAAGGAAAGTTGGAGAAAAAGAACAAAGGCTGCGAAAAAAAGCGAAAATTTAATGACTGAGGACTAAGGAATGAAGGAGTACAAGAAATTTACGATGATAGAAAAGGGATATGGTTTGAGAAGAAAAGAGAATGAAGAAAAAAGTTAATGAAACAAAAAGGTAATCAGTATATTTGTTCGCAACATATAACAAAATGTTCGCAACGAATAACACACGAAAATGAAATGAGGTATTTCGCAACATGAAAAATTTGTGATGAGTTTTTACGAATAAAAATGAATTATTGCGATCAGCTTTCATTAAAGAAAGACGCAAAATTTTATTTGCGATCAGCTTTCATAAAAAAAAGCCGCAAACTGTGATCAGCTTTCAAAAAAGAAAGAAAGCCGCAGAAATTTTACACATGCAAACCTTTGTGACGTACACCCTAGTTCGCGAAGCAACATTTCGCAAGAGGCAAAGTCCTAAAGTACGTCATTTAAGGGGGTACATATAAGCATGGCTCAGGGGAAACGGAACACCACCACGGAACCTGAGTACATGGACATTACGGGGTACATAACCCAAAAACGGGGTACCTATCCGGGTAAGACACCTTGGATTCTCAATCTAATCTTGCGATGTAACATGATTTAGGTTGGGCGACTGAGGCATACTGTCTTTCCCAAGAAGTGCATAAAACGATCAAGGCTCCGAGGTACACGGTTGAATCAAGAGTGCCGGATGGGTTTGAAGCATATCTGCCATTCTTGACAAGTCTTGGCAAATGATGCACTTGGCCCAAAGATACCCCATAGGGTGCAACCTCGTAACTATAAGCCCTATAGGCAAAAAGGATAAGAGGTTGCGAACAAAAGCTGGTTGTTGGAAAAATTGGATGGGAAGAACTAACCTTGTATGGTCGATGTACGCTTCCTTGAAGGGGCAACCAGGGGGAATATAAAGGGCAGCACCCTCCATTAGGGAGCTGATACATGCTATAAGACGCAAATGTCACGAGGCTTTTTGTTCGCAAGAACATAAAGGCTTGTCATATTTGTGCAACAATCGTATTTCTGCGAGTAAAATATATATATATATATATATATATACTCGCAGAATTAAATACAAAGAAGTGAAGATGAGATCAATGGGTTATTACATGAAAGTGTGATAACGTCCTGAGATTTCATCGCAAGACGATAATGTCACAAGGCTGTATATTCGCAAGTATATTCAAACTTGTCATATTATCGCAAACGCAAAAATATTGTTAAGATAAAGTCAAGGGGTTGAGGCATGCGAGTGCACCAACGTCCTGCGACTTTATCGCAAAAGAGGTGGCAAAGTAAGACCTTTACTTAGGAAGGCATGATAAGACCACAGAAACTAGTGAAGTCAATTCCGTCAATGTTATTGGAGATTCTTTATATTCTCAACAAGAATATGTATCAAAAAATCCTACCAAAAGAGGCAATTTTATTCGCAATCAAGAACGGATATTTCATACTCATTAAATTCTTCAAGGATTGAATACTTCTTATACTTCTTCAAGGATGTTTCATAATTTTCATACTTCTTCAAGGGTGTTTCATAATTTTTATACTTCTTCAAGGATGTTTCATAATTCTTATACTTCTTCAAGGATGTTTCATAATTTTCATACTTTTTCAAGGGTGTTTCATAATTCTTCAAGGAGGTTTCATACCTCTTATACTTCAAGGGGGAGATTTCTTATTTACTTCGCAACAACCTGAACTGAGGTAGATATTCTAATACTTATAACAACAATTGATCACCTGAAGAGAAATAATAAGGGGAAAAGTAATACTAAGCTAGGTCTTCAAAATATATTATTTCTCTTCATATGATCAAGTTATGCAAGTAAGGAAAGTATTCAATTAAATAAAGATCAACTCATCATCGCAAATTAAGACATTGATACTAATTAAGTTGCAAAAAGAAATTGCTGGTTGATTAAAAGTGCAGGAAAGAAGAAAAGATTGTACTCAAACAAACAAGACGAAAAGAAAAAGCAAATATACAGGAAGGAATCAAGCTACTCTGTGGGAGATTTATCTTCATCAAAATGATCTTCTCTTTCTTCTTCGGAGATATCATCTTCAACTTCACTATCAGAGATATCCAAATCTGGGGTATCATCAGGGATTTTTTCAGAAAGGAGTGTTTGATACTTAGGGAGAGGAATTTGATTGTCTTCACAAATCCTGCGAGTCATCATAGCTCGGAAGTGTTTGATGTTTAAGCCATGGTTGTTTTGAGAAATTTGATGTTGAGACTTTAAATCAAAAATCTTCCGATTACGCGCAGCAAGAGTAGCTTCCAACTCTTCAATCCTCTTCGTATAATTTTATTCAGCATTTACAAAGAAAAAGGATAAGTAAGAGATAAGAGAATAAAGAATAAGGGAATAAATTAAGGAATTGATTAACAAATTGTGGAGTTAAAGTGATCAAGATTTGCGAATTTACCTTCTAATTGGTTCTTATCATTGCGAAGAGAAGTGACTTCAAGCTCCAGTTGATTATTCTTCTCAAGGAGAGAAGAACTTCCAGCTGCGATACTCGCAGATTGTGCATTATCTTCGTAGCGGGATTTTAATTCTGCGTTATCAATGCTCAAATCCTCTATCTTCTGGAGAAGTTTTGCATTCTCAACCTCCAGCTTGTTACAACGACTTAAGGTTTTCTTCTCAGCAATTGCATGACGTCTTTCCCAATCTGAAGCAGCTGCACAGCTAACCCTCCCAACCTGAGCAAATAAAAGGGACTATAAATCAATGAAGTAAGGGAAATTAACAAGGAATAAGAGAGAAACTTACCATACTCCCTAAAGAGTATAATGTAATAGGAGAAATAAATCTTGAAATTCCATTAAGGGAATTATTGTTGATTACAGTGGGAACTTTACAAGCCTTCGCAATATGCAAATGAGCATTCGCAGTAGAAGAGTTTCCTAATCCACGAGAAGAGTTGAGAAAAGCCTCAGACAATCGAGTCATTGCAGACTCAAAAGTTTCCATATTGCTGTAGTCTTCATCTTCTTCATCATCATCATCGTCATTCCTCCTATCAGAGTCAGTATTAGAATTAGATATAAGATCCTTCTCAAAAAGTCTATCATCTTTATCACTTTGTTCTTCGTCAACATCCTTGCTAGAAGAGATCACATTGGAGTAAGCACTGGGTGGAGTCTCTTCCTCTTCTTCGCAGAAACAATATCCTCAAGTTTCCCTTTTTCTTTGCGAAGAACATCTTCTTTATTACCAAAAATCTTGATGTTCTTCACAGAGCGAAGTGTTTTTTGTCTTGAAGTTAGCGCTTCAGAAGAAGTTGAATTCTTATTATCACTCACAATAGCCCCAGGGAAGTCAGGAAGAACCTACAAATTCAAATAAGGATAAGAAACGTAGGCAACAATATATTGTTTAAAACACATATAAGAATGTTTCTTACCTCATTTGAAAACAATTGGAAATCCTCGCGAGTACTGGATTTCCCAGTTTTAAGGTAACTTTCCTTAAGTTCATTCACCTGACAAATATTGCAAAAGGATTAGTAAAAGAAGAAAAATAACAAGAAGATAAGAAGATGGAGATACATACATCTTTATCTCTATTAGGCCAAGAAAAGACCCAAGGTTGATAGTTACGATCATGAAGATTCGCAGGAATATCTACTATCCCAGAGATGTAAGAACCCGATAATGCTAGAGGATAATTGTACCAATATTCATCATGATAATGGCGAGGGGTTCGAATATTTCCAGAAGAATAATCAATATCATGCATAAGAAGATCAGCTTCTGCGACATCAGTTTTACGATGAAGACGCACACCCCAACGCTTATCTTCCCTCTTCGCAGGAATTAATGTGCAATTTTTAAAGAAATTCTCGACTGTGTAATTTGCAGCGATAATCTCCACATCTCTAAATACAGGTTTCCTAAGTTCAATTGGGTATAAATATTTTCCAGTAGCATCACGGTTTGCGAATTCAACCAGAATGCGAATGCAATCCCCAGTCAATTGATAAATGGCTCGTGAGAAATTTGGGTGAGAAATAATCTCATAGAATAAAGGAAGATTAACATCATAAATAAGAAGAGGAAGACCTGCGAGGATTTGTCCTCGTGAGACTAAAACTATCTGATTATCCCAATGGAGATCAGTGAAGAGTTCCATACAGAGATGGGATTTATTGGTATGACCATCAATCTCAGAAAGAATGAGATCTCTATCAGCAAGCTATGCATTAAGTTGTTCCACAGTTTTCTTTTTCGGAGCCATTAGATGAAGGATAGAAAACAGAGAAGAAAAGAAATAAAAAAGGCAAGAAATAGTAGTAGAAGAAAGAAGGAAAAAATTGCAGAAGTAGACGTAATGAGGAAGATGAAAAGATAAAAGAATAAAAGGAGGAATTAAAGATAGTATTTATAAAAAAAGAGTTTGATGAAAATAGAAATTCATCAATGCAATTATACGTGAGCGGTTGAGAAGGACGGTTACGAAAATACGTGTCGAAGATTTAATGAAAGAGAAAATGCGTGTTGCGAATATAAGAGGTGATGATAACTATATTAAATTTTCGAGAATAATGATTCTCATGACATTTCTTCTTCGCAGAACTGACATGAGAAGAGGAAAGATGTAGGGACAGAATATCGCAAGATATAAGGTTACGAACATAGTAACAAATACAAGAGAAAAGTTTCGCAAGATAATGCGATAATAGAAGAAACACGGGAGAAGTGTGAAGAGTTTGCGAATATAGAATAAATTTACGATCAGAGGTTGTGATGCTTCGCAGGGTATATATAGTTGTACAGATTTCACTATAAATAGTATTTCAAATGTTAAATTGAGAGGTTCTTTAAGTGAGTATTAGAAGAAGTCTTAGGAGAGAGAAGAGAGAAAGTTGTAACTGTTCTAATCTCCATTAACATATTTCTTTGTAATCAGTTGAGAATATTAATCAAAATTGTCATTCTTCATCAAGAACTTCTTAAAGTTTTACAAATTCTACTGAGGGTGTAGTTGTAGGATTTCCTGCAACTACAATTCTTACCAAACTTTCCCTTATTTTTTTCTCTCTGCAACTCCAAGAACTTTTTTCTCTCGCAGAAACCATAATAAAAAAAAATGCATCAAATCCAAGCTCTTGTCTTAATTTCAACCAAAATTTCACATCTTGAAGTAGTTTGTATCTCAAATTTGTAGCTGTTTTTTTTTTCGGATAGGTTTTGATTAAGCTGTTTGTTTAATTATTTGGGTTTGATTATGGTTTTTGTCTGATTGATGTTGTTTATTAAATACGAATTATGTAAAAGAGGAAAGTTAGCATATTTTGTAAATTGATATTCGAATCATCTTAATGAATATGGTGAGGACTATCACAATCTTCATGTCTACAATTTTCAAATTTAATTATTGTTTGTGATGGAATTGATTGTCGTCCGCATTTTTTAGGTGTAGGTTAAATTTCTGTAACTAAAGTAGCAAGAAGAAAGTAGGAAGAAGTTGAATCATGTAGAGAGGAAACAAAATGTAGGAGAAGGTCACAAACTTCGCTAAGTTGATTTTGTGGTGCTTAGTAGTGTTCTTAGGTAACACATTGTGCACCCTGACAGAATATTTGTGTGCAGATGTTATAGGAAAACATAATAAAGTTTCATGCTCATAATGATCAGGTTTGGTTCCATCTTATGAATCATTGTCTAAATCTAAAGAGGATTTACTGGGTGGGTTATGAAGGCTATGCCGCCTCAGTTAAACCTCTGTGGGAGATGTACAAGCTAGCCTTACCACTGGAGGGGAAAATGTAAATTCTGGATTGGTTCACTCATTTATGAATTGGTGGCAGCTGGGATCAGGTTAAAAAGGTATTATTGTTTCTTATGATTTTATTGTGATAACGAATTATACAATGACATCAGTTGGTGAGAATTTCTGTTTCTTAATAACTTTTTGTCTTAGTAGAGTTTCTTATCAATTTCTTGCTTCATTTCTTATAGGTAATGTACACGACATATATGCTATAACAAGTTGGCATAAGTCTGAAAACTATGTACTTTCTAACATCTTGATGTAGCAAACAGGGTTAGACAATAGTTTGGAATCAAATATGGAAGTTACTCTCATTACTCAAGATTTGTAACGTCCATGTGTATATGGCAAGTCAGATAAAATTTAACTTTATAATTTATATGGTTATAAATTTGGATGCTTTAGATGTAGAATCTGTGTGCTTTCTATCATCTAGATGTAGAAAACAGGGTCAGACAATAGTTTGGAATCAAGTAAGGATTTCAATAGTGTTATTCATTTATTCTCATTACTCTCAAGGTTTCTAATTTCCATGTCTATATGGCAAGTCAGATGAAATTAAACTTTAGAATTTAGATGGTCATAAATTTGGATGCTTTGGATGTAGAATCTGTGCGGTGGCTCATAATCTGTGCAATGGTTCGGTTAAGTTATTTAACTTATTTCTAATTTAGAATGAGAATGTGCTGCTTTTAGTATAATCTAACTTAGGAGAAGAAATTTATTTGAGCAATAAATAGTCTACATGGCAATGTTCTGCATTTAGTGTAAACTTATTCAGAATAAGTTTCGACGGTTCATTGGTACATATGCCAAAGAAGTACCTAGGTTATTTCATTGAATTTGTTTCATATTTGTGTAATTAACTTTAATATGGAGTTTGGGATACTATTTGAATGTTGTAATCTTTTTAGTCGCTAATGGAGAATATTAAAGTTAGTGGTGCAGTGGGTGGAGCAAGTGGGTCATACTCATACAATGGTTTGATAAATTATGGATCACTTTATTGGTTGGTTTTTGTTTAGAATGTATATTAGCGATTAAATGATGAATTACACAACTATAATCTTAGAAGAACCCTTAAAAAATCGAATATATATCTAACAGTAGGATATGTTTCCTTATATTAGCTAGGATTCAGTTGGGTAGTATGATTGTATGAGTTTTTGGCCTCAATATTTCAGGTTCATACTCTGCAACAAGGAGGTCATGGATACGGGAGGACAATTGAAGGATTACTATTTTCCATAGTCAAGGTTGGGCATAAATCTTTTCTGGCTTTAGCTTTAGGTTGAAGGTAGCTTTACTTTTCTGCACACCTTTATCCTGATCTTTCACAAATGTGTTTTCTTCGGAAAGAAAATGAAAACTTGGAATTTTTATACATATGTTTTAGGAGATTGATGTTTATTCATTGGCACAACATCCCAGTCATGATGATGATGCTCATTGCAATATTGAATTTGCTAATTCCATGCTTTTATGTGCCTTCTTTGCTAACGTTATTTACTAACCAGTAACTCATATTTAGTTTTCTTTCATTTTCATTCGCGTATCCATACAGACTGTTCGTTCAATTGTTGTTGGATGCATAGATGAAGACCTGATGAAGTCTTGACTACGATTTCAGTTTGATAAAATTCTCAAACGGTAACCTCTGCATGAGTACACATTGCAACTTTTTAATTGAGTTAAATAGTTTCTTTAAAATATAAAACACGATCACCACCAATGAGATAACCATCCTAGATCTTCTTCTATGGGATGTCAATGTGAGGAATTAACTAGATTTTTTACATTTCTTTCAATAGAGCGATTTGTTGCGCTCAATTGCCCCCTAAAAAATTATTTTTATTTTTGATATATTAGGTGATTGAGTGACAATATTATGCTTCCTTTGTATTACAAAAATATTTAGTTACTTTTTGTGGCTGGCTTAATTAGATTCGATTCCAAACTAAAGATTTGTTTATCTGAATACCCAAAATATTTTGATGTGCTTTTTATGGTTCAGCCTCTAGCATATTCTTTAAATCTAGCTAAAAGGAACATAATTAATGACTCACGTGACGATCAAGATAGAAGAAAAGACTCCCATATGGAGCAATTATCAATGTAGTAAATCAATAATAACTAAATATACCGAATATTGAGCTAAAATCTCTGACTACCTCATGAAACATCAAATTATCACACATGATTGACCACGAACTTTTAGAATTCTTGGGTAGGTTGACACTATAATATTAGAATTACCTATACATAATTAGTCTTTCTTTTTTGGGAGGGCATAAGCCTTTGTGTATGTATTTAGCTCCGTGTTAGGTGGTATGTAAAGTCTAAGTATGGCCAATGTAATAGTGTGATCTCAGTAGTAGGTTGCTTTGGTAATTTCTTCACTTTTGGTTTACTAGAGTCATCAGCTAATCTGCAAGATTCCAGAGTTTCTTGGAATAGGGCAAAGAAATGTGTATGAGACAATAATATGGCAGAATGTTCGTTTGTTTCGTGGCATGTATTCCTTTTAAAACTAAGCCAACAAGTGTTGCATAATAAATTTGAAGGCTTTTAACTTTTTAGTGAATAACAGTTTCTTTCATTAAATTTATTAATATTTGGAGAATAATATCTTGCACCAAGCTTACTCCAGTTGATACTCCGTGTTACTTTGCAGATATGAGCTTGGACACTTAAAGAGCTCAGTTGTACTGCCCACTATTCACCCTACCCACCATGTGTTCTCTTCTGTAGCAACAACATAGTAGCGAGATCCAGCACATAGGATATATATATCTATCTACTACCATTAGCGCTGCACACCACACTTCACAAAATCATAGCAAGCAATTATGTATTTCTTCTTTCATAAAATCAACATCGATTCGTAAAATTGGGACTCATTCAAATTTATGCTTGGTATGTTGTTGGGGAAATGTGTATTTTTTTTTGTCTAATTTTGCGTCATTTCAAATTATGTATAAGGATTGCTTATGTGACCGGTTCACTCACTTGGGTTGTTGTTTATGTGTTTGTGTGTCAGGGGAGACATGCTACCCTCTTTATTCACTGCTTGGATCAGGCTAGACTTTCACGGAATGTATGAATGGTTGATGATCGCAGTCGTATGCGTCAAAAATAATTCACTTTCTAACTCAACAAAATATAAATGAAGTATAAAGTAAGGAAGAGTTTGTTTCCACAGAAAGGCAATTGTTGTTAAAAAATTCTAGTTTATTAGTAACCAAAAGGGGGATTTTTGTTTTATCAAAACTAAAGTAAATTAAAAACAAAGTAAATTGGAGAAAGTAATCAATGAGAGAAAGATATTGGTCAAGGAATTTATCTTCAATCTTAAACGTGTGCTTGCATACATGATTAGAATTACGATTCAATCTCTTTTATTATCAAAAGCCTAGAATATCAAGAGAGCAAGATAATCCAATAATTTCCTAAGTTCACCAACACACACATTAGAGCTGCATATGTGAATTATACCTAAAGAATAACCTAACTCCTTGCACTAATTAAGTTTAATTCCTCAGATCCTTAAGTTTGGGAAATAGGCTAATCAATGCAATTGTCATACATTGCGCATGACAATTTGGACAAGGGTCAAACTCTACATATGATTACACGAATGTATCACTACAAACCGTAATCATATCATGCTACATGTGTTCAGGGTTTTCGCATAATAAAAATCCTAAAATAGCTATGGACAAGGATACAAGTTCAATTAATTGGACATTTAACTAACCAAACATCTAAGTCCTATCACAATACATCAATCATGTGATTATTAAAAACAGTATAGATTTGAACGATAATCAACAGAGAAAACTAATGCATTAATCAAGCACAAGTTATATATATAGGTCTACATCCTTAACCAATAATATAAGATTTAGCTACTCATAGCTATGGAGTTCATCATAATCAATAATCAAATAAATAAGATGAAAAATAAATACGAAAACAAACCCTAGTTGCTGCTATCCTCCAAAGCTCCAAGTAGAATACATGATCCAAAGTTGTAGAAAACTTTTTCTTTTTGTAGCTTTTATTTTGTTCCAAAAATTAGGTATAGTCTTCAAAGTCCATCACCAAAAAGTCCACCAAGCCCATAAAATTATGTGTAGAAATAACCCAATAAAATTCTTGCCAAAAAGTAGTCGCCGGAAAACTGGGGTTGCCTCGCGGAATTTGGACGGAAATACGCCGGAGAAGTATCTCAGGTGACCGGCAAAGTCCACCCGGTCACCGGTCAAACAGGTCAACTCGGTCAAGCTCAGTTAACTCCATTCTTGGCTTCAAATACCACCCAAATTCTTATCTCCTGAAACACTATCTCCACATTTTGCCAGTCATAACTCAATTCTATGCTGCAGCTTCTCATTACCTCAGTTCGAGCCAGTTTCTGCAGCACTAAGCCACAGCACCACCATGGACTTGACTGCAACTTCTTCACTTGCGCCTGCGCTTCAACTAAAACTCCCAGATCATCCATTCTGTAAATAATATTCCCTAACTCTGTCACTTGACCACACATCCCTCGTCAGCTCCTTGCTCAGCTCGGAGAGACACACACACATATAGATGATGCACTCCATTTCATGAACACAACAACACATCATATCACACAAAACCATAACCTACTGCAAGCACTGCCATCACCTGTACTCCATCATATATTCTCCCATCTCAAGATAACCAACACCTGCAATGTCACTGCCTGCACTTCGGTTCAGCTGCAAGACTGTAACTCATTGCAGAAACAACAGCTCAAACAAGCCATTTCCCTGTAATACTGCAACACATACTCATTTCAATTCCTTCTCCCTGCAACAGCATATCGCAGAAAACTATTTTATTACCACCAGGTCATGGCATCAATGCCATCTGCATCTCCTTGAGATTAACCACAAATCCTCCATCAACATCATTTCTTTTATCCCCTGAACAATAAAACCCATCATCTTAATCTTTGCTTTTGTCTTCAATAGTCTTCATACTTGCACTCCAAACTGCTCATCTGCAGCTGCACATAGCCACAAAAAAAGTACTCCAGTTCCATTCACCGTTATGCTCAAACCCCCTTGCTTCTGCCATCAGTTTCATTTCAATACCTTCTGAATTCCTTGAACTGCACCTTCATCTCAACAAACCCATTTAAGCATCACCTGAAACAGTAGATTGTCCTTCCTCCTTGCATTGCAGAATCACTAGCAACCAACATCAAGTTCAACCCTGCCCTAATATTCATCTATGCCATTTTAGCTCAAACCTTCAATGCTCATTTGAGTCATACTGCAACAACAAACTTGTTCGTCTTCCCTGTTTACACAGCTCTATGTAACTATACCCATCTAAGCTATCATAGCATCACCAGAATGACCAACTATTCTCTTTTGTAGCTTCAGACACCACCACAAGCTCCAGTTCCTTATCCATTTCAAACAACAAAGACAACCATTACACAGACTCTGCAATGACATCTTCTCAGGACTACAACTCTTTTTCATACCAATACACTGCACCATTACTAACTCATAGCTGCAACCTTGCCAATCCCTATCTACAATCACCTGTCCATAACCATCTGAATCATATCAATTTCTCGTGTAACCCATACCAGGACTCAAAGAAACTTCAATTCCCAAAAAAACCAACTGAAATCAATCAATATCAGCACCAACATACCATATTCTCTATGTAATCCATCACCACAGTGCCAAATCAACCCCATTAGATTCAACATTTCAACCCATTCTATTTCAGATCAAACCCCCTTTTCTCATTTAATCTTCATATAAATCCGCCAGGTTCTTCCTTCAGAATAGAAAATCAACACAAACCCCTCGTTTCAATTCGCATCATATCCTCTTTTCTCAACTCTAATTTCTTGATTCCATTGAACAATGGTGAGCGTCGTTTACTCAAAAAAATAAAAAGATATTTCCCACTAATTAAATATAATATAGCGGTAGTAAGAGATCGTTCCCACGAAGAGTAATGCAATTGATATGTTATCTAAATCGGCGAAAATATAAAATAAGGATAAAAAGAAAAAGATATTGAAGAAATCCTTCGCGGTTACTAACCGTTAACTCAACATTGTACCCGTTTATCTCTTGTTAGAAACAATTGTCCCCAACCGTAGGAAAGCAGGTACGCTAAGCAATCCCCAAAAACTCCTTGTATCACCGGATACAGAAGCGCTCGACTACCGGATTCTATTCAAAAGAACCACCTTGACACGGAAGCGCTCGACTACAAGATGTAATTCCCAGAACACATTAAGATTTGTGAATTTAGGTTTGATCCCAGCAGTAAAACTCAGTACGCTCGGTCCACTCACTGGTGTTGTATTTACTCGCAATTGCTCCACAGACTCCCTCCGTAAGGTCTTGCGATTTCTACTTGTGTAGGAGATGAGAGACAACTACGGGTCGAATAAACTCTCTACTAGCGTTAGAATGATTAATAAACTAATCTGGTTGCGCACCCAAACCAATCTAAAATCAATCATAAACCTTCGATATAGTAAAAACAATCCACAATGAATCAATTTAAAACTTGAAACAAACTTGCAAATAATTGAGCTTCACAATTAGAACTTTGAATTCATCCTTACAATATAAAAGAGATAGTTCTCCCCCTAAGGGGGAGAAAAACGGTGAAAAGAATAATATATAATTATTTCTAGGCTTCCCTATATATAGGGTTTTGTAACCTCTTCTTTAAGAAAACTAGAAAACCTAGCAAAAATAGGAAAGTGCACCTCCTCTTGAAGAAACTAGAAAACCTAGCAAAAATAGGATAGTGCACCTCCTTAATGTCCCGTGCATAACGCCCCATGCCAAAGTGGCCGCCAAAGTCGCCAAAATCCCCAAAGAGAAGTCAGGTCCAATCTCTTCTCGTGGGAAATAGTTGCAGTTTAGCTTACGGGCCCAAGGATGCTCAAAGTGAGCCACGACAAAAGAAATAGCCGCAACCTTAATTAAAAGCCTGTTCGTGTAGAGTAATTTGGATCAAAAGCCTATTGGGCCTGCGCTGGTCACATTCTAAGATCGACAGCAAATTGGGCTCGTCCTTAATAGTCCAACCCATCTTTTCATTAATTGCTTCTTCTGAATTTCTACCATTATACTTTCTCAGTTGCAGACTCCAGACTCACAATTCTCCCTCGGTATTCAGCACAACCCAATATGTTCATTGAAATCCACTGCATCACCTCATTGTCTACTGCCGATATCGACAGTCACCAATATACCCATCTCGATCCAACCATCTTTAGCAACAACGTATATATTCCAATCATCAGCCACTGTTATAGAACATGGATTATATTCATCTCCATTGCTGCTATCATTCGCAATGGCAACATCTTGTTTTGTTCTCAAACCCCGAACTCACGACAGCCACAAATAAACCCAACTCCAACAGAGGATCGCCAATGGCAGCAGCTCCATTCTTCTTCTCCGTTAACATCATTTCCTGAACTGCTTTGCTGCCATGCACGAATCCTCTCCATTGCCAGCCAACCATCACCGTAACCAACTACCTTCCCATCGGCAGCAACAACACTGCCAACAGCGTGATCCGTTACTGTTGTCGACCAACAGCACTGCAGAAGCATCCACAGCTCAGTTCATTACGATCCATCAGTTGTGTCATTCCCAGCTCCAACTAGCACTCCACTGAGAATCGCCATGCAAACATAACATGTTCTTACAGCTCTTGTCCATTTATAATCAACTCGACCAACATCACTATGATGTCGATAATCACCACAAACCACCGGACCATCATTGCCTGCATCTCCTCGACTATGCTTAACCCCAGCTCGAACTTAGATGCCATCATAACCAGCAGCACATCCATCTGTTACCACCCATCAATGCATAACTACATATCACCTCAGTTATTTCAAACACTAGCCATTATTGTCTTACGCAACATTGGTAGAGTTTCAACACCTCATCTCGAGTTCTTCCCGATATTTGCCTAATACCACAAATCTCCTTGCGAATCACAGCTGCTTTTGATGATGGAAAATACTTCTTGAGGAACAATTTTTTCATCCCATTCCATGTGGTTATGCTTCCAGCGGGTAAGCAAAAGAACCACTCTCCTGCAGAATCTAAAAGGGAAAAAGGAAATGATGTCATCATAGCCATATCCGCATCTGCAGTTGCTTGCTTCATACTAGTTACAACATGATGAAATAGTTATAAGTGACGATTAGAATCTTCTCCCGATAAACCTCTGAATTTGGGCATCAAGTTTATCAATTGCGGCTTCAACTCAATGTTTCCATTTAGCCTAATACATAAAGGCTGCTGGTCAAGGTTTGGAGAAGTGAGCTCCTTGAGTGTTCTTGGAGCAGGCGGTCGAGCTACCATTGTGTTGTCTTCCTCTTGGTCTGAGTCCGAGAATTCACTTGGTGTAGAACTAGGAGGAAGTGGAGTATTCACTGCTCGAATGAAATCTCTAAGTAAAGTGCCCGAACGAAGACGTATACCAATAGTGTAGGAGCGGAATATCACAACAAATGATAACTTACGAAATTATGGAGAGAAAATACATCTTGCGAGCAAAGAACATTCTGCGATCAAAGGAAATCACGAGGAAAGCAAAAGAAGTTCGCAAAGTGAAGTTGCGAAGGTTCGCAGGATAGTTCTGAAGTCCGAAGTTGAGGGACAGTTTAGTTGTTAACATTTTGTAAAATCATATAAATAGCCATTTAGGCATGAAAAGAGGGAGAGGTCTTTTTAGAAGGAAAGGATAATTTTAGGAGGAGAGAGAAAATTTTAGGAGAGATTTATTTTCTTTATCATCTTCTTCCCCAAAAAACTAGAGCTCCAAATATTCATTAATGGAGTCTCAATTGTAAAATTATGTAATTACATACAATCACTAGTGAAGCACCGTGGATGTAGATCACATTGATCGAACCACGTAAAAATCTTTGTGTCTCTTTTTATAATTTTAGTACTTTAATTCTTAGTTTCATATCAAATTAATTAGATCTAGGAATCATTTTAATGGATTCTTATGAGGGTGTAGTTGTGAGATAATCCGCAACTACATAATTGGCGCTAGAAACAGGGAGGAATCATTTTAATGGTGACAATACTTCGCAGCATATGCAAAAGATGCTATCATGCAGAGATAAATATCAAAATATACTTACAGACGAAAACACGAAGCTATATGCAGGTGAAAAAAATAAAAGAAAGATAAAACCAGTAACAGGCGGTGTATATTGAATTGGCGGATCAAAATTATGGCAAGTAAGAAAGAGCGGGGTAAAATGTATACAAGGAGTGGCAACAAGAAGATAAGCCTTGCGAAACTTACCGCACCAACAAAGCACAGGAGAAGATGAAGAAAAAATTGAACCATCAAACATGGTTACGAAATTGCAAGTTTCCAAGGGTGATTAAATTCAAAGATGAAGGATGGAGAATCAACCAAGTTAATGGCGATCAAATCATACAGATTAGTTGTATGATCGTTTGCAGCAAATTTTTTTCGAAGATCTGCGTCACTAGCGAAGAAATGTCATTCCTACGAAGAAACGGGATAAATGTCTGCGAAGTAATCATACAGAGAAATGTCCAGGGAGAAAAAGAAGAAATTCAGTAGAACAGGAGGAAAAACACAACACTCAAATACACTAAGCTAAACTATACTAAATCAAGAGGAAGCCTACGCCTAGAGATAGTCTAAATTACTCATCATTTCCAGCAAAGCAAAGAATTCACCGAGGCATACGGTTTAAAACAAAATAGCAAAGGGATTGACAAGGCTAGTCGAGAGATTAATTTAAATCTCAGGAAAAGAAAAAATACAGATAGACATACAATTTCACACCAAATGGCTAAGAAGTGGATGCCGCTTGATGAGAGGAACAAAGGATAGTGATATCCAAGAAGACTACAAACTCATGAAGTGGACTCAGAAAATGGATAAGAAAGGGAAGTGGAAAACTTCTGCGAAGATGAAAGACCAACTGTACTGGATTGCTACATGCGAAGATAAAAGTGTGCGTTCGTACTAATATAAAAGAATGATGGAGTAAAGAAGACATCATGATAAAAGTGCGAATATTATATTCGCATGATAAATAGTATATTATATTCGCATGATAAAAGTGCGTTCATTTGACGTACTAAGAAGACATCACTATTAACGATTAAATAATCAGGAAGAATCAATTAACGAATGATGGAGTAAAGAGTGTAAAGAAACTATTTCTACAATTAACAATATTTCTAAAGAGAAGAATGATGTCAAAGATTAAAGAGAAGGATCAGAATGCGAATAACGTAGATGAAGACAATACTTATCAAAAATGGTCAAAGATTAGAGAGAAAAATCAGGGACCTACATTGTTAACAATTAACGATTCTTGCGAATATAATATTTATCTGCTCCTAAACAATTAACAATAATATTTCTACATCACTATGTTGGAGTAATAAGAAGACATCATGCGAAATAATAGATCTACAAAGAAGAGATACTCACCAGCAGCAATGAAACCCATCTTGAACAACATTGTTAACTCGACTTTAGAGGAAAACCAACTTGCGAGGAAAACAACCAGTTCGTGGAAATCTGAGTACAAAACCAGTGACAAAGTCCGACAAAAGTCCATCAACTAAATACTCACCGGCGAAGACGAACGAAAATAGCACATCAACAAATGACAAGACAGCATTACTTCGTAAAAAAGGGAAGATCGTAACCAGAATCCATTTCGTGAAAAGGGAAGTTCGCAATTATTTAACTTCGTGAACATTTACTTCGCAAACATTTACTTCACGAATATTCATTTAGGGTCGCAACTATTTAACTTCGTGAATGTTTACTTGCATCAACATAACATACTTCGGGAAGAAGCAAACTACTTCGTGAACAGCAAGCAATCCACCAGAAGTATGAGTTTCATGGCAAGTCAAAAATTCAATTCTCATTCCTTCTCATTTCGCAAGCAAATCATATACTTCGCAAGAGACAACAACAAGCCGTAAAAAGGAATGGAAGCAACTTAAAGTTACATCAATTTTAACGCGGAAAAATGAGCTAAGTAACAGAAACTTGAAATATACATTGCAATAGATAACCATTCGCATCATACAAGCATCATACTTGCATCATCCAAGCATCATATTCGCATCATAAAAGCATTGTATAAGCATTTCATGGCATAAGCATTGCATACACATTGTATAACATAATCATTACATAAATATTATATTCGCACAAATATTTTACAAAATTTTACAGGATAATACCGCCAAACTTCGCAGAAACATTCATAATTCGCAGGACTATTCATAATTCACAACACTATGTTCGCAACACTATTCGCAACACTATTCAGAAGTTCAGAAATTCGCATAAATATTCAGAAGATAACAGGGTTACCACTTGAGGCAGAGGCAAGTATATACTCAAATATATACTTTAATCATTCAACATTTTCTCAAGAATTCTCCTTCATAGATAAAGAACAGAGGGCAACTATGGATACCCAAGATAATATTTTATGTTCTTTATCTTCTCAGCAAGAATCCTCACCGAAAATGGAATAATAATTTCACATGAACAGAGGCAATATTTATCACTCTCATCAAGGATATTTCATACTTCTTATATATTTTGAGGATTAAATACTTCTTAAGGATACTTCATACTTCTTATATATTTCGAGGATTGAGTACTTCTTATACTTCTTCAAGGATATTTTATATTTCTTATACTTCATACTTCTTCAAGATAATTCGCACACTTCATACTTCGCAAGATGGTACTTCTAATTACTTCTTAAAGCTTCAGAACTTCGCAAAAGAATAGAGGCAAGTATATACTTTTTGAGTTTGATATTTTTTCGCTTGTTCCTTCATCAACAAAGATCAAAGACTACTACAACGGATTTTTCTTAAAGATTGCTCTTCAAGCAATATTCAAGAAAAAAGAGGCAAGATGTAGGAGCAGAATATCACAACAAATGATAACTTACGAAATTGTGGAGAGAAAATACATCTTGCGAGCAAAGAACATTCTGCGAGCAAAGGAAATCACGAGGAAAGCAAAAGAAGTTCGCAAAGTGAAGTTGCGAAGGTTCGCAGATAGTTCTGAGTCCTGGTTGAGGGACAGTTTAGTTGTTAACATTTTGTAAAATCATATAAATAGCCATTTAGGCATGAGAAGAGGGAGAGGTCTTTTTAGAAGGAAAGGATAATTTTAGGAGGATAGAGAAAATTTTAGGAGAGATTTATTTTCTTTATCATCTTCTTCCCCAAAAAACTAGAGATCCAAATATTCATTAATGGAGTCTCAATTGTAAAATCATGTAATTACATACAATCACTAGTGAAGCACCGTGGATGTAGATCACATTGATCGAACCACGTAAAAATCTTTGTGTCTCTTTTTATAATTTTAGTACTTTAATTCTTAGTTTCATATCAAATTAATTAGATCTAGGAATCATTTTAATGGATTCTTATGAGGGTGTAGTTGTGAGATAATCCGCAACTACAAATAGGACTTGGTCTTCCCTCTCCACGCATTCACCAAAGAAATCGTACCTGAAAATCAGATTCTTAAAGATTGAATAAGTAAACAGAAATTGTAAATAAAATCAAAAATAAAAACTAAGAATAAACAATAACAACTAAACTCGCCACTGCCTCCCCGGCAACGACGCCAATTTTGGTGAGCGTCGTTTACTCAACAAAATAAAAAGATATTTTCCACTAATTAAATATAATATAGCGGTAGTAAGAGATCGTTCCCACGAAGAGTAATGCAATTGATATGTTATCTAAATCGGCGAAAATATAAAATAAGGATAAAAAGAAAAAGATATTGAAGAAATCCTTCGCGGTTACTAACCGTTAACTCAACATTGTACCCGTTTATCTCTTGTTAGAAATAATTGTCCCCAACCGTAGGAAAGAAGGTACGCTTAGCAATCCCCAAAAACTCCTTGTATCACCGGATACGGAAGCGCTCGACTACCAGATTCTATTCAAAAGAACCACCTTGACACGGAAGCGCTCGACTATAAGATGTAATTCCCAGAACACATTAAGATTTGTGAATTTAGGTTTGATCCCAGTAGTAAAACTTAGTACGTTCGGTCCACTTACTGGTGTTGTCTTTACTCGCAATTGCTCCACAGACTCCCTCCGTAAGGTCTTGCGATTTATACTTGTGTAGGAGATGAGAGACAATTACGGGTCGACTCAACTCTCTACTAGCATTAGAATGATTAATAAACTAATCTGGTTGCGCACCCAAACCAATCTAAAATCAATCATAAACCTTCGATATAGTAAAAAAAATCCACAATGAATCAATTTAAAACTTGAAACAAACTTGCAAATAATTGAGCTTCACAATTAGAACTTTGAATTCATCCTTACAATATAAAAGAGATAGTTCTCCCCCTAAAGGGGAGAAAAACGGTGAAAACAAGAATATATAATTATTTCTAGGCTTCCCTATATATAGGGTTTTGTAACCTCTTCTTTAAGAAAACTAGAAAACCTAACAAAAATAGGAAAGTGCACCTCCTCTAGAAGAAACTAGAAAACCTAGAAAAAATAGGATGGTGCACCTCCTTAATGTCCCGTGCATAACGCCCCGTACCAAAGTGGCCAAAATCCCCAAAGAGAAGTCAGGTCCAAGCTCTTCTCGTGGGAAATAGTTACATTTAGCTTACGGGCCCAAGGCTGCTCAAAGTGAGCCACGGCAAAAGAAATAGCCGCAACCTTAATTTAAAGCATGTTCATGTAGAGTAATTTGGCTCAAAATCCTATTGGGCCTGCGCTGGTCACATTCTAAGCTCGACAGCAAACTGGGCTCGTCCCTAATAGTCCAGCCCATATTTTCATTAATTTCTTCTTCTGAATTTTTACCATTATACTTTCTCAACTGCAGACTCCAGACTCACAATTCTCCCTCGTCACTCAGCACGTCTTCACCGTCTCGAGTTCACTGCCAGCAAGTCACCATGCATTCAACCACCGATGCCTCAAACTCCCAGCCGCAGACTCCAACTCATTAGCACCATTACAACTGATGTCTCCATTTCTATCGACCATTTTCGTGTCACTCCCAACACTAGCCAGCTCCTGTGTAGCCACAGTTCTCCGATCACCGCCAAAGCCATTCTTCCACCATTCGGCTGACATTGCTGACAACTGCCAATCCCTGTTGTGGATTTTCTAGGTTCCAACTGAACTGCTATCAACGGCAACATACCCCCAGCTGCACCAAACTTCCAACACCTGCAACTCTGCAATCATCTCTGCAAATGGTTAATGCCAGCAACCTACTAAGTGCACTGCCATGCTCGAACCCATCAGTAGCTGTCCATTATCACCAACTTAAGCACTTATAGTTCCATTTCCTAACTCAGAACAATACCAGCACATCACAGACTAACCATCTACAAATTCAAGAACACCAGCTCAATCAACTTCAAATCCACAACAAACCCATGTCTTAAACAGCCTCTCTTGACCGAATTCATGTCCAAGATTTGACCCACACTCAGCCCATGACCATCCGATACTTAGAGAGGTGTTTTTATACACCTATCAAACAACAGAAAAACCCTAAGTTTCTTTATATCAATTTCTTCTCGATTCAACCTTTCTTTCTTGAACATCATCTCTGCCATATCTAATTAATTCAAACAGTGTTTCTCTGCTCTATCCCCCTTCAATTTCTGGATTTCGCTCGGTGATAACTACGCTAGACGTTCATATAGACATAAAAGGAGTAGTAAAGCAAATGATTAGAGAAATGATTTTCTCTAACTTTTAGGTTTGTGTAGGAAATGAATCTGGATTTAGACACCCCAGCTATAGGCCACCACATGACATCCCATTATCCTCCAATGTGCTCCCGATAGCGCTTGCCTGCACAACGATGATTCTGCCCTCTTGCTCCAAATGAACGCTCTTTTCTTCTTTTGAAATCTTCCGCCAACAACAGCTCGTCTCTTACTTCTCATATCTACTTCTTCTCTTCAATTTCTCTTCATCACTAAAGCTGTCATGCTTTTAAGACAAAATTCGCATCACTAAAGATGACATACTTTTCAGACAGAGATGAAAAAATAAAAGTAAATAATGAAAAATAATATGCCTCCATTAGTCATTGCACATGAGATGAGGCTTTCACATTGTTTCTTCTTCTTTTGTTCCAAATGACTCCAAAGTACCTAAATACTCAAAAACAAACATAAGATACATAATTTACAAGAAAACTTAGCAAAGAAAGCATAAACAATAGATAAATATCAAGGTGTTTTAGACACCTATCAGTTGATTTAAATTCACTTAGGTTTATATCTAATTTATCGAACTCAATAGGTATCTTATTGAGTTCTTTGTGAATTGGATTTTTTGGAAAGAAAAATGAGATGTTTTTCCAAACATAGAAAATGGTTAATAGTTGTCAATGAGATGTTATCTTATCATTTTCTTAGTTGGTAAGTCATTTTTTACAGATTTGAATTACGGTTAAAATTTATGAAGAGGGATATGCTGGTATGTGACTTTGAAATTCAGTCATTTGTTTTTCTTGCACTAATGCAATATGATTTTTTTTCCACCCTTGGTCTTTTACCAAGGGAAAGCTATTGGCCTATCTAACCCACTTAAACTTTAATGGTTCGTAAAGTTTGTTGTTGAGTTGGACTACTGTAATATTTCTTACAGAAAGTTACAATTAGTTTTTCATATTATGTGTAGAATAAAGGTTTTATGTTGGAAATGTTTGAAGTAACTTCATGGTTACAAGTATTTTCTTCACTTGGCGTTTTTATCCAACTAATTTTGTTGGTCCTGATGTTTTTCTCATTCTATACTCTACATAATTTTAGGGGTGTTGAGATCTTGCAACTTGGGATCTTCCCACCTCATTAATGATGATGGTTAATTTTGCTTCCAAAAATGTTGTATGGTAAAAACATTGGGTGTGGCTCTATGGAGTTTGAAGATGGTGATGATGGTTGTTTCTACTGTGGATAAATGCAACTCACAAGTACATTGCGTGATGCTGGCATGAACGTGAAAATAATACTCATGTTAGAATATATTCAGTCTTCCCGTCACATCATGAATAAAGAAAAGTTGCTTGATTCGTCAGAATCTCAACCACAAGCATCTCAGTTCTGGCATGAGCAGGAGATGTTGAAAGAGAAAAGTGGCATAGTAATTTACGCTTTACACAAAGATAATGAGAAGCAGTGATAATAACGACAGCAGTGAAATGGGATATGAATGAATATATTAGATGGTTATTATAAGACCGAAGCATATTTTTACATAAGCATAAGCATAGAGCCATATTATATGATGAATAATACGTTTTTACACTACCTGTAATCATGATTTTAAGTGGTATCCTTGGTTATTTTGTTTCTAAAAACTAATGTGATAATATAAGACCCAGGATGCAGACGATCAGAATTTTATTTTCAAAATTATGGAGTCATTTTTTTCTTTTTTTGGAGTTCAATGTTAAATTTCTTCTGGGCTTATCTATAGGAGTGATGTTATGTCATTTATATACATTTGAATTACTATGGGCCTTGGTTTTAGGTTAGACTACAACGCATCTTACCTTTATTTATGTTAATTAGGTAATAATAAATAGTTTATGAATTGTTATCATCTATCCTACATCCGATGATCTTGACTTCCTTTTTTCTTCTTCGTTTGGCTTATTTTCTATTTAGATGAAGAAGAGCAAAGTAAACAACTGTTGCACCCAGGGAAGAGAAAAAGCATTGCATTGTTCCCCTAACAATAGTTGACAATCTTACTTAGGGTATTCTGATCAAGTATTTTTATCAGATTCTGCTTACTGAGCATGAAATAGAACTTGGTGAAACAAATGAATATAGTTAAAAACTGCAACAAACTTGCAAGAGATTTTGGATAATATTGCAGAAGAAATCTGTTGTTTTACTGTTTGTTCTGCTTGAGGTTATTGATGATATTTTACTACCAAAGCAAGTTTTCAATGCATAGTCTGTTGGCATATAAAACATAACAGGGTGTGTTGACAGCTTAACTTTGTGGAGGTATACTAACCTGATGTCACATTGCACTAACCTGATGTCACATTGCAGACAGATGGCGGAAGGTGGTTATCTTAGACAAATGATATAATTAGTATCCCAGTAGCATTTTTATGGTACTACAAAGGTTGATGCAATTAAAGTAAGATAATTTTATCCCTAGATATTTCAGTTAATTTTATCTTATCGAGTTTTGTGAGTCTGTTTTTGTCCGATTCATTTCAACTTTGTTCGGGTGGCATATTCTTTTTTTTCCATGGTTTATAACAATGATTTTGTTAGCATCAATGATTCTGACATCTTTGTCGTGGTGAATGCGTCCAGTTCTGCCATAAAATGATGGGTATTAATAGATGAGTTGTTGGCATCGTCTCTGTATATGACAACAGTGGATGCTACATATATTTGGCATCTTCGCTTAATAGGAAAATTTCTCACCGGCCTGATTGCAGAACATGTCCAAGACTTCCAGAAATTTAGTGGCATCAGTCTAATATAACTACCTATAATTCCACAAACAATTCTGAAGCACGAGAAGGGTTAGGTTTTGTTAGCAGCTGAAGGGTTTTTGTGTATGATATCAATACGTAACATAGGTTTAACTATGGAGCTAGAGGATGGATGCATAGAGGATGATGGAGGTTCATACAGGGATACAGAAACAAACTTAAGATCATAATGTTGAGGTTAAATGTGTATAAAGCAGGGTGTCAAGTACATTCTCTTCTTGCTGTCTTAGCTCAAATGGTAGAGCACATAATCTTAACCATGTAATTGTAGGTTTGACTCCCGCAGATGGTGTAGTTGTTTTGAGTACTTTACATGCTTCAGATACCAGTATGTAGTGCGACATAGGTGTGTACATGTAAAAAACCTTTTATCTCTATAAATTGTTTTCTATCAATCAGATACTAATACAGTTTTCTCAACATGTTCCTTTAGAGGAGAATATGTAGATAGTCGGACATCATTAATCGTTATAGTACTCCGAGTTGATTCTTTTTTACCAATTTTATCTATTGTAGAACAATCTGATGCAACGGCAGACTTATTTTTGGAGATATTTAATCATATTTCTGTTTTGTTAGATAAGAAGCTTGAAGAGACAAATTTTTTGTGACATTATGGTAATTGGAACATGGATGTTGAGTAGGCGTGATAATGGGTATTCTGTTACTTTTAACTGTTATACCCATTAGGTGTTTCACTTTCTTATGAGATGAGATGAAAATTAGAAATCTCTGAGTATTTAGACATGAGATGAGAATTGAGAGCAGAACTGACCCATGCTCGGATGAGATGAAAGGCGTGAGAAAGATGGCGACGTAAGGAAAAGGTTGTATTTGATAAATTCTAACGGTTTCTTATTGAAAGATGGAGGGATCATGATTCAGGGGTTAATCTGTTGAAAAGCTATGTGGTGGTTGTTCTAAAAGAAAATCTATGATTCTCCTTCCTCAAGTAGTCAAGTTCTCTTACATACTTGCATAAGAACCTATCTTTTTGTCAGTGTCAAACACGAAATGCTACATTACATATTCTGAAACATGTATGATAGGCTTTCTATTTACTAAAGTTTAGTGTTAATATGATACCTTGCTAAAACTAAAACATTTTTAGCAAGGGGTTAAAAATGTAGCATTTGCAACATTTCATATTGAGATTAGGATAATATTGTTGCTTTTACTAGAATTCTGATAAATTATCATGTAACGGCAAGATATGAAGAGCTTTCTACTTGAAATTAGCTTGGGAGTGCATCATAAGAATGAGCATGGAAGTCCTATTCAAGAGGGGTGCATACTTTCCGTTACATGATACTGCTATAAGATATTTTCTATTATGGAAGAGTGATACTTTTTGTCCTGCGAATAGTTTGACAATTTCCATATTTTCCAACGGATGGGAAAGCATTCTACCATTCCGAGAGCTAAAAACTATTTTTAGAGTTATTAGTAAGCGCTTGGGAATCAACCCGGATTGTTATGTTGGTATGATGGGACCGAACCCATCGAAGGAGGAAAGCCATGTCATTCCATTATCGTTCATTGGTGGTCCCAGTCATATGATTTAGATATATTAAGATTAATGGAAACCACACTTTTTAATTAACACCCAAACGTCTTTCGTACAATGAGTGTGAATCCCAGTTGGGTGGAGATTAAAGACGAGCTCATGCAACATCAATATGCTTCTAATCATCCTAATTTGATTGCCCGTGTCCTTGAGTTAAAAAAGGACCATTTAGTAGTAGAAATCAAAAAAAGAAAAATGTTTGGCAAAGTGGTTACACACGTGTTCACGATTGAAATTCAAAAACGCACCCAAATGTTCTTGGGAGAAAACGAACAATGGATCTAGTTGAACATTTTGACCCGGGAAAATTTTCAGACGAAAAAATGACCCAGTTTTGTTTCAAACTATTAGGAAATGTATGGTACATCGTACATGGTCCATGTAATAAGGATTCAATATATGTGCATGAAAAATATAATAAAGGTAATCTAAAGAAATACGTTAATGGTACAAGCATGGATGAAGGTGGGTATCAAATTTATTGTCGGCGTGATGATGAGAAGGAAGTAATTGTTCACGGTGAATATATAGCAAGAAATAAAATTGTTATTCCAGACGACCCATAATTTTCTAGAGTATTTATTGGCCACATTAATGTTGAAATTGGTGGGGGAAGTAATGGTCTTTAAATAAATATATCTGCAAAGGTCCTGACGATGTATGATTTGACGTTAGTTTTCAGTAAATATGACGAGGCACAATAGTACATCAATGCAAGATATATTGGACCACTAGAGGCTGCATGACGTTTATACAATCCTTCGCTACACACCAATAAGAGCCTAACGTTGTTCGATTAGCTATCCATCTTATCGGACAACAAAGAATTGTGTAGGATGTGAGTAAGTCCATGAAGAAAGTTGAAATTTTTTGTAGAAGACTATAAGTCAATATTGATGGTGTACTATGAATATTAACCTTTCTTACAAATAATATCCTCATCAAGAATTTTCGTAGCATTTTGTGTGGATAAGAAAAATAATTGAAAAAAGACGATGGGTTTTGCGATTGCAAGGATGCATTTTATCAGTCATAATGTCGGTGATATGTACACTATAAACTACGTGTGAGATAAAACATCTATAGGACAACTAATGAAAAAGTAATTGATTAGGGATTATATCTCCTTGATGAACAACTACTCGAATCTGGCAAGTTTCTTGACGATTTCTAAGATACGCCAAAATCAATATAAAATTGGAGTGATGTCGCTGGTATACTTAGGAGTATCGGTTGATGCAACTTGAAGTATGAGATTCTAAAATCAATGAAGATATTGAACTTTTCCTAGGTTCATCATGGTTACCAAGATGCTTTATAAGCTAGGAAAATATTGTTGGTTTCATACTTCAAAGGTCGCCAAATCCTACAAAAATTATTTTTGTCGTTTTTACTTTGAAGACACAGTAACTTTTGTCAGAGTAGTTGGATACCAACCTCACAAGAAAGTAATTGGTTTCATGTGGGTAGGTAATGGGATTTTTTTCTCTAAATGGTGGTGCTAAACATTAGTCGCAAGTTTGTGCGTAGCTGAATACATGTTACTCACTGCTGATTCTTTTGAATTGTTTTGCTTCTTTTCTTGAGAGGTCGTCGTGCCACATATTATATGTTCAAGGCTCTCAAAGAAATAATGAAACCAGTGTTCATGGAATTGATCAAAAAGATCCACACACTAAATTCCTGAGACAGATTAAGCTAATTATGTAGGACGAAGTTTTATTGCCTCATAGACTTAACATCGAAGGAGTTGATTAAACACTTTGTAATTATGGGATCCTAAAAGATCCTTTCATGTAGTTACAATTATTATGGGTAGAGCTTTTTTAGGAAAAAATTTCATGATATCTATGGATGATATTGGAGAAGAAATCATTGAAGCATGTCTGAATATCATTGCTTTAGAAAGAGGTCATTCTGCCTAGATAGGAGAGAGCGGGAAACTGTATCTTTTGTAAAATGCTGAGTAAATATACAAATATGGATAACATTATGTTTACCATTTTTTTTCATATTTACACATGCCATAATATTTTGAAATCGGAATCGTGATTTGGTTGCTTCTTCTTCACCCCAGAGAATAGTTCTGAGATTCTGAATACTAGAATTCCTATTTCAGGCCAGAAGCTCACAATTGAAAATTGGTGAGTCAAGCTCTGCAAATCGGTGAGATTGACTCGGCGAAATTTTCCAAATTTAATTTGTCGTTCCTTGAGCTCGATCGTTAGTGTCGGAAATTAGTAGTTGATAATGATTAGTGGATCTGATTCGTCTTATCCCTCTCATTAACGATCTCAATTTTTATAAATTTCTAATGAATTCTTCATCTTCAATCCCAAACATTTGTCCCTGGCCTTTTCTGGTAGATCAAAATTCGGTGATACAAAACAAGGAAGATGCTACGGGGGGAAAGAACAATAACAAATCATATGCTAATGTGGTGTCGTCCTTCAGATCGCCGAATTTTGATCCTGCAAAACTGGACAAACCATGTTTCAATGGCTCACATGTCTCAATCAAGATTTCTGAGGAAGAATATCAAAAAGGGGTGCTTGACTGCAAAAATTGTTGGAAAATACAGGGTAATAGAGGATGAAAAATAGAGATTGAAAAGAATGTTGTAACACAAGCTTCAAGCCCTTACGATTCTTTTCAACAATTATTTCGACCCTTCCCAAATAATTGGCGAGTACAATTGGTCAATGAAATATTGCCTTCAGGATCGAATGAAGCCCAAACAAAGATTTTTGAATTCAAGAGTTGTACTCCCTTGACCCAACCAAAAACACACAGTATTTGTTTCTGAAGATCCTCAGAGAGAAAGAAGTTTTTTGATAATTGAGATGGGAGAAAGCCTTCACTATTTAAAGAGGGATTCATGACTTTTCGTGATGTTTTTTCATCACGAACAGACGCTTTCAACGGGCATCTATTAATGGTGTCTTTTCAGAGAAAAAACCTAATGGGAACGGACAGGTTTTTGTAGAAAATTCTGGAAACGATTTTAATTGTCGAAACAGTTATGTATAACCAAAAAAAATTTCTGTTTCAGCCTAAGTAGCGGCAAACATTATTGAAAATATCTAACAAAAATTGCTTGATTGGCAGATTGGTGCAGCCTAAGAATACGAATCCTATGACAATTTCAGAAATGAATGACAAGCTAAGGCAGGTATGGCAGATTCAACCTTGGTTTATCTCTCCTTTAGGCAAAGGATTCTTCTGTTTTAACTTTTCTAGTGAGGAATACGTAGCTCATGTTAGATCGGAAGGAGCATGCAATTTTAAACCGGGTATTTTACATTTCCGTAAATGGATTCCTGATTTTAATCCCCATAAGCAAAATCAAACTCTAGCTCAGGTTTGGATCAGAATTTTCAATTTAAGCTATGAATACTGGAGACCTAGAATATTATTTGAGATTGCTAGTGCTTTAGGAGATCCTTTATTTGTCGATAAGGCAACGCAAACAAGAAGATTTGGCTTATACGCAAGGGTTCTAGTGGAGATTGATCTAGAAAAACCCCAGCTAACTCAAGTTCAGGTTGCGAGAAATGATTTCGCATTCTTTACAAAAATTGGTTATGAAAAAACACCATCATTCTGCTCCTATTGCAAAACGATTGGTCATGTAGAGAGTGTCTGCAATAAGAAGAAGCTGAAAGAGATTAATGTGAAGGACTCAGGTAAGGAAGGAGTAAATCAGACAAAGCCTATGAATAAGTCTGCAAAAAAAAACTGTGGTTGAGATTCCTACTGTGAGTAGCAACCCAGTGGACATGGCAATCATTCCTAAGGAGGCTTCTGCGATTAGCAACCCGGTGGTTCTGATTCAGCCTGTCATTCCTATGGATGTTACTAGCTCGGATAGCTCAAAACGGGCAACGGCAGAAATTAATGATCAAAGTACAAAGGAGGCTCCTTTAGAGACGGTACAATGGGTTGCAGAACTCTATCAAGAACACATTGCGGTGGTTGACAACTCGGAGGCTGTGGAAGATACTGCAAGTCTAATCCAAACAGATGACGGGATGGAAAGAATAATTGGCCCCTAACTGCATGCGGAGGATACTGTAAGTGTCGAGACTATAGACGATCAAGATGATGAGGAAACTCCTTTTGAACGGGGTTCTTACCAAATCTCAGAAAAAACGGAATCGGGAAAAGGCAAAAAAGAAGGAGATAATGGACTCCAAACCTTGGACTATGCGCCCAAGGAACGTCATCAAACCTTCTCAATGAGAGCTCTTTACTGGAATCCGCGTGCCTTTGGTAACTCCGACACGCAACTTGTCTTTAAAAATTACTGTCGTAAACACTCTCCGGAGATTGTATTTATAGCGGAACCTTGGATAAATATTGAGTCTATTCCTATTAATTTCTGGACCAACCTTGGTCTGAAGTTAGTGGCGGTAAATGATAGAGGTAATTGGTAACCTAATTTATGGTGTTTATGTAAAACGAATGTAAATATAGACGTCGTGGAAAACTCCAGTCAGATGATTGCGTGCAGAGCTTCTTTAGGAAACATGATTTACTATATTGCAGGTGTCTATGCGGCTACTTCTTACATTTTGCGTAGAAACTTGTGGTTGGCCTTGACTAATTTGATGGAAAATCTCATTGGTCCTTGGGGTATTATTGGTGACTTCAACGCCGTTCTAGGTGCTCACGAGAAGTCTAGCATCTCTCCTCCATCAAGAAACTCCTGCGAGTATTTCTTGGCCTTCACGGAGACTAACGATATGCATCATCTGGATACTAAGGGAGCTTTTTTCACTTGGAACAATGGTCGTAGAGGTAGACATCACACGGAGTTGCGACTGGACATAGTCACATGTAATGAGCAATGGATCTTGTCTTGGAACTCAACTGTTTGCAGCACGCTGGCTCGCGTTAAATCTGATCATTTTCCTATCCTGTTGGAGTCGATCAAGGGAGAAAATTATTTTGCCTCTTCCTTTAAATTCCAACGTATGTGGCTTAATCATCCGGGTTTAAGAACGGTGGTGGAGAATGCTTGGAAACAACAATTTTTTGGCTGCCCAATATTTGTCCATATTCATAAGTTAAAATTCCTGAAATCGGTGCTCAAGACTTGGAATAGGGAGTCTTTGGAGATATCCATCTTAATGTCAATGTGGCTACAACGAATTTGGAAAATATTCAGCTTCGTATTGGCGAGGAGGGTTACTCAGAAGAACTTCACCTGATTGAATTGGAGGCTTCGAACAAGCTTGTTGAGGCTCTCAAAATTCAAAAAGACTTCTGGAAAGACAATTCTCGCCACAACTGGGTTAAGGATGGTGATGCTTGCACTAAATTCTTTCATACTTACGCGAAGATAAGAGCGACGACCAACAAAGTCACTCATCTTAAGGCAAATAATGAGCTGTTGAGCTCTCATGAGGAAGTTTCAGACCATGTGGTTTCATACTTTAAAAATTTATATGATACAGATGGTGTTATTCCTTCCACAGATTTTGTTTCCAGGAACACTAGCAGATCGGTCTCTCTGGTCGAGAACAACAGTCTCACTCAAATTCCGGATGCGATGGAAATCAAAGCGACAGTTGACTCAATGAATGCTAATGGTGCTCCGGGTCCGGATGGTTTCGGCGGCATCTTCTTCACGGATTTCTGGGATATAGTAAGTACGGATGTGGTTAATTTGATTAAGTTATTTTTCATAAATGGCCGGCTTATCCCTAATGCGAACCCAAGCCATGTTATCATTATTCCAAAAGTTCCAGGAGCAGATGTGATTGAGAAATTTCTCCTGATAGCTCTCAGTAACTTCCACTTTAAAATCATTGGCAAGATATTAGCTAAACGTCTGACTCCTATAGTTTCGAAGTTTATATCTCCTCAGCAGAGAGCTTTTCTCAATGGAAGATATATATATGACTGCATTGGTATTACTTCTGAGGCGGTTAACTTACTCGACTACAAGTGATTTGGAGGTAATTTTGCCCTTAAATTCGATATTAGAAAATCTTTTGATACTCTAAATTGGGATTTCCTTATCCAGGCTCTTCAAGGTTACGTATTCAGTGATATTTTTCTAGGATGGATTCGCGAAATCTTGGATTCGGCTAGGCTGTCTATTGTGATTAATGGCAAGGCAATGGGGTATTTTAGCTGCAAGCGAGGAGTGCGTCAGGGCGACCCCCTATCTCCAATCCTGTTCTGCTTGGAGAAATATGTTCTTAGTAATGCTCTAGCCAATACTTTTGCTCAGGGAAAGGTTCATCACATTTATTCACAAAGAGGTACAATCTTTCCTTCTCATGTGATGTATGCGGATGACTGATCGGTTGTCAATCGACACAAATATAATTTACACTTTCTTACTACTCAAAATATAAATATAGCAAGGGCAAGAAAGGATCGATCCCACAGAGAGGTCTAGGTTGTCTCATTGTTTCGGTTTCCTATATAAAATACCTGGAGTTTTCTGATTTTTATGCAAGTAATAAAAGTAAAAGCAAATAAAGAAATAAGCAAACAAATCAAATAGAAAAGATATTGGTTAAGGATTCATCTTCATTCACAAATATGTTTTCTTCAAAATAATTAGAATTGATATTTAATCTCAACTTTTATCAAAAGCCCTAGAATATCTTGATCGTAAGAATATCCCGCTAATCTCCTTTTGTCATCAACAAACACATTAAAAGATGCGAGTATGAGTTCTATCTAAAAGAACAACCTAACGTGTAAAATCACTAATCAAGTTTAATTCCCTAGATGCATTAAGTTCTATGAAATCAGGACAATCAAAGCAATTGAACGTGGAAAGCGCACTAATTCAATTTAACAAAGGTTACGATTCACATATGATCATAAGAATATATCACTACAAACCATAATCATATTTATGCTACTTGTATTCAAGGAATATCACTTTTACGTATAATAAACCCTAAACTAGCAATAGATGTGATTAGAAGTTCTACCAATATGCATCTTGACAAAACAATCAATCAAATCATATAACTATATTTTCAGAGAATCGTAAACGATAAATATGAGACAAAACTAATATATTGAATCAAAGAATCATGTTTTGTGAAATCCAACTATTCCATAACCAATAATAAGATTAATTACTCATGTTCAAGGAGTTCATAACAAGAAGGAAGAGCAACCCTGACATGTTTCTAAACCCTAGAACAAAGTAGAAGAGATAAATTCTAATGTAAAAGATTTTTTTAAGATCTTCCAAAAGTTGTAGAAGTTTTCCTTTTATAGCTCTCCTTGTTCCAAAATTAGGTCTAGTCTTCAAAGGTCCAATATTTAGAAGTCCACCAAGCCCACAAGAGAAAGAAACCCGTGTAGAAAATATGTCCCAAACCTCGTCGCCGGAAAACTGGGGTTTTGGCCGGAATCCGGCGAGAAAAGTCTCCGCCGGCCACCCGAAAATTCTGTCCGTCTGGGAGAATATTCGACGGATTATTCCGTCAGTCCACCGTTAGAGATAACTGTTGACTTAACAGTCTTCTGTTAGTCAACTCGGTCAAAGTCTGAGTCACAATGAGTCAGCTCACTGACTCAGCTGGATGAGTTGAGTTGCCAAGGCCAGAGATGTCACGGCCATCTTGGATGTGCTTCCTTCCCTGCACCCAGCCATGATGGTTGTGCATCCTGCAATAATCCAACTTAGTAGCTTCACCAACTGCAGTTCAGTATCACAATAGCAACAATCAAATCCATCTCCTGAGAAGCTCAACCCCATTCCACCAAATGCACAGCCACAACTTTTAGCCTCAATACTAGCAACCACCAATTCCAAGCCACCATATTGATAGTCATCAACACAGCAACCATTTATTTCATCTCCAATTTTTATTTTCCAACTCTATCACCAGTGCTTCCAACTGCAACTCCAGCTCAGCTCAACCATTCCATTCCTTCCTTGCCTCTCTTGTTCCTAGCCTTGAGTTAACCACTGCCATTTCAGTTCTTCTCTGATGCATCTGCAATGTTGTAGCTTCATAGATTCGTACCCATTTATCCAGCCAAACTCCGCCTGCAAACCCATTTCCATTTCCAACCAGTTGTAGCAGCTTCACCATATTGCTGCCGCTGCAAGAACTGCCATCACATGGCCATCTCCCTGTAATATCATTCACATACACCAATAACTAACAACATCAGTACATATCAAAACCATATGATCCAATTTCAGTCAGAACCCATTTCTCCACAGCACACCAACTGCATCAGCTTAATGCACCCGCAACTCAGCTCTTGACTGCAATTCTGCTCAACTGCAACAACACCCTCTCAAGATCGATTCAGCTGCGCCATCTCAAATTCCACCACTAACTGTACTACACAGCTCCATTCAATCAATAAGAAAAAACCCATTTTGAATTCATCACCAGAACCATCCACAACCCTGTGCTCTTTCACAAAACCCATCATTCTCGACCAACTCAGCCTCATTCCTATGGAAATCAACAGCATCACTGGAATTCATTCTTCTCCTTAACAACACATCATAAACCCATTCAACAATTTCACACAGCCACAATCCACGGCAAATACCCATCTATCATCATCAGGACCAAACCCATTTTGATTCTTGCATGATAGGTGTGATAAACACCTAATTTATATCTATTATTTATGCTTTCTTTGCTATGTTTTCATGTAAATTATGTATATTATGATTACTTTTGAGTTTATAGGTGTTTTGGAGTCATTTGGAGCTAAAGATGAAGAAAGCACTCAATCGGAGCATAAAGGCCAATTCACATGTGAGCTATGCTTGGAACAGGCCAAGGTCGCGCAGCAAAGGAGCGAAAGAATGTACTGTCAGTTTCCCAGAACTGAAAGTTGAGTTGAGAAAAGATTTAAGCTGTCGGTTATTCGGAACCGACAAGCCTAATATTTCTGGATTGCCCTTATCCAGCCTGGGGTGTCTAATAGTGGGGAATTTAAATCCATACCCTAAATTCGAGAGACAACAATTCTCTCATTCAATCATTGTTTGAAAATTCAGTGAGGGGGGAAAGTGCGGCTACTGCTGGTGATTTTAGCCGAGAGTGACACAGAGATGATGGGTTTTGGCCGAGAGGGAAATCAGTTGTTTCTTTCGACCTCGGGGATGGAGATACCATCGGAATTCGTAGAAGATTTATTCGTTGACTAAGAGAACAGGAAACAAAGGTGATATTGCCATTGAAATTGAAGGTGAATAATTCATGAACGAAGAGGATTAAAGGCAGTATTTGAGTCTCTGGAAGTTTAAGAGAGATGGGTTCAATTCAGATTCGAAAATGCAGCATCTCCTTCACCACCAGAATGCACACAACAGGTGCTTGATAAAACGCCTGAGAGACCAAATGGATTGATTTGAGAAGAATGGTTTGTTGGCTAAGATGCTGTAATATATGGCATGGTTAAAGGGTCGACAGGAGTTGAAGCAGCAATTGATGGTGGACAAATCAAGGAGCTGTTGAGCTACTGCAATGGACTATGGTGACACTCAAGGGTTGGAAGTATTACAGCTGTATGGAGATAAAATGAGTGTTTATGGCTTGAGCATGAACTGGTGATGGAACAAATTGAAGCTGCAGGAAACTGGTGGTTACGCAGTTGGAGGCAATAATGGTGTTGCAAAGAAGCAGTTGAGGCTGGTAAATGGAGTGGTTATGTTGCAGAAGCAATGGTTGAACAGAGTTGTTGGGGGGAAAAGCTACAACAGCTGAGAAGTTAGATGTATGCTAGGTTCCGTTGGCAGTGGTGAATGCATACCCATCATGGCTGAGGCATGAAGCATTGTTAATGGTTGGTTTGGATTGCATGGATGGATTAAAGAGCTGAATAGGTAGCTGCTATGGAGTTCAGATGGAGTTGCAGGAGGGTTTGAATGGATTGGTAAGGTGCTGTAAATATCACAGAGAATAATTAAGGGCTTGCTTGCGACACTGAAAGAGTTGGATACAGCTTGGAGAATGCATTTGATGGCTGCCATATGAGCAATTTCTGGTGGAATGGGGAATAATGAAGCTGTTTGTGGCATTGATATGAGCAAAAGTGCAGTGGAGACTAGAGACTGGTGATGCAGTGAACCCAAGTGACAAGGAGTTAGAGAGAGGAGCAGATGCAGTTAGGGTATTGCAGTTAGATGGAGTTGTTGGTTATGAATTACAGGGAACTGTGCTGCTGTTGCTGCAGAAGTTGTTCAATGAAATTGCAGGTGTGTTTCAGGACGGGAGTGATATTACAGGGGATGACTGAATGGCAAAGAATGGTGGCTAGCTAGCTATGGCACTGAGTTTTATGTGCAACTGAGATGGTGAACTACACAAGGAATGAAGCAGCTGGAGCTGCAGTTCATGGCAGTGCAGTGAAGGCTAGGTAGAGCAAAGACAAGTGTTTCAGCTTGAGAAGTTTGATGGTGACATTGAGAGTGAGTTACAAGAGAAGCACCAGGCACAAGTTTATATGAGCTGTTACAGGGAAGTTAGTTGCGAGCAGGGGAGCAATATGGATAGTGATGCTGCAATGCAAGGGAGCAGGACAAGCGACTGTTTCACATGGATGTTGTTTCAGCAGGATGGTAGTGTTTGGTGGGTTTTGGTTGGAATTTGGTGATATTGTGGCAAGTTAGGGTCCTACTAGTGACAAGGAATTTTGCAAGAAGATGCAGTTGAGATTGAACAGGTGTTGGTAGTTTACAGGGAAAAGAATGGATTTTGAAGTTGCAAAAACTGTGCGAAAAGCGAGCGAAAATGGCGCGCCGGTAGTACTAGCTCCGGTTGCCGGATTTCGGAACCGAAAGTGGGTATCGTAAAGATTCAGTGAATCGCGAAGGGGGTATGAGTCTAATGCGGAAGTTGGTCATTGGAATTATGAGCTACGCGTCACGCTTTTGGGTATGTTTTCGCAAGAACAAGAAATTGGTTTAGGTGGTATTTTGTGAATGTTTGAAATGCAGAGAAGGATAGATGAGTTGCTGGGAGTACATACTTATTGGTGACAGTGTCTGAAATGTCAGATTGACCTGAGATAATTTTCCGGCAGCCGGATTCCTGCGACGACGTCAGCAATCCGGCGACCAGTTTTGGACCCAAATTTTCCAGAGACTTATTTTCACTCCTGGGCTTGGTGGACGAATTGGAGACGGGTTTTGAGAAGAATTAACCTAATTTTGGGAAAGTATCCTTATGGGGAGAAAAGCATATAAATAGAAAATTCTTTTCTAAACATAGATATATCTCCATTAGGGAGAACATAATCTCTACTACTTTTGTTTCTAGGGTTTACAACATGATAGCCTTTTTCTTTCTTCTTGTTATGAACTCCATTAACATGAGTACTTAAATCTTATTATTGGTTATGGAATAGTTGGATTTCACAAAGCATGATTCTTTGATTCAATAAATTAGTTTTGTCTCATATTTATCGTTTGCGATTCTCTGAAAATATAGTTACATGATTTGATTGATTGTTTTGTCAAGTTGCAAATTGGTAGAACTTCTAATCACATTTATTGCTAGTTTAGGGTTTATTATACGTAAAAGTGATATTCCTTGAATACAAGTAGCATAAATATGATTATGGTTTGTAGTGATATATTCTTATGATCATATGTGAATCGTAACCTTTGTTAAATTGAATTAGTGCGCTTTCCACGTTCAATTGCTTTGATTGGCCTGATTTCATAGAACTTAATGCATCTAGGGAATTAAACTTGATTAGTGCTTTTACACGTTAGGTTGTTCTTTTAGATAGAACTCATACTCGCATCTTTTAATGTGTTTGTTGATGACAAAAGGAGATTAGCGGGATATTCTTGCGATCAAGATATTCTAGGGCTTTTGATAAAAGTTGAAATTAAATATCAATTCTACTTATTGTTTTGAAAGCATGTTAGTGAATGAAGATGAATCCTTAACCAATATCTTTTCTATTTGATTTGTTTGCCTATTTCTTTATTTGATTTTATTTTATTATTACTTGCACAAAAATCAGAAAACCCCCCGGTGTTACTTATAGGAAACCGAAACAACGAGACAACCTAGACCTCTCTGTGGGATCGATGCTTTCTTGCCCTTGCTATATTTATATTTTGAGTAGTAAGAAAGTGTAATTATTTTTGACGCATATGACAGCGATCATTTCCCTAATTCTTCATCAATCTAACCCAATTTCATCAAATCCTATTACAGATCCAACTCCTTCCATTTCTGAAATAGACAGCAACCATAACTCCAATTTCGAGTTTCATCTTATTAGTGCTCTCACCCATCTCTGTTCATCGTCTAATTCAGCCATAATCCCTTGATTTCAACACAAATTTATCTTGATTTAATCATCAATTCCTTCTTTCTTGTTCTTGGTTGTTGTACGAAATAAATGGGAAAGAAAAGAGGAGAATACTCGACTGAGTTTAGGTTAAAAGCATTGGGGCGGATATTTGCACCCAAGCTAGGATGTAGAGTAAGACGCCCCAATGTTTAGACGCCCAACAGTTAAATACACCCCAATGGCAGGATAAGGGCAATCCGGAATATTAGGCTTGTCGGTTCCGAATAACCGACAGCTCAAATCTTTGTTCAACTCAACTGTCAGTTCTGGGGAACTGACAATTCATTTTTTTCCTTCTTGCACAACCTAGCTTGCTCCAAATGTCACCAGTGGATTGACCTCTCTGCTCTTTTCGCTCCAAATGGATGATTTCTCCTTCTTTTGCTTGTAACGACTCCAAAGTACCTATGAAACTCAAAAGCGAACATAAGATACATAATTCACACGAAAAATAGCAAAGAAAGCATAAATACTAAATATAAAATTAGGTGTTTTAGACACCTATCAATGACATAATGGTTTTCTGTAGAGGCACTAAGAGAGACATTAGGGCTTTAATGCAAATTTTTGATGAGTATGGTCAGAACTCAGGTCAATTTATCAGTGCAGAGAAGTGTACCATGTATCCTAGCATATATGCCTACGACAGAATTGCTGAGATAGCGTCTTCTTATAATATACAAATGGAAACTCTTCCTTTTTACTATATGAGAGTCCCAATTTTTCGTGGTAAGCCGAGAGCGTTTCATTTCAGGGACATTATGGACATAATTAAAGTTAAGTTTTCATCTTGGAAAGGCAGGTCTTTATCGATGATGGGTAGGGTGGAGATTGTTAAGTCTGCGATTGCAAGTTCGTCTATGCACAACTTCCATGTTTACAAATGGCCTACTGCTTATATTAAGACGATGGAGAGATGGATCAGAAATTTTGTTTGGACTAGGGATATTAATGTCAGGCAACACCATAATGTTGCGTTGGAAATTGTATGTCTTCCAGTGCATGAGGGGGGTCTGGGCATTAGATGTTTAAATAGCCTAAATAACGCGGCTCTGATGAAAATGACATGGAAGCTGATGACGGTTACATCAACTTTTGGAAATTTCATTAAAAATCGCTTTGCAGGTGCAGCTCATAAGAAATCATCAATTTGGTATGGCTTCAAACAGCATTGGAGTATTATTAAAGAGAATGCTTTATGGCTGGTTTGCAATGGGAGAAACATTGATTTCTGGAATGATCGATGGATCACTAATATGGAGTTATCTATTGCGGACCACTTGGAGCTGGATAACTCGTCCCTCCACAACTGGGTAGCTGACTTTATAGTCGAGGAACAATGGAGTATTCCTTCTTACATGCCGGAACTTGCTGGTCAGATGGAGCAGATGATTAGACAAATTTCTTTTGCGACTCATACAGAAGATAAACAAGTTTGGAAGCTAAGCAATTCTGGGGACATCACTATGAAGGAGGCTTATGATTATCACAGACCGAGGGCTCTGTATTTGAGAGACTTCAAGGAATTATGGTCCATCAAGATTCCGCCGCGTCGTGCTTGTACGGTGTGGAAGATGCTGCACAACAGGATTGCTTCGGATGATAACGTAAAACACTATGGCAGAGACACGGTGAACAGCTGCAATCTATGACCCTCTCCTTGCTGTGGAGAAACTCAAAACCACTTATTTTTGGAATATATGTTTGCTAGATACCTATGGAACTGGATTATGCAAGTCTTCGGTCAGAGGCTAGATTGATCGAGTATTCCGGCAATTTTTGTTGCGGTTAGAGGTTTTCAGGGCTGCTCTCAGATGCGTAATCTGCTTTGGATTATGGTGGGGAGCTGTATTTGGATAATCTGGTTTTGCCACAACAAGTTGAGATTCGATCATCAAGTAACATCTTCTCAGCAATCAACCCGTCAGTTGGCTAATCTAATTATAGAATCCAGCAGACATAGCAGAGGATTTTCGTTCTACACTTCGACGAACAAGAGAATTTTGGATATTCTAGGTATCAAGAGGCGCGCACCTAAAATGCCGCATGCTATGATGGTTAAATAGCAACAACCGCCTCAAGGATGGATTAAGTCGAACATAGATGGTTGCTCTTTGGGTAACCCGGGCCCGTCTGCCTGTGGGGTGGTGTTTCGAGACTATAATGGTCTTGTAAAAGGCTGTTTAGCGCAAAATCTGGGGTTCAACAATACGACGTTTTCTGAACTTTGGGGGGGGGGGGGGAATTTATGCCTTTCGTTTAGCACGTATAATGGTAATTCTAATACTTTGGCTGGAATGCGACTCAACCTTCGTCTTACAAGCGATTAATAACCCGAATTTGGTTCTGTGGAGTTTAGCAACGCACTGGAGAAATTGTATGAAGTTCGCTTCTACCATCTCGATGACTTGTACTCATGCCTTTCAAGAAGGTAACTCTGTAGCTCACTCGCTGGCAGAGCACGGTGCGACAATGGAGTCGAGGTGGTGGACAAACCCGCCGAATTTCGTCAGACGAAAGATTTCGTTGGATAATTCAATTCTGCCGCTTTACAGATTTAGTAATATGTAATACTTTTTGTTTTTTCCCTTCTTCTTCTGTATCTCTTTGGAGGTAAGGCTTGGCCCCCCTCCTTCTTTTTTCTTGGTTTAATAAATTGGGTTGTTTGATAAAAAAAATTAAATAATAGTAATAATAATTGAATATTCATATTCTAGATATTATAGGTTAGTGATAATTCATGTATTTTTGGCATTAGTGATAATTCGAACGAAGTTGCTGATCTTTCCGCGTCAATGGGTAGGTATAAAAACATGCCAAAATTAATAATCGTTATTTATCCCTAGATTGCTAAATATAAGAGAGCACGCCAAATATGTTTTATCAAGCAGATCGTACCGTCAAACGCAATGAAAATGTACACAAGATTAATATGGCTGCTGTAGAAAACATGTCTGTAAATATGTATATACATTGACTTGAAAATGTACACAAGATTACCCACAACAGCCACATTATGATGGACATGAAAATGTATCCAGATACATCCAAAAGGTTCAGTCCCGTTGTAGGCTGGGTTAGAAAATATAAGTTGTTGTCAGAAAGTGACTTGAAACTTAATAACGAGTAAATAATATGGAAAACACGAACATGCTAAAAGAAACGACTGAATGAGTATTCCAAATTTTTACAACATACAAAGGCTTCTACTAAAGAAATTCATGAGAAGCGGGTCATGTTGAATTCTGAAATCAGAGATATATCAAAAACGTAATTCGGGATTTGAAGTTGAAGGATTAACATCCTAAAAATATGGATCAAATTGCTGAACCAAAGCGTAGCATGTTATAACCAATATGAAACTTAACGAAAAACAAATATTTTTTTAGGATAATGCAGAATGTAAGTTATTAGTACAAGGACAAAGTTGATTATTGACCAAAAATATATCAATAGGGTTGGCATATAGGAAAAAAAAAATCAAGGTTAGGACCAACATTTAGGTTGGGGCATAAATTTTACAAATGAATAAACTTGGTATTAACTCGACTACACTAAATATCGTGGAGATACTTCATATGCTCTACGTATATCCGAATATGTGAAAAAACCGCTAAGTTAAAAAATTATATATCTTCCAGTAAAAATAAAATTGATTTTCCAACGATCTTGGATAGAATGAACCATAAATTAACTAATCTATTTGGATTTCTTTAAATGTAGAATTATTTATTTTAAGTTGTATCGACGAAACATCGGAGTAAGAGTTGAGCGTATTATGCGTGATAGTTTACCCATCCACGTCTTATTCTTTGAATTTGACGATAATTTACTGTTTGATGTTACTTCCTTTTTATGTTTCATACAATAATAATACGGATATAACAAAATTGAAGAAGCCCTAACAAAAGGTGACAAGATCTTAGAAGAAAGTTAGATATAATTAAATATGAGGAAGATGTAACTATGACACACTTTCACAATTTCCACTTTAAATGGTTAATAGAGACCTGTTCCAGGAAATTTGAGATTACACCTTAAAAATATCTAACGCATAATTGTCCCATAATTGTATCTAGATAAAAATTGGGATGTATTATTTATTTTTATATGGCTTAAAAGAAATAACAAAAGTCATATTGTTGCAGATGTGAGAGGAAAAATGGTTCTAGATCTAAAAAAATAACTAAAATGCTAGAAATGGGTGTGAAACCTAAAGTCAAAATGTTGTGATACAAGATGTAAAAGGCAATCAAGAAAAAAATAATCCTACGCGGTTATTTATCCAATCAAATCATATAGGAAATCAAGGATCATGGAGAATATGATAATTCCAATCTGAACAAGGGTTGTTGAAATGAAAGATAATTGATTTTTACAAAGATAAGCTATACATTTTGTAAATTATAAAGACATATTTTTTAATATATATGGCACGTTCCATGGTTAACATATCATATTTCAACTGAAATAACAAGTCATAGAGAAAAAAACTATATAAGTGTTGAACGTGTATGCAACAAAAATGTGCATAACCCCAAACTACTCAAAATAATAAAGGAATACATATCCATTAAAAACGGGAAAAAACTTACAAAGCCATAATTGATGAATTGATTTCACCATCATAACTTTACAAATGAGGTAACTATAAACAACAACATGGAGTTGGTAATTCGACGACACAATATTTAGATTAATTAATTATTAAGGATTTTATTTCATTAATGGTAATTCTTATGATAATTTGTGGTTATTATCAAACTATCTATTACTCTTTAATATATTTTTTTTAAACAAATTCTCGCATTGTAAAACTTTAATTCAATATAATATAACCACAGCATATTATTCTGATAACAATTGTTGCATTCTACAATGGACAATATATGCTTATTAAGAAAATTTAAACTCATAAATTTGCAATTTAAACAACAAATTATGGGTCATGGTAGATTCGATAAGGCACTGTGAATGTAACTTCATCGTATTTTTATATTTAGGAAAACCAAGTCATTAAATTTCGTAATTTTATGTCACGGGTATGACAAATCTCATTTGAACAACTGATGCATCACCCTGTTTGTTCAATTGAGTCAAAGTAACTTGGTTTAGCATTGGTCGAGGCATGGACAATTGATTCTCATTGACAACTAAAAACATAATATATAATGACTATCATTGAGCATTTAATGTCATCACATTTTGATTGCCAGTTTACTTTACCATAATCAAGTATTTTACTTAGCCCCTATATACCAAGCATTTACCTAGCAGTGAAGAAATTATAATTAAAGATCAAGTAAACATTTGAAATATATTAAATTAAAAAGCTTATGTTGGATAACCAGAAACATGTATCAAAATACCAAAACCAAAGGTTGCGAATGTAACATGTGATAACATATTGAATATGGACTAAACTATTGTGTAAATGTGAATTTAGGCATTATCCATTAATGAATTAACAAACCTTATATTAAATAACATGGATAAAAGGAAATATACCATGATGAAAGTTTGAGCCAGGGACATAGGTCGGGTGATGCATTGAGACGGAGGATAAGACTATCATCGCTTGACAATAAGGAAATTAAACTCTGTAAAGGATCAAAAGGTCATGGAAGGTAACACTGATACTGGAGCTGACAAACAAAAAAAAAAAAAAACTTCTTGCATGATTCTTACGTATCCTTAGTCAAGAGCCCAAATATTCGGATCACGAAGATAAATAGGAAAACTTATTGGAGTATGTAGATCAACAAAAAAACATCGAGAGTTGGGAACGTAACAAAAATAATTGTTTAAACATATCTTTGAAACGAAAAAACTATATGGAAGATTATGTGAAAAAAAAACAACTAAAATATAAACAATATAAAATACCAAAGAAAAAAATGAAGAGAGAATGGCATTACACTAAGATGCTCGAGGATTACTTGAAAAATGAAAATTTCATTAAAGATGAGGAAGACAACTTCCATTTAACACTCAAGGAAATCAACAAGGAGATGATTGCATTTATAGGAAATTGGGATATAAAAACGGTGTGTAAATAACGAGCATGCATCGGCATTTTCGTTCAACGTGAGTATGAACATGAATTTTACAAATACATGGTATCCGTCAACGAAAATCTGGAGAAGTTAAAATAAAAACAAAATACAAATTGTGAAAATTCAAACAACAAATATTCTGAATTAGCATGTAGAAAAAAATCTGAACTCGAGAGAGTAAACACCTACTTAAGAATAGCTGAATGCCAAGAAATTCATGTACGGATAAAAAACATACCCATTCACTTTTAGGAGTAATTTTTGATGGATCTAAATTCTTTCGTTATCTTAGTCAATTTATATTTATAGCAAGGTATGCTATAACTCCAGTTTATTTTTGTCATACTATCGTATGGTTCACCAGGTTTTTGGTTGAATCAAAGGGTACTAATAATTTCTTGAACAGCTCAAATATCTTTTGCATTATTCATCTAATTATTTACCGTTTTTTTTTATGGATAAAGAATTTGATGTTGACGAGTTTTGAACTCAGGTAACTGGCACCATCACCCAATGACTTTATTACTATACTAATATACTACAATGACATTAGCATCATTTACCTTATTATTATTTTGGTATTTTAAATTCCTATCTAGATCAGGACGTTTTATTCTTCGTAATAAACTTTCTGGATTGCTATATTTTAGACTTACTGCTTTCAGACCACGATCAAGCTTGCATGTTCTAATTTGTTAGATAAAAACTCCCAATAATCATCCGCATAAGTCATATTATACTTTGATTGTCATCTTTCACAGGTGATGTTTACGTTTAATCTATCATCACCATTTAATAACCTTGGAATCAACAAATGAAAAAGGCACCAAGGATTATTTTTTTTATTATAGGAAATCAACGATCGTGATACCTAGATAACACTATATAGGTGTGCATATATGGATAACAAAAGCATATCAATGATATTTCAAAATATTTTCACGGAGCTTACCAATCTAGAAACCCTATGTCGGATACCGAAGATCACATGACGCCTATAACAAACCATAGGTTGAGCCGGGGTCGTAAGGCCCCGGTGATACCTAGTCTAGGTATAAAAATCCTAGGGCTGCACAAAACCCGCCCATCATACCCAAAACCGTCCGTACCCGCTAAATCCGTGGGTTTTTAATCCGAACCCGTCTGTTGTGGGTGCGGGGTTGGTTATGAAAATAAAAACCCGTTGTCTATGGGTGCGAGGTTGGTTTTAGCTAATACCCACCCGAAAAACCTGTTAAATATGCACCATTTATAAAACTAATCCTAGTCTTCCGTTATCAAAACCCTAGTGGTACTAGTAACCCTCTAAATATGTACACCAGTACTTGTTTAATATTAACGATGAAGACTTATGTAGTTATGTTTATCGTTTGTTTTTTTAAGTTATCAAGAACTTAAGTAAGTAGTTTATTTAAACTTTAAAACATGTGTGTGAATGATTATTGAATATAAAGCGGGTTTAAGCGGGTCTAAACCTAAACCCGCTCAACCCGTAGCGGGCGGGTAACAAAAACCTCCCGCTGTTTGTGGGTGCGGGGTTGGTTATGAAAATAAAAACCCGCAGTCTGTGGGTGCGAGGTTGGTTTTAGCTAATACCCGCCCAAACTCGCCCATCTGCAGCCCTAAAAAAATCCTGACATTTTTAGGGGCGACACCAAAAGAATTAGGGGCGACACAAAAATACAAAAAAGGTCACTCAAACCTAAAACAAAGCCACCCCTTATCTCAAATTTTTCGAAATGGAAAATATTCCCTCTATAATCGGTAGTTAAGTCTACAATCGGGAGAAATTTGTTATATAGAGGAGATTCCATTTTCACATGATTGAGAACAAAAATCGGTAATTTCGTGATGTTTATTGCCTACCGATTGTACAATCGGTAGTTTCATTATGTTTATTGTTTTCCGATTATGGTAGTAGCCCCAGATTCGAAATTTTCAAAAACCAATAGGAATTTTAGATTTCTTTGTTTTCACAATCGGTAGTTTCATAATGTTTATTGCCGATTATGAAGGGACATATAAGTATTTTCAACCTATCTTGTCATTTTGTGTCACCACTAATTCTTTTGGGGTCGCTCCTGTTGGAACAGTTGACGATTTCACACCTGCAAAATATGGATTAAACACAAAAACAAAAACAAGTTATCGGCTGAGTCACGACCAGGTCGCTCTCTTTAAGACGTTTCGTGGCTCTGCCTTGAATTTTGTGCAAGCAGTTCTTTCTTCGTCACAACGCCCCCAGGATAAAATAGCCGAGATAAAAACTATATTCAATCTCTCATGCACACAATGAGAAATTGATCACTTTCACTCTTTCTAATCTTGCTCAGAAACTGGTATCTTGATTCTCAAAGAAAAAACAATAACGGATAACTTACATTTTCTCTAACCTCAAAAATGCTTTTTATAATCTTGCCATTAAAACGAAATTAATGAGAATAAATTTTGTTTTTAATTTCCAACAATAAAACAGTCAAAACGGTAACATAATTGTAACCAAATCAATGCTATATATCATTAGTCCCAAGGCCCGCTCCCGGACTAATGATATATATATATATATATATATTATTTATATATATACCCATCAGTAGGGGGAGGGATTCGATCCTAAGACCTAACCCTCCAGGCTCAAAATGCTTAACCACTGGGCCAAGCTCGAATTGTTGATATAAATGACAAAAGAATTATTTTAAAACATATATCCCAACAGCCCCTAATGACGCCAGGATAAAAAGGTACTAGATTTTGTACCCGTGCTATGCACCTGGCGGACCTGAAAACCGTTTTTCCTCGCCCCGTCCCGATGCATGCTTTGGATTTTTGATTTGGTGTAGCTCGGCTTCGCCTCGCCCGTCCCGATACATGCTTAGGATTTTTTATTTGGTGTGGCTCAACTTCGCCTCGCCCCATCGCTTAGGATTTTCTATTATGTAGGTGCTACGCATCGGGCATACTTTTGATTTGGTATGATGTGGCTTCGCCCCGCCTCGTCGTGCATTTTTGATTTGGTGTCGTGGGGATCCGACTCACCCCATCGTGACACATTTTTGATTTGGTATGGTTTGGCTTTGCCTCGCCTAGTCGCTTAGGATTTTCGATTCGGTGTGGCTCGGCTTTGTCTCTCCCCGCCCCGATGCATGCTTAAGATTGTATTTTGGTGTAGCTCGGCTTAATCTCGCCCTGTCCCGATACATGCATAAGATTTTTTATATGGTGTAGCTCGACTTCTCCTCATCCCATCGTTTAGGATTTTTAATTTGGTGTAGCCGGTGTCGCCTCACCCCGTCCTGATGCATGCTTAGGATTTTTTATTCTTTGCATTATAACGTGTAAGATTTCTGCTCATGCCTTCTGGTTTTCCTAATTTTGTTTTGTCACAATTTTGCCTATCGTAAATTTATGTTCATGCTTATGGTTTTCTAATCTCGTCTTGTCACAACTTTACCCCATTTGACAAACCATGATTTCTCACTCCATTCAATACCATAGTAAGTCCATTTTCCATAACTTCAGCCGAACTCGGTTATATAGGATTAATACATCGTCCAACAAAGCCATGAGCCGGCAATCAATCACAAATTCTTTTCTTTTGTTAAATTTCTTCGGCTGAATATGTATAGCAATAGGAACAATACTTCAAAAATAGAGTCAAATTAAAACAACAACAATATTTACACCAAAGCACAACTTCCTTTAAATTTTAAGACATCCAATAATAAATTGTTGTGCTTAAAAAACTCTCATTCACCCAACACAGATAACTTTAATTCTTACCAATAAACTGTTTCAAATTATGTGCAATGTTCACCTTTAAGATGACTTTCTACAATGTCAGCTCTACTTGTAGCCAAAACTTTTGATGACCTAATTTTACAAAATTATGAAAAATCATCTTAATTTCTTGGTGAATACAAAAATGAATTGAGCAAATCCTAAAAGTGCTCATTTGTTAGATAATTGAAAAAAGAAAACAGACACGAAAAGAAGTAATCTTGTTTGTCTCAATGAAAAATTTCATCTCGTTCTACTATAATAAAAAAAATTCTAGCAGCAATGGTGTTGCTGCCTGTAGCTCTCTCAGATCCCGAGTCTCGTTCCAAATATCTTTGGAACGCCTGCATCATTATCTCCAACAGGATCGTGTGAATTATTGTCTCCAACAAGACCACTAAGAGTCCTCTCAATACCTGAATCTCATTCCAACTATCTTTGGAGTGCCAGCATCATGGTCTCCAACAGGACCGTATGAATCAATCGCCAAACAACCACATCACAGGTTCCCAGATCTACTGCAAAGCTAAAAAAAAAAAAAGACATTGACGAAAATACATACCAACGATCAGAATGACAATAGGTTTGTTTGCATCTCATTACAAGACCAAATACCATACTATTAGCTGCTCTAGTTCGGCAAGAACATTTCATATATTTTTTAATACACAGGTACACTTGCAGTTATACCCAACAATTCTAGATTGACCATGATAACTCCCATGTAAGGTTTGAAATTAGAAATCGCAGTTTGCGCGGTTTAGGAAATTATATCAGTCATCTTCTTCCCTTGAAAATGATATCTCAAGTCTTTCGAGAGCTTTAGTATATTAAACCATATCAGCTGTAAATAGCTAATCAGTTAATGCAAATTGAGAAGGATAATTTTAAATAAAAGATTTATGAACTGTGAATAGTATAAATTAGATACTTATTTGCTCAATTGTAAATATTGATCACCTCCAAACAAGGTTTGAAAAACGGGTCACGGCTCAGGTCACGGATACTAGGCGTGACCATTATAATGCATTTTCACAGGTGTGAGCACGTTTTGGCCAAAAAACGCGTTATATAGGAAAAAAAACGCGTTATTCGGACGTTTTTTGAAAATAACGGGCGTTGTAACGGTTAAATAGAAAATTAAAAAAAATATGATCTGAATTTCCTATGTAACGGTTATAACGTGCGTGAAAACGTTTTAATGCGTCTAAAAAACGTTGTTACTAGGTTTTTTTTTTACTACTCCCTACGTCCCTAAATAGATCACCTCATGTTTTCTCATTTGTCACTTCACCTCTGTAGTTGATCAGTCTGTAGTAGAGTAGAGTATTGTCACTTCCCCAAAACATTTTCGAGATAAGAGTGTCTACTCGCCTCATGTTTTTTCTCATTTGTCACTTCCCACTCTAGAGAGTAGAAGTAGAAGTAGAGTAGAGTAGATTCGGTAGGTTATTAGTGCATGGCTTTTAACAAAGAAGTGAAGAACTAAAGCAGAGAACTTGGTTCATGAATTGAAGATTAAAGTTGGTCCAATTAGGGGAGACAACGAATAATATTTCGCGTCACTTTTTTCTTTCATTTCCTTTCTTTTAGAAAACAAAATCATGGTCACACTATTTGTTGTCCTTTCTTTTCTTTATGCTCACCCTTTAAAAACACAAGAAGGCATATTGTTGTGGACAGACAAATATTCTATAACTCTGCTTCTTCCGCGAAGAAATTCTTCCTTCCTCTGTGTTTTGAAGTTTTCACGTTTCAACTTCCAACTACAAGTTTAAGAGTCAATTATAATATTTTATTAAAATAAGTGTTTACCACTAAATTTATTGTTTGTTTCTATGTAGTTTATTTTCAACAAATTTGATTTATTTTTCTTCATGATACTGGATGATGATGCGGACGTCGAATGTTGTCTTTGAACTAATTTTTTTAACTATACAGGTACTCTCTTATATCAACATTTAACCTAATCTCATCAATAATGAAATTTCTGAGCCGCAAATTTGTCTTACTGAAGTTATATCAAAAATGGTTAGTGGCCCGCAAGAACAAGCACAATGCATGCTAGAGGTACAAAATTACTAATACTATCTCCAAATATGTATAATTAAGTAATTTGAATTTCTAGTAACAATTGTACTTTTCTTTGTAGGCAGGAAGAATGCGAATGATGAAAGGTCAATTTGCAGCACCATCAACACGTATTGCATCTCAATATGGTGATCCTGTAAGTTGGTGGTTATCTTATGGTGCTGAGTATCCATCCCTCCAAAAGATTACAGTAAAGATATTAAGTCAAACAAATACATCGTCTAGATCAGAGAGGAATTGGAGTGTGTTTGAAAGAATCCAAACCAAACTACGCAATCATTTACTTTCATCGAGATTAAATGATCTGGTGTATGTCCAGTACAATTTGAAGTTGGAGCAACAAAGAGTTAAAGGTAAAGCAAGAATACATAACATTGATGTTCACGACGTTCATAGTCTACTGAGGGATGACAATATGCTTGACTGGATAGCGGGGGAAGATGAAACACCAGTTTTACCTCAAGAAGAAAAGTGGTTAAATATGCTGGAAGAGGAGGTCGTTAATAATCCAGAGAATGTCTCCCTACCATACAACTAGCATGATCCTGAAGTTCAAATCCCATACGAAAGGTTACCGGTGAGTGACTTTGGTAATCTTTCATTTGGAGACAATACACAATGTTATGAGAATGTGAATCCAACATATGATTCTCATTACACTTCCTATCGCTCTGACCATGGTGTTCAACATATGAAAGAAGGATATAATTCTAATATTTATAATAATAATGAAGTAGGTAACATTAATGATGATACTGAAGGAGGTTATGATAACGATAATGATGGTTATTATGATGATGATACTTATGCAAACGAAGATAGCCAGTACCCCGATAACGATGACTATGATGTGGAAAGGAACCGTCGAGAAAATAAGGAATACTTGAAAAAAGGTGGTGCTCGTAGTTGGTTCGCGTAGCTTTTTAAATGATGAATACTAGTTTAACAATCCTATGTTTTTTTAAATTTGAAGTTTTTAATCCTGTAGTTAGTTTCCTTGTATCATTTAAAAAAATTAATTCAAAGTTTACAACTTTCAATCCAGAGAAGAAAAAAAATCAAAAGAATTGGTAAGAAAGTGATTTACACGGTTAGAACGTGCGTGATAACGGGAAAACAGTTTTAAAAAACGCACGTTAAAATGTTATTTAGAAGAAAAAACGTTCAAACTAATTTTAGAAAAACGGTTATAACGTGTATAAAAAATGAAAAACGGTACTAAAAAACTGCCATTTTTTCCTATTTATCGGCATAATAAAGACACGGAGTTCGGGGACCCTCACGGTCACGGTATATGGGAGTGACCGTTTTAACGGTCGTTTTTTCGGTAAAAACGGACATTTTTAAAACCTTTCCTCCAAATAAGCACGTCCAGATTCCAAGATTTTTATTTCCTTCCACGAAGTCATGTCTAGGCATACCGACTAAGGAGAAGTTTAGTTCCTTCCCAATTATTATCACTTGATTGCAGTTTTCAACGTAAATAACATCTTAATTGGAGGCTTGGACGCGTGCTTCCAGTTAACTGATCCATGAGAGAGAGTGTACAGTGTGCTAAACCTTTATGAGATATCCACCATTTCGAGGGAGTTGTGGGCTGAATCTATTACAAGGGTTAGTCAAATGAGATTTTGAATGACTTCTGGGAAGTTCGGAAATCTACTGTTAGTCTATAAATACTTTTGGAGAGTCTCTTAATGTCTCTTGTTATTGGTTAGAGACTTTTTTCAAGTCATTTAAATTCTCTGAAACTCCATGTTATTGGATTAGGATTTCATAAGAGTCACTCCAACACTCTTGTTATTCAAAGGAGAATTAAAAGTCATTGATTTGTTGTTTTCAGATATTTGGAGAGACTTTTTCTTGAGAATAGGCATGGTAGAAATCTCTCCCCAAGAGGTGATATTTCGAGAGACTTAGAAATTTGGAGATTTTTTGGTTTTGGGAGGGAACCATTTTCTCTCTCCTTGTGCAGTAATACACTCAAGGGCCACTTAAAATGGGTAATCAAGACAAAATGTGGAATAAAGTGATTTTTTGAATTGGAGAATATATTTTAAAATCGACTATGTGAGTCTTTGGGGTATATATATATATATCGATTTTAAAATATACATTTTATAAGTTATGATTTATTTTTCCCCGATTTTAAGTTATTGGAAAACTCCGTTAGGGATGGTCATGGGGCGGTGATAGGGGTAGAATACACCTCGATTTACTATCTATTGGTTATGATTTCTTTGCTATTTTTCTTGTAAATTATGTATTTTATGCGTGTTTTGAGTTTTATAGGTATTTTGGAGTCATGCGGAAGAAAATAAGAAGAAACTGTCCAAATCAAGTTAAAAAGGCGAAAAGGTCATTTCACATGCGAGTGATATTAGGAGCCTGACCAAGGATAAGGGGTAACCCGCAGAAATACTAAAAGCACCATGGCAGAAACGCAGGGCAACCAGTATGGGTGATCTCTATCCCTGGGGTGTAACCATCCAACCCCAATCTACTCAACCCTAAATTGGGAGAGTTACTTCTCTCAATCATTCATTTTTATTACATTTTTCTGAAATTGAGAAAGGGATGTTGTTGCTATATCACCTGAAATAGCAGAGAGGAGATTGACATTCCAGAGAAGATCGAGATGGAGTATTGTTGTTGTTGAACAACACAGAGAGAGTGAAATTGAGAGATGAAGATGATTCATTACTGTTACGGATAGTGGATATGTTGTTGGATCTGTGATGAAATCATGGAGGAAATTGGTGGTGAATTGATGAATTCAAGAGTAACAGCGAGACAAAGGAAATGGGTTTGTGATAATGCCGAAATTGAGCTCAAATTCAGGATTTTCTGAGATTCCATTCGAAGAACTAGGGTTGATAAATTATGGGTTTCGATTGGTGAGTGTGTTTGATGGATGGAATCGCAGGAAGAATATTAAATGGATTCGAATGTGAATCTGAGATAGAAGAGATGGTTTGCTTCTGAAGTTGGTGGCAGTGATTGGTTGAATTTGGTGATTAAGGCATTGTGATGCAGTGAAGAGGGAGTGTTGGTGATGTTGATCATGGATTGAATTTGCATTTGAGAGGTTATGAAGTTGCTGGTGCTCGAATGGTTTGTGTGGGCAGAGAAGAAATGTTGAATGTAATGCAAGAAGAAATGGATTTGAATTGAGTTTGTTGGTGGTGATCCTGAGCTGAGAAGAAGAGAAGAAATGGGATTGCAGAGAACACATGGGACTGAACTTGGATGGACAAGGAAGAGCTGATGTTGTAGCTGTGATATTTCTGGTGGAGCTCAACTTCAATGGCTATGTGCAGGAGTGTTGGATTGAAGGTTATGTGCATAAGGGTATGTAGGTGGAAGATGCTCGCTGCTGTTGCCGTTGTAGTTTGGTGGTAGCTGATGTTGTCACTGTCATTGAAGTTACTGGGAAGAACTGATGCTGCAATGTGGACTAAGGGTTTTGCAGGTGAGCAAGTGTTGCTTCCATGATTATGAAGTTGTGAATGGAGTTATGGCATGAGCTGAACTATTGGCACATGGAGTTTATATTGAGTTGCAATTCGAGATGGCCACTGATGCTGATTCAAGGAGTTTATGGATTGAATTTCAGTTGTTATTTTAACAGATTACATGGGATGTACTGCAGTTGTGGCTGTGAGTGAAGGGTTGAAGTTAGATTTGCAGTTGATGCAGTGATATGTCGTTGAAGAAGTTTGCAGTAGGTTGGTTGTTTTTGGGAATCTCAAGTTGTTGCAGGTGATGGATGGTGTAGAGATGAGATACCTTGCAGGCACTGATGGTGTTTCTTGGCTTGAGTTTATGAAGGTTGTGTTTTCCGCGGAAGTTACAGGGAGTAGGTATCGTAGCTGGGAACTGGGTGTGATGTATTTGGTTGAAGCAGCAACAATTGGCTAGTGATGCAGTGGAGGATCTGGTGGATGTTTATGAAGGGTTCTGAGAAGCAGCAGATGAATTGAGTTCTGGTGGCAATGGAAATTGGGATGTGTGATTCAAGTGGTAGTTGCAATGCAGTAATACATGGTGATAGAAGAGTAATCCTGGATCAGTCCGAGTATAGCGAGTTGACTCACCGATCCAGTAGCTAACTCAGGTGAGTTTGGGCTCTGATTTGTGGGCTTGGATTTCGGGACTTCTTTCTAGAAGATTCTACAGTGGGCCTATGCGGGGAGACTTAGGTTTTAGCAAAGAAAGTATAAAAGGGTCTCACATCTCCATTAGGGAGACTTCTACTTGTTTTCTAGGGTTTCACATGATAGTTTTATTCTCCAACTTTTATGATGAACTCCATAAACACAAGTAGTTGATTTATTTTTATTGGTTCAAGATGTAGTTGGATTTTGCAACCAAGTTATTGATTTTATGAATTAGTTTTCTCTCCATATTATCGTTTGATTTCTACTGAGTATAATGATTGCATGATTGACGTATTGCAATATGGATGAATGTTTGTTTAGTCAAGTCTAGAATTGATTGAACTTACATCCATATATACAGCTAGTTTAGGGTTCATCACCGAGCGATAAACTTGAATACGAGTAGCATGATATGATTATGGTTTGTAGTGATACATCCTTGTAATCATATGTAGAAATTGACCTTTGTTCTAATTGTTTGCGCAATGTATTTCAATTGCATTGATTAGCCTATTTCAAAAATCTTAATGCTCTTTGGGAATTGAACTTGGTTAGCGCAAGACGTCGAGTTATTCTCTAGGTAGTATTCATACTTGCATCGTTTCACATGTATGTGTGATGACTTAGGAAATTTACGGAGTATTCTTTCAATAAGGTATTCTAGGGATTTTGATGATAGCGAGATTAAATATGAATTCTAAACATACATTCAATACTTGTTTACAATTGAAGATGAAACCTTTGAACAATATTTCACATCATTGATTTGCGTGCTTTGTTCTATTTCTTTGTTTTGCTTTTATATTAGTTTAATTATATAAAAATCGGAAAACCCCTCATTGTTTTATATAGGAAACCCAAACATTTTGACAACCTTAGTCCTCTCTGTGTGAACGATCCTTTCTTGCCCTTGCTTCATTATATATTTTGAGTTGTAAGAAAGTGTAATTTATTTTTGACGCCTACGACAGCGATCAAATTTTGGCGCCATTGCCGGGGAGGCAGCGGTTGTTACTTGTTTTTGGTTTCGTATTTTTGTTTTTAGTTTAGTTTTAGTTTTTTTATTTTATTTTCTGGTTTTGACATAGTTTTTAGAACTCTTGTTCCATGTACTTATTGTCACATGGAAGGAGCATATTGGATCAATGGATACGGTTTTCAACCCCCACAACAGTATGAAAATTACCCACCATCTATGGGATACAATCAAAACCAATTTATTGGCTATGATGCATATCATAGAGAACCTTATGGTGATTTTCATACATACCAACAACAACCTTGTAGTGGGTATGTAAGTCAAGCACCAAGGTGGGATAATTCTACTTCTAATTGGCTTCATTCGAGTTGTATGCAGATTTTGAATGGATTACAAGACATGCAACAAAGACTAGACCAACTTGATCGTGATAGAGAGAACGTTGCACAAACCAATTTTTGCAACACTTTTTCTTACCCGACTCCGGATCGTAGTTATGATCATTCACCCATTCAAAGGGAAGAGTCATGGGAAAGAGAACCTATTGTAGTCAATGGTGGTAAGTGTGTGAACGTCAAGAAACTTGCATAGAAATTATACAAGTTGGAAGATGATGGATCCTCGGAAGAGCTTGTCGATGAAATTAGTAGGACTATTCATATGGAACTTAAACGACGTCGTGATAAAGGTTGGGAAACTGACGACAATTCTTATTATGGTGAGTCTGAAAATGAAGATGATTGTGACATTAGTGTAGGTGACTCAACTCTTGATCTTTATAATGATCAAGCACTTATTCAAAAGGTACATGAGTATGATGAAACTAGTGTTTTACAGAACTTTGCAACAAGGTTTGAGTCTAATGAAGAGGAGTTTGTTGATAATGAAACCGGTATGACCAATATTGTGGAAGACCCAATTGAACTTGTGGATGATTGTAATGATGATGTTAATGTCGAGATTTTGGTTAAGGAAGAAACGGACGAAGAATGGTTGCAAAGTTTGATAGAGGACCATGATATACAAGAGGTGAATAATTCACTTGAGTTTTTCAAGGATGAAGAGGATTTTGTGATACAAGAGATTGTGCAAGGTTTGTCTAACCCTTTGCGTATTGTTTCTTCTCCTTTACCTCTTATTGGTTTGAATGTATATGCTTCGAGAATATTGTTGAATGACTTTGTTTCTCGATATCCTCCATTAGAGATACTTGATTCTCATACTATGCAGGTTTGTGAACAAGAAACCATAGAAGTCCCTGATTTCTTTGCTCTTTATACACTTCCAAGTGTAGACAAGAATAAGTGAGGGGGAAACTTTTATCGGTTAATAGCTTCATTTATGTTTTATATTACTAATATTTGTGTGAAGCTAGTTTTTGCAAAACAGGTGCTATGGGTGGATCCCCAACTTTTCCGATTATTGGTGTATGGAGAATTCGTCTTGCAAGTCAGGATGATGACTTTAAACCAAGCGATACATGGAGGCAACCCACTGGTTTTGTGTGTCTATCTCTATCTTTTTATTTGTTTTAAGTTTTTTTATCTTTATTTTGTTATTTTGGATATTTGCATATCAAAACTCCAACTTTTAGAGATTTTTGAACAATTTAGAATAAACACTAGCCTTTCTATGTAGATGGAATTTTTTCTTGACGATGAGGTATATATATTGGTTGAGTTGGGATTACATGCCAACTAAATAGCTTGTTTAGTGTTTATCCTCTATTGTTTAGAAATAGCTATAAGTTGGAGTATCAGTTTTTTATTACGCATTTTATTTTCTTATTGTATATATATATATATATCATGTTATGAATTTCCCATCTTGAACATTACTTTGAATGACTAAATTTTACAATGAGGGCAATGTAAAGTTTAAGTGTGGGGGAGTGTTCTCATATAGAGTTTTTAGCCTTGTTAGTTTTACCTTGTGTTCATAAAAAAAATTTAAAATAAAATAAAATAAAAAAGCTTTATAAACTCTGAAATCTAAAAACATGTGCCTCTAGGATGACACTATCAATCTAAATGAATGGAACCATCTTGGCTGCAGGATTTGAGGAACCCATTAACTAAAAGGACAAAATTATTCAAGTGTTATAAATAATATGATAGTTGTTACCATATCTCGGAATGTCACCATATCACCTTCTATTTTTTATTTTTGCAACTTTTTGTTTATCTAAGTGATTTGGTGGATCACTAAACATCGAATTCTTATTACTGCTAGGATGAAATAGAGTGATTGAGTTGCTAAGAGAAAAAAAGAAGAAAAAAAGAGACCGACCAATTGGAATAAAAATGACACTTGGATAGCAATATGTGTGTGTTCTCCCTATCTCCGTTGCCTAAACAAGCGTGGAATGCATGATCCAAGGGAATTACCATGTAATATGCTGACAAGAAGCATGTGCTTGGATCCAAAAGATATAATCATGCTGTCTAAAAAGAAAAAGAAAAGAAAAAAGTGAAAAAGAAAAAGAAAAAGAAAGAAAAAAATTGTTATTATTGTTCAATAAAATCGAGTCCTGGTTCCCTTGTATATGCCAGTTGAGTTGATCTAGAATTAAGATTGTCGACCGCTGGTTCCCTTGTATATGCCAGCTGTGTTGATATTAGAATTCAGACCAGTATCTCAATCCAATAGGATTCATAGGTTCATCTTGGCGGTGACCTTCAGACAGATATGGGAAACACCATTCACTTAGTCAACATTCGCAAACATCTATCTCTATATCCATTTTCTTAATCTATTCATATGTGATTGTGGTTAGTCAGATTCCGAGTATTGTGGTTTGCTCAACTTTCTTAGTAGAGCTTAATTTACATATATATTAATTTGGATTCGCATCTGGGTACCTCCTCCAATAGCCATTTTGGATTCGTTCATAGATTTGTCACAGGTAGCTGGAGTTGGAAATATAGGTTTTGTAGGTAGACCTCTTGTAAACCTTCATGAGACTAAAATTCGTCCACTAGGGACACCTAGGGGTTCAAAGGCTTGTTATTTATGCTAAAAGTGACCGTAACCTCGACGAGACGGAGTTGTATGTATGTTTTAGAATTATTTTGTTTGATTTGCTCGAGGACTAGCAAAGTCTAAGTGTGGGGGAATTTGATAGGGGTAGAATACACCTCGATTTACTATCTATTGGTTATGCTTTCTTTGCTATTTTCTTGTAAATTATGTATTTTATGCCTGTTTTGAGTTTTATAGGTACTTTGGAGTCATGCGGAAGAAAAGAAGAAGAAACTGTCCAAATCAAGTTAAAAAGGCGAAAAGGTCATTTCTCAGGCGAGTGATATTGGGAGCCTGGCCAAGGATAAGGGGTAACCCACAGAAGTGCTAAAAGCACCATGGCAGAAACTCAGGGCAACCAGTATGGGTGATTTCTATCCCTGGGGTGTAACCATCCAACCCCAATCTACTCAACCCTAAATTGAGAAAGTTACTTCTCCCAATCATTTATTTTTATTACATTTTTCTGAAATTGAGAAAGGGTTGTTGTTGATATATCACCTGAAACAGCAGAGAGGAGATTGAGATCCCAGAGAAGATCGAGATGGAGTATTGTTGTTGTTGAAAAACACAAAGAGAGTGAAATTGAGAGATGAAGATGATTCGTTACTGTTGAGGATAGTGGATATGTTGTTGGATCTTTGATGAAATCATGGAGGAAATTGGTAGTGAATTGATGAATTCAAGAGTAACAGCGAGACAAAGGAAATGGGTTTATGATAATGCCGAAATTGAGCTCAAATTCAAGGTTTTCTGAGATTCCATTCGAAGAACTAGGGTTGATAAATTATGGTTTCGATTGGTGAGTGTGTTTGATGGATGAAATCGCAAGAATAAGATTAAATGGATTCGAATGTGAATCTGAGATAGAAGAGATGGTTTGCTTCTGAAGTTGGTGGCAGTGATTGGTTGAATTTGGTGATTAAGGCATTGTGATGCAGTGAAGAGGGAGTGTTGGTGCTGTTGCTCATGGATTAAATTTGCATTTGAGAGGTTATGAAGTTGCTGGTGATCGAATGGTTTGTGTGGGAAGAGAAGAAATGTTGAATGTAATGCAAGAAGAAATGGATTTGAACTGAGTTTGTTGGTGGTGATCCTGAGCTGAGAAGAAGAGAAGAAATGGGATTGCAGGGAACACATGGGACTGAACTTGGATGGACAAGGAAGAGATGATATTGTATCTGTGATATTTCTGGTGGAGCTCAACTGCAGTGGATGTGTGCAGGAGTGTTGGATTGAAGGTTATGTGCATAAGGGTATGTAGGTGGAATATGCTCGCTGCTATTGCCGCTGTAGTTTGGTGGTAGCTGATGTTGTTACTGTCATTGAAGTTACAGGGAAGAACTGATGTTGCAATGTGGACTAAGGGTTTTTGCAGGTGAGAAAGTGTTGCTGCAATGATTATAAAGATGTGAATGGAGTTATGGCATGATCTGAACTGTTGGAACATGGAGTTGATATTGAGATGCAGTTCGAGATGGCCACTGATGCTGATTCAAGGAGTTTGTGGATTGAATTTCAGATGTGATTTTGATAGATTGCATGGGCTGTGCTGTAGTTGTGGATGTGCATGAAGTGTTGAAATTATATTTGCAGTTGATATAGTGATATGCCGTTGAAGAAGTTGGCAATAGGATGGTTATTTCTGGGAATCTCAAGTTGTTGATGGTGATGGCCAGTGTAGACATGAGATACCTTGCAGGCACTGATGGTTTTTCTTGGCTCGAGTTTATGAAGGTTGTGTTTTCCGTGGAAGTTACAGGGAGTAGGTATCGTAGCTGGGAACTGGTGGTGTTGTAGTTGGATGAAGCAGCTGCAATTAGCTAGGATGAAATAGTGTTGCTTCAAGGATTAATGGGTTGTATGAGTTAATGATTACAAGGAGAAAAATGTGGCGCAGCTGAAATGGCTTGGTTGCTGCATAGCTGCGGATAGAAAGCACCAGGGATTGGAATGAAGTGAAGTTAAGAAGGACTATGTAGTTGATGTGGTTGTACAGGGTCTGTGGAGTTATGTATAGAGTCTGGCAGCAGAGGACGATGTGGTGTTGTAAGCTGTTGCTAGTGATGCAGTTCAGGATCTGGTGGATGTTTATGAAGGGTTCTGAGAAGCAGCAGATGAATTGAGTTCGGGTGGCAATGGAAATGGGGATGTGAGATTCAGGTGGTAGTTGCAATGCAGTTGTACATGGTGATAGAAGAGTAAGCATGGATCGGTCCGAGTACGACGATATGACTCACCGATCCAGTAGCTAACTCAGGTGAGTTTGGGCTCTGATTTGTGGGATTGGATTTTGGGACTTCTTTCTAGCATGAGCTACAGTGGGCCTATGCGGTGGAGACTTAGGTTTTAGCAAATAAAGTATAAAAGGGTCCCACATCTCCATTAGGGAGACTTCTACTTGTTTTCTAGGGTTTCACATGATAGTTTTATTCTCCAACTTTTATGATGAACTCCATAAACACAAGTAGTTGATGTATTTTTATTGGTTCAAGATGTAGTTGGATTTTGCAACCAAGTTATTGATTTTATGAATTAGTTTTCTCTCCTTTTTATCTTTTGATTTCTACTGAGTATAATAATTGCATGATTGACGTATTGCAATATGAATGAATGTTTGTTTAGTCAAGTCTAGAAATGATTGAACTTACATCCATATCTACAGCTAGTTTAGGGTTCATCATTGAGCGATAACCTTGAATACGAGTAGCATGATATGATTATGGTTTGTAGTGATACATCCTTGTAATCATATGTAGAAATTGACCTTTGTTCGAATTGTTTGCGCAATGTATTTCAATTGCATTGATTAGCCTATTTCACAAATCTTAATGCTCTTTGGGAATTGAACTTGGTTAGCGCAAGGCGTCGAGTTATTCTCTAGGTAGTATTCATACTTGCATCATTTTACATGTATGTATGATGACTTAGGAAATTTACGGAGTATTCTTGCAATAAGGTATTCTAAGGCTTTTGATGATAGCGAGATTAAATATGAATTCTAATCATACATTCAATACTTGTTTACAATTGAAGATGAAACCTTTGACCAATATTTCACATCATTGATTTGCGTGGTTTGCTCTATTTCTTTGTTTTGCTTTTATATTAGTTTAATTGTATAAAAATCGGAAAACCCCTCATTGTTTTATATAGGAAACTGAAACATTTTGACAACCTTAGTCCTCTCTGTGGGAACGATCCTTTATTTCCCGACCTTCATTATATATTTTGTGTAGTAAGAAAGTGTAATTTATTTTTGACGCCTACGACAGCGATCAGGCGGGTATGAGGCGGGTATGTAAAATCCCAGTCACTGCCCCGTTCATATAAAAATACCCATACCCGCCCCGCTACCCACATGAATTGGGAAGGGGAGGGTATGGGGAATACCTTTATGGGGCGGGTTTTCCCATGGGTTACCCGTTACACGGTGTTAATACAAAAATTTGTTTATAATCAAAACTTAAATATGATTCAAACAAAAATAATAACATAACAATAATGCATTCTAAAATTTTAAATTCAGAAATTCATCTTAAAGTGAAAATAAGAATTTTTAAATGACTTATTAGTTTTTCTACTTTTCCCTTTCTCATTCTATCTTCGTCCATGTTAATCATTTCATTATCTGTATCATTTTCACTATTTTAACTTTCGGAGAATGTATTTAATCACACCAAAGAAACTAAAGTGATGAATATAGAAGAAATATTAAGAATATAATAAATGAAAGAAAGCTCAACTAATGGTAGAAATATAAAAATTCAATACAAATTCTTGCATAAAAGTCTAAACTCTTATAATATAAAAGCTACGGAGCGGGTATGGGGTGGGGACCTTAAATCCCATCCCCACCCCATCCCCGTAGCTTAGGTTTCGGGTATTACCCATACCCGACCCCATCCCCATTTGTGCGGGTAAAACCCTACCCAAACGGGGCGAGTACCCACGGGGATGGGTTTGGGTGGGGCAAATGGCCATCCCTAAACTCCGTATAGAAAATCAGTAGTGAAATAGCATAGAAAATAAAATGTGGGACGAGTGGAATAAAGTGAATGAAAATTTTGGCAGAGGACAAGAGTGAGATTTATTTTGACAATGGACACATATTTCATTAGGTGGTCATGGTACTTTTATTATTACTGTAACGTGAATAATGAAAAATCGGTAATGTTTGGCATTCATCAGGGGATATTATACAATTCTGTCTTTACAAGTCACATAAACTTTCTACAAGTCTCATTTTTTTGTCCATACAAATCTCATTTTTTGTCTTTGCAAGTCACAAAGACTCTCTAAAATTCTCTCAGAAAATCACTAGAAATCTGTAGATTTTCAGAGAATCTCTGGGAGTCACTCAAATTAAAAATCTATGAAAGTCCATAGAAATCTTGTTTGACTACCCCTTGTTAGATTCGTATCCATGTCTCCAAGTGGGTACAACAAAGTGCAAGAGCATGAAATCTTGTTTGTTTAGGCTTGATAATGTTACCATTAAACTATTAATCTTTGTGAACGTTTTTTTCTTTTGTCTAATCATCTATATATGACTAATAGTTTACGGTTACAATTTGGGGGTATAATGAATGACAGTTATGTGACATACCTGAACTGATTAGTTGCAACCTGGACCTCTACCCTGTGCTTGAAAGGCAGTGTCGTATCTCCAACAAAAGAATCGCGACAAAGAAGAAATAAACCATATCTTACTTGCAGTTTGTGAATGCTTTCAGAAATAAAAATATGATGATACCTCCACAAAATAACATATTCAATAAGAACCTAATAAATCCCATTTTAAAAAATAATAATGATGTACCCAATACCCACCCTCCGGATATACATTTCACGTCCTTTGAGATACTTTAAAATCACATTTTTTTCTCTGTACATATAAGCAATGTGGATGACCGAAGATACATAAACACTTCCTAGTTAAACAACACTTTATCACAATCCATATTCATCACTTCTTTATAATAAGATATCTAAATTTAATATTTAAAGCACGAAAATTTTTACATACTCTAAATTTTAGAAAGGACATCCAATTTATTATACTATCAAAAGCCCCACGCTTCATCTGGTGATGATATGTTTATGGTTAATTAATGAAAAATTGGCAACAAAATTAAATGCCACACTTCCAATTTCCGGTTTAAGAAATTGCCAAAGTTTTTTTTCAGAATTTGATCAAACCTGCCAAATTAATTCATAATCCAAACTTTCCTAGGACATACATTATGGCATTTTTATCAACATTTAGAACTTGATACTGATAAATGATAATTTAATAGTAACCTTGTAGACCTAAAGCTGACAAAATCACATAAAGTTCACAATGACACCAAAGAATACTAATTCTAAAAGTGGTGAATTCAACCACTTACGCGTACCTCTATCCTGATCATCATCATTTTCCCCTGCAAACGAAAGTAATAAATAAATTAAACCAATTAAGCTTAAGGTATCAAAAGAATTGAGTTAAATTAACAGAACCCTCCGATCCTAGCCAAGAAGGTTGTGGTTGAATCAAAGTACTTAAAATTTGAGCAAGAAATTAGAGCTGCTAAACTACCTAAATTTTGTAGTAAATACAAGATTGTGGGTCATCTGGTCACATAATGTAGAGTAGCAAGAGGGAACAAAATAAAGGTGATAAGCAGAAAACACAATGGAGATATACTCCAAAAAAATTCACAATGCAAAATTCTGGTGGTTTTGATATTTGCTTTCCTTCTAGTAGTAAAAATATTAAATCTAAAACAGGTAATACAATTCCTCCAAGTATTACACCTTCAATGTCAAAGGGGAATGGTTTTGCTGGTATTCTAGAGTCACCTAATGAATTTCCTGCTTTACCTGTGGAGAGAGTCATTGATGTGGGTGCAAGTGTACCATCACTAAATTCAGTTATTGAAATACAGGCTAGAGAACATATGACAGAAAAGTTTCTCAATAATTCTACAAATGAGTTAATATCTTCTCAAGTTTTGTCTAATATAAACACAGAGACTGCTACTTCTGGTGGATGGAAGGAGGTAACTGGTACAAACATTAAGCACAGAACTGTGAACAATGTTGCTACTACAGGTAAAGATTTTGTTTCTCCAAGTAAATTTCAGGCTTTAATTGATGTGGCTGAAAAACAGGACCATATTTTTTCTAAAGTGATTAGCAAACCTGTTAAAGGGAAGAACACTAAAGGAGATCCTAATGTCATCACAAGAAAACAAGCTAGTGTTTTAGTTAAAACAAATGTTGGTATGGGAGGTAGTACTTCCCAATTTACTCAATCTCAATGAGAGTTTTGTATTGGAATATTAGAGGCTTGAAAAGAACTCAAGCCAAAGATAAATTAAGAAGTTTTGTTAAGAATTTTAGTCCTTCATTATTATGGGTAACTGAACCAAAAATACAAGTATCAAGCAGTGATATTAAGTTGTTAAAATTACCTGGTATGAGTAAGATGATTATACACAACTCTAGTGATACAAAGGGTAATATATGGCTATTTTGGAATTCTTCTATTTCCGAACCTGTGGTTGTATCTTCTTCAAAACAAGCTATTACAGCCAAGGTGGGAGATGTTATGGTTACAGGGATTCAAGCAGCTTGTCTAACTTTGGACAGAAGAGTCTTATGGGATGAACTGATAAATATTAATCAAATGAACTATCCTTGGATTATCATTGGTGATTTTAATGTAATGTTTAGCTATGAAGAAAAAGTAAGTGGTAGAAGACCTTTGAGGGTATCAATGCAAGATTTTAGAGACCGTCTGGAGTCTTGTAATTTAATCCAAGCTACAAGAACTGGTATTAAATTTTCCTGGTGTAATAATAGAGATGGAAAAAAAATAATTCTATGTGACCTTGATAAAGCTTTCTACAATCTTAAATGGTTGGAAAAATTTGATGGTTGGTATTATAAAGTTGGAGTAAGAGGTACATCAGATCATGGTCATTTGTTTGGTTCAGTGATGAATGTTGGGAAGCCTATAAATGCACCATTCAAATATCAACCTGTTTGGACTTCTCATCCTGGTTTTATGGAAGTTATAAAAGATGCATGGAATGAAATGATTGTTGGTAATCCTGTTTTTTCCTTGATGAGTAAGCTTAAGAGATTAAAACTAATATTTAAGAAGTGAAATTGGGAGGTGTTTGGTGATCTTAATGTTAAAGTTCAGAAAGCTGGAAAAAATATTCTTGCTGCTATAATTTTATCAGATGAAGACCTTGAAAATATTGAGCTTCTAAATAACTTAGTCATGGCAAGGGGGAGGCATGAGATTGCTACCCAGCAATATAATGAATTGATGAGATCAAAGGCTAGAGTTAAATGGATTAAGGAATGTGGTTCTAATACTGCATTTTTTATGCAACTATCAAGATAAGAAAAGCCCATAATAGTATTACTGAGATGGAGAATAAAGAGGGTAATGTAGCAACTGAACAAGCTGAAATTGCATATATTCTGGTGGACCATTTCAAAGAGAAGTTTGCAGAGCAAAGTATCACAATCCATGAAGATATTTTGGAAACAATTCCTAAAATCTTGGATGAAGATGATAATCTTTTTCTTGATGACATTCCCACAGCAGCTGAAGTGAAAGAAGTAGTGTATGGAATGAATACAGTAGTGCTCCTGGGCCTGATGGGTTTCCAGGTAGTTTTTATAAATATTCTTGTGATATCATTGGTGCAGAGTTGATAGAAGAAATTCAATATTGTTGGAGGCATAGGTTCATACCAAATGGTTTAAATTCTAACTTCTTATTTTTACTACCTAAATCTCAGGGTGCAAGAAAATCTGAACAATTCAGACCTATTGGCTTAGCTAATTTTATTTTCAAAATATTCACTAAAATCATCACTACTAGATTGAGTACAATAGTTGGAAGATTAGTATCTGATCAACAAGTGGCTTTCATAAAAGGGAGAAACATTCAAGATAAGATTGTATTGGCTTCTGAAATGATTAATGAACTGAGTATTAAAAGGAGAGGAGGAAATGTTGGACTTAAATTGGATATAACTCAAGCTTATGATTCCTTGAATTGGGATTTTTTATTTGAGGTACTCCGAAGATTTGGAGGCATTAGCTGGCTCAGGAAAAAAATTCAATGTTCAATGATATATGTTCTAGTTAATGGTAGGCCATGTGGCTTCTTTGGTGTTGGAAAGGGTTTAAGACAATGTGATCCCTTGTCACCCATATTATTCATTCTTGCAGAGGAAGCTCTTAGTAAGAACTTATCCAAATTGGTGAAGGAGGGTAAAGTGCAAGCAATGGTGACTAGAGGTATGTGTCAACCTTCTCATTTAATGTTTGCTGATGATATTTTCATCTTCTGCAATGGCCATAAGAGATCTTTAGATAACTTGATGGAATTATTAAGCAAGTATCAACTGTCATCTGGCCAAGTGATGAATAAAAACAAAAGCAAATATTTTGTTGGTGGAGTGCCAAATGCAAGAAGAAATGTTATTGTTGAATATCTGCAAATAGGATTATCTGAGTTGCATGATGCTTACTTGGGGGTTATTTTAAATCCTGGGAGAGTCAAGTCATACCAAGTTTGGGGGATGGTGGAATTAATGCAGAAGATGATGTCTGGATGGGTGGGACAACTATTGGCATTCTCTGAAAGATCAATTCTAGTCAAGCATGTATTGTGCAGTATTCCCATATACAATATGGCAGTTTACAAGTGGCCTAAAGCTATTATTAAAGAATGTGAGAAGATTATAAGAATTTTTTTATGGTATGGAGATCCCTCTGTTAAAAAACTAGTTACTGTTAAATGGGATGAAGTTAATGCTCCATTAAATGAAGGTGATCTGGGTTTAAGAAGGTTGGATATTATGAATAAAGCTTTGTTAATGAAGCTTTTGTGGAAAATTAAAATAGGGGAGGAAGAATGGGCTCAATTCATGAGAGAAAAGTACAAGAATGAAAACAATGAATGGATTACATCTTACAAACAATCATCTGTTTGGCCTGGCCTTAAATGGGTTATTGCTGAATTAAATGAAGGCAATAGATGGATTGTGGGGGATGGAAAATCAATATCAGTGTGGCATGATAAATGGATCAAAAGTTATGCTTTGATTGAAATACATGCAGAAGATAGTTATGTTCAGATGAATATGGAATTGAAGGTTGCTAATCTTATTGTAGATGGAGTATGGAAAATCCCTGAGCAAATGCTTCAATATTTTGAGGTGAATGAAGTTCCAGATATTTGTGGTGGTAAGGATAAGTTGATTTGGTAGAAGGACTACTTAAAGGGTAAATTTTCAGTTAGAAGTGCAGCTCAGCAAATAAGGACCAAATTCCCTGTGGTGCCTTGGTTTAGACAAGTCTGGAGCCCCAGTGTACACCCCCACACATCTACAAACCTATGGAAAATTTTGAGAGGTGCTTGTGCCACTGAAGAAACTGTGAGAAAGAATGGTTTTTCAATTGTTTCAAAGTATTATCTTTGTGGAAATGCACATGACACAATCAGTCATATCTTATGGGAATGTAGTTTTAGCACTGCATCCAAACAGGCTATAAATCTGGCATTGGCTTGGAGGGATCTTTAGTTTCCTTAATCCTTCATCATTTGAGGATATTCTGAAGGCTGCAAAAGGTAAAAGTGGAGCAATTTAGGAAGTATGGATTATCAGTTCTTTTAGGGTGATGGTTGAATTATGGTACACAAGGAATAAGAATATGTATGAAGGTGAAGAAAAAAACTTTGGGAAGGTTACACAAACTATAAAATCCTTTTAAAAAGCATGTGGCATAAGGATAAAAAGTTCTAAATGGGGAAATGTATATGATTTACAAATCTTTCTTCATTTTGAAATCACAGGCATCAAAACTCATATGTCATATGTTAAACAATGTTTCTTTAGTTTACCTAGGAGAGGACAAGTACTTATATGTTGTGATGGTGCATCCAAGGGAAATCCAGGATATGCAGGTATTGGTTTTGTAGCAAGGAATGGAGATGGTAAATGCTTGGGGTGCTACTACTGGAGGTCTGGGAGTAGCAACAAATTTTCTTGCTGAAGTATTGACATTGGTGGTAGCTGGGGAATGGGCAGTCAAGAAGAAGTTTATGGATGTCATCTTCAACCTAGATTCTAAAGCAGTACTGTTAGCCTTCAATAATGGTAATATTCCATGGGTTTTGGATAATATATGGAAGAATATCAACAGATTAATACCTAGAATTTCATTCTCACATGCATATAGGGAGATCAATTTTTCTGCAGACAATATGGCAAAGAAAGGGGTATTGCTTGCAAAAGGTGCAGTTATTTAATATGATGGTAAGCCAAATTTCTTGAACAAGCTTGAGTGTGAAGAAGGTATATATTTCAGATTTTGCTCATGAAAACTTATATCTTTCCAAAGTCTGTTAATCTGTAACTGTGCAGAACTAGCCAGTGTAGTTTACAAAAAGTGTTGGGCTATCTTTGTATGTGATTTAGTATGTTTTTTGGTTTGAGCCTTAAATGGGCTTTGTAATTCGTATTTCATTTTTATTTGGTAATAAAATTTCATGACTTAGAAAAGAAAAAAAAACAAACCTCTTGATGATCAAATACATGCTTACAAATCCTATACGGGGTGCTTTGATAAGCTAATTAATTGTGCATCTTTGACAAATAATATCTCGTGCATATACTTTTTCCCATTCTTGCATATGATCCCAGAGAAAACGCATGAAAGATCGGGTTATTTTGCAGTTCTGGCATACTGAACTTCGATTTTGTTAACCTAACCATTCGAGGAAAAGTAAAAAGGAAACCATTATCAGCTGCAAAAGATTTAGATGTGTGTTTGAAAATAACAGATCTTATTATCTTATTACGAACAACAGACCCTATTTTGAACAGAAATGAAATTAAGATTATGGTTTGGAAACAAATTGTATTTAGGGTTTAAAACCAAAGAATAGGAAAATACCTTTAAAGAAATAGCAGCATCTCCAAGTTGATTTTGCACAATAAACCTTTCAGAACTTTGCAGCGAGTTATCAAATACCTCAATTTAGTGAAGAATCACTCCCCCATGAATTGCTCATGCATTCGATACCCAACTTAAACAGGACCATCTATAACAGATTCCTCCATTTGAAAGGTTGGGTTAGTATGGGCACTGATTATGGATTGATCGAGTTGATTCGGAAGTGATGAATAATTTTCTTCTCTAGCGCTTTTTGTTTTTCATTCATAGGCAGAGAATAATGATAGGTTTTTGTTGCAGAAGAAAAACTCAAGAGAAAGAGAACACAAAGAGGAAGAGGTGCGGCAGACGATTAGGGTTGTAAAGACTAAAGAAAATAATTTCAGTATTTGTACGAAATCAGTAAGAATTTTTTTTTCCCTGTAAGAAAACGGAGATGACAGTGTTAGTTTTCACGTAAGTATTGTCTACCTAACTAACGTCCAGTTAAGATTTTGGTGTAAACCAAGTATTTATACCCACGTTTTCGCTAACGGTGTTATAAACGACCCGTTAAATACGGGGTGTAAACAAAGTGTTATCCAAGTTTTAATATTTTGACCAATAGAGTCCCGCCAAGTTTCCTCTCCAGAATTGCTCTTTGGAACGCTTTTATCAAATTTGATTTGAGGGGGGTGTCAAACTCACCGTACGACGTGGGTGCTCATATGACTTAGTATTTTAAAGGAGGGGAGATGTATGTTAACTGGTGAACCTGACATTGACATTGTGAATAGTTTTATCAAGATACATAAACAAGTTATGAGCGGTTTTATTAAACACACATATTGGTAATCCAAATATTTGCAATGAATAACAATACCAATAAGCCTAGCGATTTCCCTTTTGATTCTCAAAACAAGTTTATGAATGTACTTCCTTTAAACGAATGTAAAACATTGTTTCCTAGGATGAAATATTCACCCATACCCATACATAATCACAATAGCATTGATACGATTATGTTGATATACGAAGTTCAAAAGATAGACGTTATACTTCGTATTGTTATTCCTTAATACTATGTCTAACTAGAGTATAATCATTCACAGCTTCGCATTTATGTTTTCAATATGCACGACTTGAAAGATACGTTAGGAATGAAGAAGTTCAAGTCAAATATTACTAACCTCAAGTGGAAGGATGATGTCGTCGTTGTAGATCTTTACTTCTTCACATTCTCCAAGTCTTCACATAATACTTGTAAGTCTCATATCCTAGTAACTTTCTATCTAACCTATACGAAGTTGACTATAGTAAATAATCAAGCGACTCTTTAAATGAGTTTTGATTCACTAAAATATGACAACCAAACTTGACATACCAACGCTTAGTGGGTTCAACCGAGCTATGCTCTAACAATATCCCCCTTTGTCAATTTTAGTGATAAAACTCTTATATCATCATATGGATAAACAAATTACAAGAATTCATTACACATACGCTTGATTCCAAGTTTCAACAACAGAATAACATGTATATATTCAGTCCATAAATGTCGTTGTTGACATTATAATAACAAAGCTAATACTCCTCCTAAATGTAAGATAAGTATATTTTCAATCCGCAAGTCTTTGTTATTCACTTTGTAGTTAAGATAACCACAAGTATCAATAAGATATGTTACTCCCCCCTTAGTCTATGCTTTACTCTTTCGTTAGATATAACGTTTAAGCACCACTGTCCTTTCCTTAGTGATACCAAATCACTTGTTTACTCCATATATTTCTCCCCATTTTTGTCTCAAAATGACAAAGGTACGAACAAATAAAAGACAAACCGAAAGGATCTTACGAATCTTAAAAGACTTGCAAAACCTATAAGAGTTAAGCATGAGGGTTTCACATACCATTTTAGATAACCAATATCAAAAATGAAACTACAAAGTAATTTTGTTTTGATATGTTACCAAGGAAATAATTGCCCGAATCAATTTTCCATAATAGTTAACAAATCATAAATTGACAAAGCACCTTAGTTATTTTGCTAAATCTATTGTACAAATACAATCGCTTGTTCGATAAGCCCAAAATAAAGATCAGAATTAACTCTATTTTTCTCATCAGGTTCTAATTATTCAAATAATAACTTAGACCTTTCACTTTTAAACAAGACAAGTACTAGGTTAGTTAAACCAAATAAATCAACTTGCATAATTATTTACCTCAACCTGAAGCAATTGAAATAAACATAGACATTATAGAACTGCAATTGCACCGTAAGTTCGTAAGCCTAAACAATTGATACCAAACCATAAAGCAAGATAACAATAGTTTTTCTTAACCGGGAACAATTGAATCACACACACATCCATACACAAATAATGGAATAAACATCAATTGTACAGAAATTTTGTTAAGCAAAAGCAATAAATATATGCAATAAAATCAGGCTTTTATTAAACAAGAAAATGATTAACTAACAAATTTGTTACCTCAAGTTCCGCATTCTCTTCTCCCCAGAAGATATGTCATTAAGCGCAAGTTCACATAGAACTCTCCCTCATTGTGTTGTCATCTTCTCGCAGGACAAAAGAATAACACCAAGGACCAACCTTTACCAGAGAAAGGTTGGAAACCAGTTTTAACTAATGCAATGCAAAAGTTAAAACCCCGAAACACATATGCTTTTATGCTAAACCAAATGATTCAACATATTGTGACTTTTTCACATATTAGTTTAAATCATAACCCCTTATGATCCTTTCATAAAGCCTACCAACATGGGCTAGAACTCAATCCTGCTAAACCAAAAAGTCACCCAAACCATAAGGGTTCACACCATATGATATTGAATAATAAGGTTATGAAAATCGAAATCAAACATCCCATAAACATACATAGCAATAATATAAAGCATTCAAGTACATGCTACGTAATCGAAAACTATCACAAGAAAAATTATAAAATAATATTTTTATTCATAAATAATAGATAGTTTTATTCAAAATAGACCTTATATAATTATTAAAAGAAATAAAAAACTAATGTCTATTTTCCTGATTAAGTCTTGCAGTATATGCCTTAATCTTTAGTGATGTTCTTATTATTTACTGAAGTTTCATCAGTACTCAAACTTTTGAAGCATGTCTCAAGAGACTTGTCTGCAACCACTTCCTATTTTTCAATTTCTTCAATTAGAACCTTGAGTTCAGCAAGAACACCTCTTGTTTGATCAATTCTTTCTTTGAGCCAATCTTGATGTTCAACTGTCATTATGAGATTGGTTCTCAGTTCTTCAAAACCTTGAATATAGTGAATCATACTATCAGAATGAATCCACTTGGTTTATGTTGGATCTTGAAAGTTGTAAGCCAACATACATGACTCCTCTTGAGATCCATTCAAACTATCTGAATCATAATCAGACATGATTTTTGATATGTTTTTCTTCTTCCTTTCTGTATTGATTCCTTGACAATCCTTAACCTTTTGAGCTTGATCCTTATTAGCCTTTGTTACACTGCGAGTTATTGGAGGCATGCTCGGTTATTTAAATAAGGATTGATTAGGGTTTTAGAATACAAGCAAGAGATAGTTTCTCTTTAAGGAAAGATAACTCTTGGACCGAAAATATTAAAGAATATATTCAGTTTCCTTTGTCCGAACTTCTTATGCTGGAAGGTTTATTAAAAATCGAAGATTCTAAATAAAACTTATTTTTGGAAGATCATGTTCAACATGAACATAATTTTTAGACAGACATGGATTCATAGTCTTCCATAAAATGTCACATATTTTTCTGATAAACAAACACACACAAAAATGTCCTCTCGCTCTATTGTGCTTTTCTCATCCATAATTAAGAGCACGAAAGAGGATGAGGATGCACACTTTCAATACAACTAAGTTGTATCCGAGTAAGATTTTTCTAGCTTACAACGAGTATCAGAAACATAGTTCATGTTTCTCTTTGGGAATTTCTACCCAAAATATTTCCTCCCAAGAAGGTGATCCTTCTTTGATCCAAAACATGATCATTAGGAGACATTGTACTGATGTGAGAATTTTTAGAGATGGATAAATCTCTCTTAATTTTATTAATGAGATTTTCATATGATTTTCTCATTCTAAGGATTTCCTTATGATCACATCAGCATGATTATCTAAAAAAATTATCGAAAATTCCTGATTGTTTCTTTTGGAAGAGATTCTCTCTTTCACTTTCTTCTGTAATCGTTCTTCATCAAAAAAAGGATTGTTTCGATATGGGTGAGGAGGAACCTTTTTCCAGAAGTGATTATCAACTCTTACTTATAATTATTTTTAGTTGACCTTATCGGGTTGTGGTGTATTCTGTCTTTCTACTGAGGAATTATATTTTAGTTTTTTAAGACAAGAAACTTATTTCAATATTTTTACCACCATATTTTGAAGAAGTATAAGTTTCATGTCAAGTGACAGAAAGTTGTATTCCTTAAGATCACGCACACGGAATCGGTTCAAAGTTTCCTTTGGACAAGATTTTGTATGATCATCAGTAGATGTAGAAGATGGTTTCTCATCCTCTTCTGACTTAATGTATTTAGGAAAACTACCATCATCATGATCTGTTTCAGATGTGATCAAACAAGTTTTGTATCACAATCTCTCAAAGTCGAGCAAGGACCTTTGGTTTCTTCGTCAGAAGAAATTATAACAGAATCATTTGTCAGAGTCATAGGATGTGTCTCTTTATCTTGAGTAAGAGTTTTACCAAGATCTTCTAATTTGACAATGAGATCCATATTCTCTTTGGCTAGACTATCTAGACAAATGTATTTATCTCTGATCTCACGTTTAAGAATATTTAACACTGTCTTTAATATTAGCATTCTTGTAGACAGATATTTAATGGGCTTTAGGAGTTTTATCAACTCTTTATTAGCATCTTCTTTTCGATCAGAGATATACTCAGATGTACTCTTGATTTTCGTAACTCCTGGATCATGAGTTAATTAGGTGGTAACATCTTCAATTTTTGAGTATTCATACTCTTGCATAATGTTAACTGAATCATACATGGATTCAATTTCTTATAGGTTGGATCGCACCAAACACATATTGTTAGATATTTTTGTGATTGCCTGCTCTGATACCAATTAAAAAGACGAGGGTACCCAAATATACCTCAATCTAAAACTTTTCCACCTATAAGTCCTTTCTCCGAAAGTGATTGTCTATGGACCGAGTCGAGACAATACAACTAATCAGTTCACACTTCATGTGATCGTCTATGGATACGAGATCGAGATAATACGGCAATAAGATAACTTGCGTGATTGACTAAGGATACAAGATCGAGACAATACAACAACGAAGTATGTTTACTTGATAATAGGTTCGGACTTAACCAAACACAATAGGATTGCTATCAAGAAAATAGGAATTAACGTTTGTGTATTTTACTTCTAATGATAATAAAACAATTATAATTGCGGAAATAGAAAAGTAAAAGACACTGCAAGATTTTGTTAACGAGGAAACCGAAAATGCAGAAAAACCCCGGAACCTTGTCCAGAATTGAATACTCTCAGGATTAAGCCGCTATATAAAATCTAAACTAACTTCGTATAGTTGAGACCAAGCAACTAAACCTATAGTTCACCTAGTTCCCTTAGTATACCTGCGCCTCTAAATTATAATAAGTCACACACTTGGAACAATTCCTTTGGTTCCTATTCCAAACAGTAAAGGAACAACAAAATTGTTCGATAACAACTATTTTCAAAAAACATGATATGAGTTTGACAAAAGGCTCTTCCATGTATCCCAATAAAATCCTTTGTCAGGTTCTTAGATCTATCTCTTAAACAACTACCAAAGTAATTATCTAGATTATGCAATCAATACTCTTAATCATAAAGAATTATATTGATGCTGATCTACTCAACTAATCAATCAAGGTTATCACAAAGATAAACCGATTATAGTTGGATCCCCAGCCAATCAAATTTTGTGCACACCAAAGATTATGAACTCAAATAAGAAATCTTTTTTATCTTCAAATCTAATTAGATCTTCAATAAACACCTACACACAAAAAACTTGAATCTCTTGTGATCAATCATACACAGAACGGAGTCTGTTAACAATGGATTATCACAAGGCTTCTTTATATCTACAAACAGTTCTAAAGATCCCCGTCGATACTTCGATCTAGTTTGAGTGAATCTTATATCTGAAGAGAAGATTCTCAAGCATAAACAAACTAGGTGCAATCAAAGTTCAAAAACCGTAAGTTAATCAATTCAATCGAAAACTAATAATAAACCGCAATTATCTTGTTTCCCACCAACGGTACTCGTGGAGCTTCCCAATCCCAAAGAAGTCTTTAAAACGAGCTGTCGTAAGAGATTTCGGCTAATTAGGGTACTTTCCTCTCCGAATAGACGACTCCACCAGTAACAACACAACTAGGTAATTTTGTTGGCTCTGAGGATTAGTTAGCTTGAAATGCAAACTTCAATATTTATAGACCAATGAAGTTTGGACACCAAGGAATTTCCAAAACTGAATATTCTCAAAGATATGCAATAAAGACCAAATCGGTTTTCATAATTCCTGGAAATGCTCTGTCCAAATATTGACCGAAATCTCAGTAAAATTTCTCCAATTAGTAAATGCAACATTACTAATTTTTATTTTCTAAAGATATGCATTTAATTGTTGGAAATTAAAAGCATATAAAAACTAAAAACCTTAATTAAAAGATTCTCAATTTATTTCGATTTTGGATTCTCTTTTAGCTATTAAGGAATATCTTTGAACAATAAAAAATAAGATTTATTGCACATGTTCAAAGTATGTCGACATATTTACTTTGTAAATCCTTTTTCATATTTACAATCTTGGAACCGATATTCCACACTTCCAAACAAGTTTAGAATTGGTTCATCTGACTTCCAAGAACTATGTGATTGATTATCCAATCAAATCACCAATCATGGGTTTCATGGTTCTACCAAAACAAGTTTCAGTTCTACCTCCATGTGGGTACTAGGATTAGTCATGCTAGTTACCAAAAGTTGGTTGACTAGGTACTAAGATCGGTTACCACATATTTATGGTATAAACTTGTATTCGGTTGCACAAGTCATAGGATCGGTTCCCTTTGTACCTCTTATAATGATCGATTCCCTCTTGTGATCGGTTGCACCTCTTACTAGGGTTCCCCAATGTCTAGAGTTTGTCATACCAATTACAATAAATAGATCATACCATCTCAGGTGATTACTTAAGATCGGTTTCACTAATAGAAGCCATACCAATACAAAAGTCAGGCACTGTGAATAGTTTTACCAAGATACATAAACAAGTTATGAGCAGTTATACTAAACACACATATTGGTAATCCAAATATTTACAATGGATAACAATACCAATAAGCCTAGCGATTTCCCTTTCGATTCAAAAAACAAGTTTATGAATGTACTTCCTTTAAACGAATGTTTCCTAGGACGAAATCTTCACCCATACCCATATATAATCACAATAGCATTCATACGATTATGTCGATGTCTTATATACGAAGTTCAAAAGATAGACGTTATACTTCGTATTGTAATTCCTTAAAACTATGTCTAACTAGAGTATAATCATTCACAGCTTCAGAATTATGTTTTCAATGTGCACGACTTGAAAGATACATTAGGAATGAAACAGGTCAAGTCAAATATTACTAACCTCAAGTAGAAGGATGATGTCGTCGTTGTAGATCTTTACTTCTACACATTCTTCAACTCTTCACGTAATACTTGTAAGTATCATATCCTATTAACTTTATAGCTAACCTATACGAAGTTGACTATAGTAAATAATCAAGCGACTCTTTAAATGAGTTCTGATTCATTAAAATATGACAACCAAACTTGACATACCAATGCTTGGTGGGTTCAACCGAGCTATACTCTAACAATTTGGAAATTAAACAGTATTCCAATTTATAGAAAACTATCATTGGTTAAAAGATGACAAAATTACTTAGACCTTTAATGATCTTCACATATTATTATTAAATTATTGAAGATACTATTATGAATTTATGATGCTCCCCAATCATGAAACGCATATTATAAGACCGTTAATGATGCGGTGTGTTTTATGAAATACATGCCGATAGGAAAAAATAATATAATATTATCTCATTAAACGCCTAAAATATATTTACATTAAAGGAATAAAATTTTTTCATGAAATACATGTCGATTATTTATCTTTGGTTTATGCATTTTTCTATAGTTTGTGGTAATTTAATATAACGCTTTGTATGATTCTGAAGTATAGTTTCTTCACTCTTATATAAATGATCTGTACAGATGCCTAAGTAAAATATTCGATTATGGTTATGTAAACTGACAATCAAGCTCAACGATAATCAATGTGCAATGAAAGTCCATGTTAGGAAACATGAAATACATTTTTGGTTGTCAATGACAATTAGTTGGTCATACCTTAATCTACGCTTAACAAATTAAGTTACGTTGATTCCATTCAACAAATTGAAGAATTCGTTGGTTGTTTAAATGAGACTATCCAAATTTTAAAATTTAAATATGATGGAGATGTAGTATTTTCGAGTCAGATGGCCATGCCGCTACACATAATTTCCTACTTGAATTTCAAAAGTATTCGGATCGAGAAATTCACAAATGTACGACTGTTATCCAAATAATTTTTTTGTGGTTTATTATATTAAATTAAAAGTTTATAATGGGAGAATTTAGTAAAAAGTATATCAAAGAGTGATATATGGTTCGATAACGACCACAAAATTAATATAAATATTATAATCTTTATTAATTACCTTTCATAAATATTACAAATAGCAAGGTATATCAAAGAGTAATAGATGTAGGTTATCTTAATTTCTTAAAGTTAATTACCTTTCATTTTAACAATCCTTGTTCAGGTCGAAATGATCATATCCACGTGTTCTCCATTGTTACTAATTTCATGGGTGATTTAATTGGTTAAAAAACCACAAATGCATTCATTCGCGTTAGGGGTCCTTGTTTCTTGATTGCCTCTTTCATCTCGTATTATAATATTGCATGACTTTAGGTTTTACACCCCTCTCTAGCTAGTTCTTCAGTTTAATTTTTGCAATTGAAATCATTTTTCATCTCAAATCTGCAACAATATAACTTGCTTTAATCGATATCTATGTATCAATTAACAACACTTGGCAGACGTTTATTTAAACCACCATTTATGGCGTGATAACTTGTTGGGTCTTTCATGTCTCCTGTTCTTATCATGAGATTCATATATGAGTGTATGGTGTATTACAATCGCATGTCTCCTCGTATTGGTTTATATATAAGATCATAAATATTTACTACAAAGTTTTGCACTTACTCTGTTATCCTTTATCCATGGTATTAGAGATGTTGTGGCATCACAATCGCATGAAATTGATCTTACAAGAGAGTATAGCTGTAAAATTTGCTTGTGACAACCAAAGTAAGAACACAAAACTCATCAACGTGGTCCTAAGCACGTGCTAAGCAAACCAAAGAATTACATCAATAACCAAACATTCAAACCCTCCAGTATCATGGTGAATGATCAGATTAATATATTCATGATCACCTTCATATATATTAACTACAAAGTTTTGCACTTACTATGATATCCTTTATCCATGGTATTAGAGATGTTGTGGCATCACAATCGCATGAAATTGATCTTGCAGGAGAGTATAGCTGTAAAATTTACTTGTGACAACCAAAGTAAGAACACAAAACTCATCAACGTGGTCCTAAGCACGTGCTAAGCAAACCAAAGAATTACATCAATAACCAAACATTCAAACCCTCCAGTATCATGGTGAATGATCAGATTAATATATTCATGATCACCTTCATATAAGTGGAGATGAAAGAGAAAAATACGTCTATATTGTCTAGTAATGTTCATAAGGTTCTTTAAAAACTACTTCATACGGAATTTTTAATTTAAAAACTACTTCGTATGAAATTTATAAAGATGCAAGAAAGAAAAATATATTAAACTTCAACTTAGTTAGTAATATCGATCACAAATTCTAATCATATTTTTCTTTTCTAAAAAATGAATAACCAACCCAAATGATAAGTATCTGTTTGGGCAAAACAAGGATTAATTCATGGTTTATCCAACCTATTCAAACCATTACATGAGTAGAATCCACCATCTCCACCCACTTACCCACTAACTTCAATATTTTCCATTAGCATCTACAAAGACTAAACCATTAAAATAGTACCTACAAACTCTCTATCAAAATTAACTACACAAAACATGAGATTCATTAAAGTAACTCATATACATATTTACTCCCTTCATCTTTTTTATTAGCCCTCTATTTTATTTTTGTCTGTTTTAAAATAATTTTCATCTTTTGTTTATAGTCATATTCTCTTATTAACTATCAAATATACTCTTATTTTTTATAATTATAAAATTATTTTTATGTTTAATATAATCCAATCCAAAATCTTAAACAATATTTTCATATATTGTATGAAAAAACAAATCTATTTAATATATTTTTCATTAATCTTCATTCCTTTTTAAAATTACCAAGTATGTGTCTTTCTTGTATACTACACATATTTTTGGTAATAACATAGCATACAATAGGGGTAGTTTTGGATATTTCTTCGGACTCCTTAATGTTTTGATTTTGTCAATCCGGACTAATAAAAAAAGACGGATGGAGTATCTCTTTGTAAAACCAGCAATAAATAAATGAAATAAAACCAAAAAAGTTGCTCACAACTTTACCAACTAAAAAAAATAAAAACCCCAATAGATTCCAATATAATGTACACATGGAACGACAACTGATTAACAAAATAAATAATCCAAAAAAGTATGCATAGGGGGTAAAAAGTACCTCATATGAAAGGTATTCTTCATCATCAATGTCGAAGTATGCTTTGTTTTCTTTGCCTTTCAATCATAAATGTAGTTCATTATTGTGCATAGAGGCCACAGTGTTATGGTTATGAGGAACTCATGTTGTTACATTTCAAGGTTTCCTGGTAAGTTTTAAATAGAGTAAAAATGGTTATTAAGAACTGTTCCGACTCGTATTTAGCTTCAGGAAAGAATCAACAAAAGTGGATGTTCCATTTATAAAATCCTACTGACGAAAAATTAGTCTTTGAACTTCAAAAGTTTTTAATCGCCCATATGAATCTTAGAGATGGAGGATCTTATGATTTTAACTGCACCAGAAACAATTCTTGCTGGTGTTGCTGCTAATACTAAAAATTGAAACCTTTAGATTGTATACTTAAATTTCAAATGGAAAATCAGTTGTACGCAGACAATATGCCTCGACTAGCATGTTTAAGGAACTCATAAAGGTATTGTAAACACTAATAATCTAAATCTTAAAACCAAAGGTAATACGAATCCGTAAATCCACCTATATATTCCACTTAGGGTAAATACCTTCTCTAAGCTTTTTAATGATACCATTGGCATCTAGTATTACACCAGTGAAGGTCCCACCTGAACAAAGCAGGGCAGATACATTGGCCAAGACATATAGTGCACATGCCTTACTAGACCAAGTGCATATAAATCTGCATAATGTTATGTGCTAGTTGAGATAATACAGTCATATTAGTGGTTATTTACGTAGTACTAAAAAAAAATCAAATACGTAAGTCACATACAAATTAACGGGTTTTACTACTACAAATACTTGATGCATCACATGAGTATAAAAATAGTCAACCTCTCTCACATTCCTCGAAGTTCAGGTACATCAATATTAAAGTAAAGCTTGGTAGCATTCGTAGACTATAATGTGTACTTCCCTGCAAAAGTAAGTGAGAGTTTGTTTTGGTACCAAGTCTTTCCTTAAAAAAAACACAAATAGAAGGAATGAAAAGCAAGCGACTATACCTTGATATTTCTTTCGAAGGTCGAGTGAATCGCGACTATAATGGTTGACGGGTTATTCACATTCTCTTCAATGAATGTTACAGTCTGCACCTAGTAAGCCGTCTCCACAAAGGGTAACTTTCACTCTTATATTGTTGCATCATTTGGGGAAAATCGTTAGCAGATGTTTACATACTAAACTTAGTACAACTAACAAATTCATAATTTGGGGGATGAACCTTAGTTCGATCTCCAAGGTAAGTTAAGGGGTAATAGGCTACCTCGCCCTAAATTACAGGCATAAGGCCTTGGTTTCTCTGTGGAAGGTTAAGCTTCACAAGCAAAAAGATATAACATCCATGGACCAAGGGTTAAAATTTATGAATAAAAATTATTAGGGATGATATCTTTAAGCCCGTTTCCTAGCACATGGAATCAGCCAAAATAAACCCACATATTGTTGGAAAAAAATAATTGTACTTCTCAGCACCTACGTACATTTATTCGTTGAGCATCCATTATAACATCAGTCATATGGGCTAAGTACTCGCCTTAATATTATTTTTAATTGCAACTAGATTTTTTCCTGTGCTACACAGCGGGATGGGTTCATGATTTAAGATTACATAATATCTATTTTACCATATTTTTCGTAAGAATAAAAATAGCTCAAAAACAGAACAACAATCATAGGAAATTCATTATCACGAGTCCAAGAAAATTGTAAATCTTAGATTGTAATAACAGTAAGTTGCATAAGATACGCTCTTCTTAAGCCATCTAATTATATGCTTGTATACATATTGTTGGAAGGTAATCCCACCAAGAATGAGTTATAAAATATGCACATCTAGCTCTATCATTGGTAAAATCCTACATCAACAGTCAAATGAAAAGGGATTTGTAAAATGAATACACTTTAAATTGCTAATAAACGAAAAGGACTCTGTAAAATCATATATCATTGCTATAAAAAATGTAACCACCTTACATTTTTCTTCTTCTTGGTGCCAGAAAAACATGAAATTTGGAATACATACTTCGGAACTTAAAAGTGTACACAAATTAGAATGATTGTAGGCTTCCTAATTAAGTAAAGATAAACACATGGATGCGTATCTCTCCCATCCTGACTATGTCCAAGGTAGTGTGGCGGATAATCCATCGGACTTTACTGTCCAAAGCAGTAAATATGATGTTCCCCATATAATTTGCCACTTCAAAGCGAAGAAGGTACATGTATCCAGTTAATATTTATGTGTATACCATGAACAATGGGGGGAAGGGAATTTTATTTTGAACTAATGGGAATTATATTCCACAGTAATGCACCACATTACAGGTTCTTATACCTTGTCACATTTGGGGCATTCATGGTTCCCATTAGTTCAGAATAAAAATCCTTGAGGCTAAAATTGTAAATCCAGTATTTAATACAATGTCACCCTGCAAAGGGGAAAGCCGTTTAAGAAGTCATGAGTGCAGAAACCTCTTCGCTTTATCTGAAGCAATTTAATATATACATGAAATTCATTCAGAATGGTGCGTGCAACAGCAATCTCAAATATTCTGTGAATTTTGTTAGCATTATCAATTAATGCATGATTTGCCTACTATTTTTCGTGCTATTTTCTCAGCCGAACTCTCATCATTGACACGACATGACGATTAAGTGTTCACTCTCAACAGAGTAGCACGAATCTCCCGAAGTGCCAATATTGAGATTAGCATAAAATACCTACACATGTTACATCAATCTCTAACAAAGATAATCTTGTATCGACACACTTTTGATTAAGGTTAGCTCGATCAAGCATGCTTAATTTCCTTAAGGGATATCTAGACTGTCCATATCAGTCACAGAAACGATCGCGGCCACACAAATTGGCCGCGCAATTTGACAAGCCTAGCCAAACCCTGGAAGGAATCGGTAACCATCACGATGACCGACTGTGGGCCCACCATTATTTCGACCAATCGGGCCTTGCCTAAACACCTCCCAGCACCACCAAATGCCAACCCTAAGTAGGGTTGTCGCTCTTCTTGGAAAAAGGCTCGAACGAGCATGGACTGTCCACGACAGTCTTAAAAGTATCATGGTCGTCCAACTTTGTCAGCTTAGTGGGACAACTTAGATTGCTCCACGAATGATTAGGAAAGTGCTAGCATGCACACTGGCGGCCCCAGTTTCCCCTCACTCGAACGGCTTGCCCATGGCAAGGCCATAAGGCGATGAATCGATTGTCAGAAACATGGCAGACGTGATGCTTCTAATCCCTAATTTGGGTCGCGGAAGTACACTAGCGTCTTAAATCGATCACGACCATCCAACTTAGCCAGCCTATTTGGATGGCTTAGATCGCATTTTGGACCATCAGGAAGGTGCACATAAGTTCACCGCCCGCCCAATATTGTCCCCATGTGATCTATTTCCCCAAGGGAAGCCAACGACATGCCAAAATGCTTGGTCAAACTCGCGTGGACGTGGCTGTTTCAAAACCCTAATTAGGGTTTAGGACAACATGTTTCTGTCGTAAATTGATCACGACCATCCATCTTCGCCAGCCTAAACGGATGGTGTAGATATAGATTCAAGTGGTCCCAAAGGTGTTAACATGTCAACATTGGACCACCTTTACATGTGACTGGTCGGCATGCGCAAATTATGGTCAGATGCGACGAAACGCACGCCCCAAAGATGATAGGCCACACGGCCTTCAAACCATAATTCGTGATTTGCGGCAATATATTGCTGTCGCAAATTGATCTTGACCACTCATCTCCGCCGGTCGAATTGAATGGACTAGATCCGATTTTTGATGAACCAAGAGGTGTTGACATGCACGCCGGCATCCCGTATTTATGCATGCCCGATCGGCCCATGTAGATTAGCCCTCACTGCTTGGATTCGGTTGGCCAAAGTAGGGACGGCGCATGGCCCCTAAACCCTAAATTTCAACAACGGCGATGCACAACTGCCGTAAATCATCTTTTCCGTCCAGCTTTAGATGCATAGTTGGACGATGTAGATTTATTTTCAGTAAACCTGCAAAGAAGCATGACAATCACTATCCGACTCTCTTTCCCAAGGAGTGATCGACCAGGTGATGGCTTGTTCACACAACCCACAAACGATCACTCAAAGATGGTTTGGCATGCTGCCATTTTAAGACGCTCAATTCGTGACTTATCCAATCAAGCTTTAAAACAATGATGCTTCATGCATATTGATCATTTTGAGCTTCTTGGTTAAAAGCGATGTATTACATGAATCGAGCACGTACGATATTTTATGAATATCAATTTCATAAATAACTTAGTTATTTAACCTAATAAGACCATATGCTATTTTCTGCAGCAGGTCCCACGACTTGACCCACTCATTTGAGACATCAAACATGTCACAAACTGGGGGATACTTACTGGGGTATTGGTCTGGCGGTTTACAGCGTGCGACGTGCAACGCGCCCATTACGAAAACGTGTCAGGAAAATATGGATGGTTAATGGTGATGAGGGAAGTGGGAAAAGGCGTGATCATGTGACAATCACCATCCCTACACGACCCCACTACTTCATCACTTAACTTCCTCCACTTCCTACGAGATGAGGATTGTGCTCAAATGACTTGTATAAATAGGTTCTTCGACCTATTTTCAACCAACAGAGAAAACCAAGTTGTTATCAACATATCAAGAAAACACCCATAACTGATAGCTTACATTGTGCAATCCAGTTCAATATTCTGATATAAGTCATAAACAACCAACACCTTCACAATCTCAACACCTTCTTCGCTTCCCCCCCCCCCCCCTAAGATCAACCCCATCTCCTTCACTTTGTGACCGAAGCAAGTCTGGAACGGCCATTTCTTGGTTTAAGCCAGAATTGTACAGATTGTTCTCTCGAATCTAAAGTACTCTCGTGCAGTGCATTCGTTTAGGGTTTAGACTCGTTTCTCATCCACACGCATCTAAATTTACCAAATCCAGCCGAAAAAGTTTTCACCTATAAACAACTGGCGACCACAATGGGAGATTGATCTCTCGTTTGCAAAATCAGTTGCTCAAGATTCATTCCAATTTTCTCAATTTCAAAAGGGTACATCTTTGATTCAATTCAATTTAGGTTCAACAACCAGTTTTAATTCTGGTGTTCCATTCGCTAAGAAGCTTCACAAAAATCTCCCAGATGAAAGGACCAGAAAGCCGTGTGGAGATACAAGACGCGACTACTACTTAGAAGAACACAACGGCTTCTCTCGAGATACGGATGGAGCAACCACCTTTTATGCAACACCACAAGTGTTGTATGGAGAAATCCAGAAATGGATCAAAGGGTCCACACCCAGAAAGACGAAGTGAAGATTCGCTTAACCGTTGTTTCAGTAAGGAGATAGTCGACAACAAATTCAACACCATTGGAGTCCTAGGGAGACACCTGCAGAGATCACAAAAGAAAAGGTCTATCTCTATTCCACCACTGCTACCAATTTAAAGTCAGGAATATCCGCTACCACTTCATCAACAAAACGTGTAGATACAGAACATGGCGTAATTCCTAGAATTCGTACATCTACAACAACAAAGGAGGCTTGACCCATCTTCAAATCATCATAAAGGGTTCGACTATTATGTCAACTCGGAAAACAATGAGACACTCCCTTAGGCGTGACACCTATGATCACCAGAGCCGCTGCTGCCACTAATATTTCTTCGAGCATAACGCCCCCAGTCGTTACTAGAGCTACTGCCATTCCCCCATCAGGAAGAGAGATTGGAGGAGCCAGAGGAGGCCAACCCCCTATCACCATTGTTTATTTAATGGAAAGACGAGAAGTTCTCGCTAAGGCTCAGACGAACATGGATACAACTCAGAAAGAGGTACTCACTTTCCTCAAGACGCTGATGGAGCGACTACCACAAGATCCAGCACATAGAACCAATGAGGAGTACTTTCAACACTTTTGGCGCAAACACTTCAATAGGGCGTGTATTCATAGATGAAGAAATTTGTGCGGCTCCTGAGCGCTCAAGGGAAAGGAATCAGCCGTCCAATTTTATCACGCGTGAGGATCTAGAAAGACTTATCCAGCATCGAGGCAAAGAAAATCTGATAGACATGCACCAACATCAGCCTCCTTATCCTCCTGATGTGTAAAGAGTTTCTCTTCCGAGAGGATACTCTTTTCCTCAATTTTCCCTTTATGACGGAATTGGTAATGCTCGTGAACACATCTTTTATTTTCTGAAGTCATTAGGAGAGAACGAATACAATCATGTCCTCCGGCTGAAAAAGTTCTCAAAGTCACTTACTCGGAGAGCGTACACCTGGTACAACAACATTGCACCAAACAACATATCCAACTGGTGTGAGATGGTATCCGCATTCTATAAGAAGTATATCTTCGTATCCGAGCAAATCACCTTTTCAAATTTGGGGAGAATATTCCAACAAAACAATGAGCATCCAAATGATTATGTCAATAGGTTCAAAATGATTGATGGAATCATACATTAATAGGATGGTAACCATCTATCGTGCTATGCTGAAGAATCTGCAATTTCATACATCCTCTGAACTTCATGAAGATGTTAAGCGCTCGGCTACAACAGCACCTGTCCTGCTAGAAAGAACCAGGTCTGCCAGGAATGTAGAGTTTCATGATATTTGTAGAAGAATACATCCCACCAACATGCAATACAACCTTCAGCCTTCTGTAAGAAGTTTCATTGAAGCAGCAAGAGGAAAACCACCGAGATACAACATCCTGTGAAAAACTTTCAACTCCAATTCCAGTACCACATGCATGACTATCACAATTATAAAACAATATCCAAGAAATACCATATCTGGCTTGTCGGAAACAACATCAGTAAGATACGCTTTCAGAATTTCGTCTCCCGTAGAAGGAGTAGTTTCATTACCGAAGGAGGTCGCACTGAGACTTAATAGGTACATACAGACTCTCCATGTCAACAGATTTATCATATTTGCACAACATGTTAGTTAAGTCGTTCGCATGAGGGAACTTCCCCACTCCTCAAAGTCACGATCCAAAGATGATAAAGACAAAGGAGTGTAGCTGGGGACTTCTCATCACTATCCATCTCAAAGATGCTGAATTTAGAGAGACGCAAGCACGCTATCATTATGATTCCAGGATGTCCAAAGATGAGGAAATACTCAATAGAGCAGACGTATTGTCAAAAATCAGCGATATACTTGGATGTCTATGGAACGCAACGTAGACGCAAAGACGGCCTCATGATCATCAACTCGTGTGATCCTCATCATCAGAATTGGGTTCAACTCCAACTCTCTCCTAAATTATTTATTCATAGACCCAACGTGACAACATCTATCAAGTTGAAAGCTCAATAGATACTCATGGGAAGGGGACTGCCTCCCTCTTCTCCATTTTATGAGGAAACATCAAAGAAGCTATTGGTTCCTTCTCTCTCTAATAATGAGACTATCTCTACCATTATATGAACACCGTCAAGTTCGTGCAAGTAGCTACCATACCTCTCCCTACCAGTATCTTATGATCACAGCTGTTGCCATGATATCATCCCGAGCTTCACCATAGCAACTACCACTACGGACATAGGTAATCTGAACTTATGCATATTTTATCTTCCCATAGAGAAGTAGTAGAGTCACGGAGGCGAGATGGCGATATATTTATTTTGGTAAACCCACTGACCATACAAGATAGAACCATATAAATCATGCTTGGGGACTAAGACTCAGCATGAAATGTCTTCGCCATCAGTCTAGGACTTCTTCAACACAAGAGGGATGGTCAATCAAGAAGCATGTAATTCGCAAGGGAAAATCAAACTCAATAAGAAGCCGCTTTAACGCTTCAACGCTCTCTCAAGAAGAAGCAGATTCAACACTCTCTCAAGAAGGATCCGCTTCAACGCTCACTCAAGAAGAAGCTGCTTCAAAGCTCTCTCAAGAAGAATCCTCTCTCAACGCTCTCTCAAGAAGAAGCCTCTTCAACACTTCAACGCTCTTTCAAGAAGAATCCGCTTCAACGCTCTCTCCAGGATCCGCTTCAACGCTCGCTCCAGAAGCCACTTCAAAATTCACCCCAGAAGCAACTTCAACACCTCAGCAAGCCACACAGACCAACCGCATAAGGTCCGCCATATCAGAAATCAGTGACGCCTACCCAAGGCTTGCACGAAGCTGCGCATCAACAACCACATCACCGACAAAGTCAGATTCGGCGTTTCCAGATTTTTAATTTCCTCTGAGAGGGTTACATGGGCTGCCAAAAGTTTGGATACAATACAGATCTATCAAGAGCGACTCCCTCCCATTGATAAACTAATGACGAATCCAAAATATTGCCACCTTCATCAATTCGTTAACCACCTTACCGGAAAGTAGAAGTACGTTTTTCAAGAGAAAATAATATCGGGATAATTACACCTGGGGACTTCCAACACAGGATTCCTTCACGTCCCTCAACCGGTTTATTTCTAATATCAACATCATCATTGTTGAAGCTTTATGAGCCGCAGAAATTTATCAACATGAAGACGTACATGTGCATCAAGGACTCCAAAAGTACAAGTCATAGATATTTTCATATATCCATCCACGCCATTGAATCTGAAGTATAACTGGGTACTGATCATTGCATCCCATTCCATAAAACCATCCAAGATTGAGAAGACGGTTCAAAAGTTATCGCTTGGAACAAAGTCCTTGAAGATATCCCAAAAAGAAGCCTGTTTTAACATTAAAACGGTGGCGCAATACTCAGTGACAAAAGCAGCATGAATGAGGTATTTGATCAAGCCCTTGCTCCAGCCGCACGAAATGAAGACTATTAAACATCAAAGAAGTGTCATCAACCCTAGGTCCAAGGGCACCTTTGAAAAGGCGATGGTACCCCAAAATACCTCAAGCTAAAAAAATTTCTTCCTATAAGTCCTTTCTCCGAAAGTGATTGTTTATAGACTGAGTCGAGACAATACAACTAATCAGTTCACACTTCTTGTGATCGTCTATGGATTCGAGATCGAGACAATACAACAACGAAGTATGTTTACTTAATACAAAGGTTCGGACTTAACCAAACACAATAGGATTCACGTATCAAGTAAATAGGAATTAACGTTTATGCAATTTACTTTAATTATAATAAAACAATTATAATGCGGAAATATAAAGTAAATGACACAACAAGATTTTGTTAACGAGGAAACTGCAAATGCAGAAAAACCCCGGGACCTAGTCCAGAATTGAATACTCTCAGACTTAAGCCGCTATACAAAATAAACCAACTTCGTATAGTTGATACCAAGCAACTAAACCTATATTTCACCTGTCTGTATTCCCACGCCTCCAACCTATAAACAAGTCACGTACTTGGACCAATTCCTTTGGTTTGTATTCCAAACAGTAAAGGAACAACAAATCTGTTTGGTATCAACTCTCTTTAACCAAGTGATATGAGTTACGCAAAGGTTCCCTTGTTTATCTTAACATAAACTCCTTTGCCAGGTTCCAAGATCTATCTTATGTTCAATCACTAATAGGAAATCAGTAAGATTAAGACAATCAATACTCTTAATCCAAAGAACTATGTTGATGCCGATCTTCTCAATTAATCAATCCAATCTACCACAAGGATAAACCGATTATTAATTGGATCCTATGTTACCCAAATAAGTATTGTGCACACAAAAGATTATAAAACCAAGTAAGAAATCTTTTATCTCTTCTTTGTCTTCAAATCTTCTTAGATCTTCAATAAACACCTGCACACAATTACTTGAATCTCTTGTGATCAATCACACACAGAACGGAGTCAGTTAACAATGGATTATCACAAGATCGTCTTTAGATCTAATAACAGTCTAAAGATCCCTGTCGAAACCTTGAACTAGTTTGAGTGAATCTTATATCAGAAGAGAAGATTCTCAAGCATAAACAAACTAGGTGCAATCAAAGTTCAACCACCTTTAGTCAATTAAATCAATACGAAAATTAAAGATAAACCGCAATATCTAGTTTCCCACCAACGGGTCGCGCTAGAGCTTATCAATCCCAAAGAAAACTTTAAATTAAGCGGCCATAAGAGATTTCACCTAATTAGATTACTCTCCTCTTCGATAGGTGGCTTCACCGGTAAAAGTACAACAGAGGAAGTTTACTGTCACGAAGTATTAGTTTGCTAGAAATTCAAACTCAAAGTATTTATAGACAAGGAAGTTTGGACACCAAGGAATTTCCAAAAATGAAAATATTCTCAAGATATTTTTCCATATTAACCCAAATTCGGTTTCATAATTCCCGTGAATGCACTGTCCAAATATAATGATCGAAATCTCCTTGGAAAATCTTAACTAGCAAATGCACATTATTAATTATTATTTTCCATATATAATTAAAAAACTTAATTAAAATATTCTTAACTTATTTAAATTCGATCTTGGGATTTACTTTCTTCTTAGCTATTAAGGAATATCTTTGAACAATAAAAGAATACACATTAATGTGCGTGTTCAAAGTGTGTCGACATCTTACTCTTGCAAGTCCTTTTTCATACTTACTCACTTGAAACCAATTTACCACACTTCCAAACAAGTTAATAATTGGTTCATCTGACTTTTAAGAACTATGTAATTGATCAAGTAACACTCAATCACAAACCATGGGTGTAACGTTTCTACAAAAAAAGTTTCGGTTCTACCTCCATGTGAGTACTGTGCATAGTCACACTAGCTTACCAAAGATACGACTGACTAGGTACTAGGATCGACTCCCCACATATATATTTGGTATCTAACTTGTACGCACTGCACATGTCCATAGGATCGGTTCCCCCTTGCCTAATAATGTGTTGCACATGTTCATAGGATCAGTTCCCCTTTCTTTTATAAACCTTGTTGCACCTCATACAAGGATCGGTACCCCCTTGTGATGTACTGCACCTCTTCATAGGATTGGTTCCCCTTTCCCAAATTTGGTCAGACAATCACAAACCCGATCATACCCCAGGTGATTACTTAAGATCGGTTTCACTAATAAAAGTCATACCAATACATAAGTCAGGCCTCATGTGAATAGTTTTACCAAGAACACAATGTAGTTGCAGGAATTCCCACACTACACCCTTGTTAAGATTCTATAGAAATCTATTGGAAATCAATTAAACTTCAAAGATTTAAATGACACTTTACTATTCAAATCTCAGAAATGTTTACAAAATTGGAAGAAATCAAGATTACAAATATTCTCTTGAAGTTTCTCTCTCCTCAAGACTCTTTCAACTCTCAAAAACACATCATCCTCTTCTGGATCTATCGAGCCCTTTATATAGGGATTTACATAATGGATGACAGCTAAGTTTTCCTCCTATTTCGGATCTATTCTGCGATCTCATCGCAATCGCTACCATATTATATATCGCAAGAATGATGATCATCGTAGGATCAACATATTCTTCTTTTATTTCTTCCATCGTCAGTTTATTTTAGGTATTCTGTGACGCTCGTGAAACGTTGTTAAAGAATTGTCAGTGACGCTCGCAGAAATGTTGTTAATATCGCAGGAATAACGTTGTGGCGATATTCTGGTCCTACATCTTGCCTCTTCTCATGTCTTTTCTGCGAAGAAGAGAAGATCATGAGAACTTTAAATGCCATAACTGCTTATCTTTTCAGGCTTCTCTATTCTAACACGTTTCTATGTCCTTCGCCAGCTGTTTTCACGAATTCTTTCTTCCAATAAACTTTTGACACGTCTCCTCTAACCGCTGCGATCTGACCACCGACGTCTCTTCTTTGCATTAATTTCCTTCATCTTCTTCGAGAAATTTCTTCCTCTATAAATACTCTTCTCATTCCTTTCCTTTTTCTCTTTTACTTTCTTCTTCTTTCTCCCCATATCCTCTCTGCAAACTTTACTATTCTTCCGCGAATTGCGCTGCTGTGATTTCTTTCTTCTTTTCAACCTTTCCATTCCCATACTTCAAAAATAGTTTCAGTTGGTACCAAAAACTTGAAATCCTTTAATGAGATGCGCGAGAAACTCAAAATTAAAGGTTTTAACTTGTCTTTAATTCCAAATCAGGATTCTAGATCTGAACTTTCTCTTAAATTATTTACTGATGATCAATGTTCTCGCGAAAAAATCATAGTATCGCTAGGACAACTTGAAGCTGGTCTTCCCCTTCCTCTCTATGACCCAGAACTTCCATTATTCTACCAAATAATATCTGACGAGAGGTTCTCGCGAGCAATATATCAACTAGGTGGAGATTGCATTAGGTTGCTACTTGAATATGCTTCTCGTGGTGCTGGAAAAGGATTGCGCTATTCTGAAGATGCTCAAAATCCTCTTTACAAACATATTCCAATTAACTCTGCAGATTATACTGTAGAAAACTTTTTCAAAAATTACAAGATACTCCCTATGAAGAGGGATAGCACCTGCTGGGGTGTTCGCCTGAAGAAATTCACTGTCGATGAAGCTCTCATGCTAGATATTGATTTTCACACGAAAACTAACCATGGCCCTCGCCATTCTAGAGATGATAAGTGGTTTATCTTTCCATTGTGTCTCGAGGGTCCTTATATTTCTGGTTCTCGCGAACTTCCCGCGAGTCTTGCAGAATATCAACCTTGGGTCTTTAATTGGCCTGAGAGATCTAAAGAAGTATATTCTCTCAACTTTTTACATTATTATCATTCACTGTCTTCTTTATATTCTCACTAATTATTTTGATCTTTCTCAGATTGATAGAATGAAACTCAGCTACCAATCTCTTAGGAAACCTAGCACCTTCTTGGCTCTGAAATCTTTCACGGATGAAGTAATAAATATCTCTTCATAAATTTTAACAATATATTGTTGCCCCTATTTCTTATCTTCATCTGTGCTCGCAGGATATCGAAGAATTAGAACCATTAATACCCGCAAAAACCAAGGAGAAATCTTCAAAAGAGAAATCCGGGAAGTCTTCAAAAGATAAATCTACTGCTTCTTCCAGGGGAAAGTCTTCTGCCCCTCGCAATGAAGAATATAGCGATCCTCCACCAAAGATAAGGAAAACTCAACCTACTTCTTCTTTAACTCTTCAACTAATTCCAAAAAATCCAAGTGATGATCTTGATAAAGATAATACTGACGAGGGTTTTAATGTTAGCGGGTTTCCCTCAATAAAAAATTCTTCTGATCAATAACTCATTTGTCCAGAATTTTTAGCGATATTTCCCACAACATAACTTCTAATGACGAGGATGAAATGATTGACAAAACATCCCAAGCTCTCGCTAAAGTTTGCGATGCCCCTATTTTGGTGGATAATGATTCTCTCCAAGGAATCTCAAGATCGCTGACTCCCAGTCTCTTGAATTCTCTTGGTGTTTTGGTAAGTTTTCATTTCTTTAGTTTGTTTGTATATCTTCTCCATCGCTAGATCTCAATTTATATTCTTCTTTCGCAGGTTGGAAGAGCTTCTTTTGCTGTTGCTTCTGATTTAGATAAAAGATGTGCCAGCTCTGAAGAGAAAGCTGCTAAACTTCATCAGGATAAACAAAAATTAGAGTCTGAAGTTATTGAGCTTCGCAAGAAGAATAAACAGCTGGAGACTGAAGCTTCAGTTGATAAGAAAAAGATCTCTGATCTTGATAGAGCTAACCAACAATTATATGGTATGACTAATTTCCTTTCTTTTTTAATTCTTTTTACTCTATCGCAGCTTATTCAGGCGGCCACTTTTAACTTTCAGATATTTATGGTCTTACTGACGAGGCTATACTCTTTCAAACTTTTCCTGAACCTATAGATGATCATACTCTTCTTGCCTATCTTAATAATTCTTTAAGTAATTTTTCAGATGATAAGATTAAATCCCTCTCCATAGATGAACTTAGATCCAAGCTTAATCTCCTAAAAATTGAATACAGATTCAATTTAGGTTTGACTGACAAATATAAGCGCTTTTATCTTGATTCAAAGAAAGAAATAGATAGATTAAGACAGAAGAATAGTGATCTTATTGACGATAAAGATCTTGCCATCAAAAGGGGATCCAAGACCCTAGCAGACTTTCATAAAACTCTCCTTAACGTTCAAACAGACAGAGATAAACTTATCCGCGAGAATGAAGATCTTCTTGCGAGGGATACTCAAGTTCGATCTCGTCTCCTCAATAATAGCGATGATGAGTTTGCTTGGGCTGCGAAGGTTCTTGACAATGCTAGGAATGACTTAGGTATAAATGTTAGCCTTCAAGTTGAACAAGCGGCCTTAATTAGAGATATGATTTCTGAAAGAGAAGGTTGTTTGTTGTTCTTCTTCTCGCTAACTTTCTGTTTTTATTACTCTTTTTTACAAAATTTCTAACTTGTTGTCCTATATTCTCGCAGGAGCTGAAAAAAGATATCTTGAAAGAATTGGGGAACTTGAAAATACCCTTGCTGCTCGCAATAAAAAATATTCACGATTGAAGGAGCAATTTGACATTACTACCGCGAATTTCAATAGATCTCTCATCGTTGTTCGTAATGATTCCGTTAAGTTGGTCTGCAATGATCATGGAATTTTTCCTTCTATATATCCTGATCTTGCAAAGGAAATCCCCGCAATAATCCCAAATCTTAACATCTCTGATAGTGAAGCTGAGGATTCTGACCAGGATGAAAATGATAATGATAATGACGAAGGAGAAAAATCTGGTGGAGGAGAAGAATTTTTGATAAGAATGAAGATAGTGATGATAATGACGAAAGGGAGAAATCTGGCAATGAAGAGAAATCTGATAAAGAAGATGGCGATGAATCTAGCTAGTTCTTATTTTTCCTTCTATCTTCCTTGTATATTTATTTTCTTCTTTGTGTAACATTTCTATAAGTTTCTCCAATTTTGTGAATTTCTCTTTCTTCTACCTGTATGAATCAGAAAACAGTTCTTTTTCTGCAAGTCAATCAATCAATATAGTTATTATTCCTTAATTATCTGCGTGCATTTATCTATACAATTTTTATATGATAGATGAATAATAATTTCATCGTTCTCATGCATTCCCATACTTGCCTCCATTATTCATCTGCAATATAAAAATTGATTAAAGATTAGATATTAGTGGTAAATAAAATTTGCATTAATATTGGCGATCCTATCATCAACAATAACTGCCTGAAATCGCAATTCTCATAACATCTGCGAGTATTATCGTAGTAATCTTGTGGTATTATTACGCCTTCCTAATTAAAGGTCTTATTTTCCCACACTATTTCTTTCTGCGACAAAATCACAGGACGTCTTTACATTTGCATGTATTGACCCATTGATCTTGCCTTATCTTTCTTCTTTGATTTTATTGCGACAATATGATAAGTCTAAGCTCTCTCGTGAGATCAAAGCCTCGTGACATTGCCGTCTTGCGATGAAATCGCAGGACGTCTTTACACTTTCATGTAAAACCCATTGATCTCATCTTAACTTTTGGCTTGTTGCCTCTGTATAATTTACGTCACGCGACAATATGACATGCCTAAATGTTCTTGCGATCATAAAGCCCCATGACATTGCCGTCTTAAGACACTTATCAGCTCCCTAATGGAGGGTGACGCCCTTATCTTCCCCCTGGTTGCCCCTTCAAGGAGGGCACATCGGCCATACAAGACTAGCTCCTCCAATCCAGATTTACCAACAACTAGCTGTTTTCGCAGCCTCTTGTCCTTTATGCCTATATGGCTTATAGTTACAAGGCTGCACCCTAAGTGGGGTTTTCTTCAGGCAAAGTGCATCATAGCCAAGACTTACCAAGAATGGAAAGGGAGTTTCGTACGCCCTTGGCACCCTTGGCTCAACCGTGTACCTCTGCGCCTTGGTCATACTTTGCACTTCTTGGAAGAGATTCTCGGTCGTCCAACCAGGGTATAACCATATATAGTTGGAAATCCAAGATCTCTCTCCCGGATAGGTTTTCTTTAACCCCAACATCTGCATGACTCAGGATCCAGCAGTGGTGTAACCTTACCCTTGAATCATGTCAAGAGATACCCCCTTCTATGACGTTCTCGTAGGTCTTACATTTTCCTCTTACGAAATTTTATTCGCAAACTAGGGTGCACGCCATAAAGGTTCGTCCCATTCTTTAATCTCTGCGAAATTTTATTCGCGTTTCTCGCGAGTATTGTAACTCTGATAGGATTTCATAACTTTGATCTTCTTTCTTTTTATAAAGTCTTGCGATTCTTTCAAGCAGAAAATTCTGTTCAATTACATATTCTTCAAACAAATCATTCATAGAATTCTTTAAAGTTCATCGTTTTACCTCTCTACTTACAATTTTCTGCTTTTCTGCTACGTTTTACTGTTGTTTCTTTTTCTGCGAGACGCTCGCCATCATCTTTCACATCCTCTTTCCGCATTGTTTCAATCATTAACCTTTCACACCTTTGTTGTTGTTTTATTTTGTACTTCCAATTGCTATTCTTTTAAGCTCTTTCTTCGCAAGACTTCATATCGATTTCATAATATTTCTTGCTTTCTCCCCAATCACCTTTAATAACTCCTACACATTTAGGATGAGGAAATTTAATACACTGGTGATAAGTAGATGCTACACCAAATATCTCGTGTAACCAAGGTCTTCCTATCAAAGCATTGTAAGGTGATTCGATGTCCACAACACAGAATAAGATTTTTGAAGATATTCCTTTTAACGGTATTTGCATTTCAATTTCCCCCTTTGGTTTGTTATCTGTACCGTTAAATCCATAGATTTTATACGTTTATGGTATCAAATCTTCATCTCTTCCGCCCATGGTTCTATAGGTATGATAGAATAAGATATCAACTGAACTCCCGGTATCTATTAAGACTCTGTTGATGGCCCAAGAGTCTTCAATTTTACCATTATTTTCTTCATCCTCCTATTGCATTTGCTTTGGTTTTATCTCTAATCGTACCACCAATGGGTTGTCATGCTGCTCTCCAAGCTCTGGTATATCTTACGCAGTGAAAGATAGAGTTTGTTTCTACCATTTTTCTAATGGCGAGACTCTCGTTATATTCATTATCTCTCTTCCATATGTATTTCTCGCGAAGACTCTACTTAAAACATTATCATGGAAATCTTCTATAGTTCTGAATGAATGCACGATGGAGTTACAAAATAAATTCTTTGCTTTATCCCCCACTTCTATCACGAATGTTTCTGCTCCTTTTACAGCATTCACTCTGCGAGTTTCTGGTGCTGGCGGTAGTTGATGAGGTTGTGGATGTCCTAATAGAAAGTGATTTAACTTCCCCTGATCAATCATCCTCAAAATTATCCTCTTTACATTCCTACAATTATTTATTGAATGACCATGAAAGTGATGGTAATGACAAAATTCTTGACTTCGGTTTCTTGGGTGTGGTTCTTTCCCCATGTTCCATGGCAAAGGTATATTCTCCATTAGAATAATAGCTTCCCAAATTTTTTCTATGCTGGCATTAAGTGGTGGCATCTTAGTTTCTTCCCATATTATATTTTGATTTCCTTGCCCTCTAAAGTTATTCTGCCTTTGTCCGCCATAAGTTTCTTGCGGCTGATCAAGTCTTTGAATCTTATTATTTCCACCGCGATTGTAATAATTATTCTCCCTTTCATATTCTTCTTGATCTCGACTGCCCATCGCTACCAATTTTTTTTGATTATCAATTACTACTTTCTCTTGTTGTGCCTGCGAAGTGCTCGCCACATTATTTATCATTTTAGGGAGAAAACTTACACTTGCCGCTAGCGAGCTGGTGTTCGCGATCGGGTATGATTCCATATCATTTTGTTTCTCCTCCAAAGCAATATATTCTTCTTGTAACTCTCGCAACTCTGTCATGGTGATTGTATTTTTGACTCTGAAAACTTGAATGTACAACAGATTAGTCGCGAACATTGCATTAATGAAGGATAAGATCATGTATCTTTCATCTACTCTTCCAGCCATCTCGCTGTACATTGATTTCCACCTTATGGTTAAGTGCTTCAGACTCTCGCCAACTCTCTGTTTTAACCCAAACACATCTTCAATACCCGGCCGTGATGAATTGTTGCTAATATACGCTCCTAAAAATGTAGCCTGTAAATGATCAAAAGAAGTTATGGTATTTTTTGGTGATCCCTCGAACCATTTTAACGCCTCGCCAGTTAAGCTGGATGCAAAATATTTGCATAGCACAGCATCATGATTCTCCCACTATAGCATACATCTAACATAAGCTTTGACATGTTGAACAGCACAAGTAGTCCCATCAAAAATGCTGGTTAATGCTGGTAGATTGCATTCTGGAGGTATCCCTCTTAACTGTACTTCTTGAGTAAATGGAGTCCTCGCAGCTTCTTCAATAGATTCATCAAGTTGCCTTCTACCTCCTTCTCTTCTATTATTTATCATTCCTCGCATTTCTGCTAGTTCTTTCAATATTTGCTCATTCTCAGCTGATTTTTGTTCCATTGGCCTTTTTAACGTTGTTTCCCTTCTTCTGCATTCTTGCCTTTCTTGTCTTGTGAGATTTTGTATATCTTTTTCTTCATCATCATCTCGCCTTTCTCTGCGATTTTCTCTTTCATCTTCCTCTTGATATCGTAACTGCCTATCTTCTTCTCTGCGGATTTCTTTATTTCTCGTCATTTCTCTTCGCTGTCTCTCTATTCTCCTCTGTATCCTATCATATTCCTCTTGAATATTACCATTGTAGCGATTTTGTGTACGTCTCCTTTCTCGATTTTCATGATTATTTTGTCGCACTGCTTCTTGAAATTCATGTTCTTCTACTTCTGCCCTTAATCTTTCCCTCTCGCGAGCTAGACGTGCTTGTTCAGCGTAATGTCTCTCAATTTCTTCTTCAATCATTCTTTGATTTCTTTGATTCTCTCGCCCATGTAATATCCTCCTACCTTCTTCTGGATTTTTTTCTTCTATTTGGTTGTTTCTTCCCTCTTGATTTCTATTGCCACGCGGATTATAGCGATCACCAATTATCTCCTCTTCTCTATTTTGCACTTCTCCTCGAGTATTTTCTCTAACATTTCTTATAGGGGAATTTTGCCTTGGTTCTTCTCTGAATGATCTTGAATTTTATCTAACGGTACTTCTTGATCTCCTTCTTTGTAACCTCAAATTCTCCATTCTTAGCTCATGATTTTGTCTTGTTAAATTTGCACGCTCTTCTGCCTCTAATCTTCTTCTTGTATTCTTTGTCTCAAATCATCTACTTTTTCATGTCCTTCATGAATTAATCCTCCAACCATTTCTTGATTTCTTTCTCCTTCTTCTTCATTTCTCAATTGTCGATTTTCTGCTTCTTCTATCGAATCCGACCTCCAAGTATGCACACTCACTCTATCATAATCCACGTTCCTATCTTGTGTTTGTGTTTGTTGATTCGGTTGTTGAATTGAACTTTCTGCTTCATTTATTATTCTATGTCTTCCTGATCTTATCCTTAAAGATTCTTCCAATTCACCTGTTCCCTCTCCTGCAAGTCTTTTACTTCTTCTCACAGTTGTCGGTGGTTCTGATGTATTTCTTCATCATCTAGCCATTTCTTCAACTTTAAAAATTTCTTCAAGTCTTCAAGTTGTAATTAGAGATTTCTTAACTTGATTCTCCCTGTTTCTGGGCGCCAAAATTTAGTTGCAGGAATTCCCACACTACACCCTTGTTAAGATTCTATAGAAATCTATTGGAAATCAATTAAACTTCAAAGATTTAAACGACACTTTACTATTCAAATCTCAGAAATGTTTACAGAATTGGAAGAAATCAAGATTACAAATATTCTCTTGAAGTTTCTCTCTCCTCAAGACTCTTTCAACTCTCAAAAACACATCATCCTCTTCTGGATCTATCTAGCCCTTTATATAGGGATTTACATAATGGATGATAGCTAAGTTTTCCTCCTATTTCGGATCTATTCTGCGATCTCATCGCAATCGCTACCATATTCTCTATCGCAAGAATGATGATCATCGCAGGATCAACATATTCTTCTTTTATTTCTTCCATCATCAGTTTCTTTTAGGTATTCTGTGACGCTCGTGAAACGTTGTTAAAGAATTGTCAGTGACGCTCGCAGAAATGTTGTTAATATCGCAGGAATAACGTTGTGGAGATATTCTGGTCCTACACACAAACAAGTCATGAGAGGTTATACTAATCACACATATTGGTCGGTCATAAGATTTGCAATGAAGAACATCCCCAATAACGCCTGGCCATTTCCTTTTCGGTTCACAACACATATCATGAACTTACTTCCTTAAAATAAATGTAAAAACATTGTTTCCTAGAACAAAATCCTCACCTCATACCCATACATAATCACAATAGCATTCATACGATTATGTCGATGTCTCATAAACAAAGTTTAATGGTTAAGCAAGAAACTTCATATTGCATTCCTTAATATTATGTCTATCTAGAGTGTTCATGCTTCACAGTTTTATGTTTTCAATGTGCACGACTTGAAAGATACGTTAGGGAATTAAATAGTTCAAGTCAAATATCACTAACCTCAAGTGGAAGGATGATGTTGTGGTTGTATCTTCGCACTTCTTCAAGTCTTCGGAATACTTGTAATGTCTCACCCTAATACTTTAAAGCTAACCTATATGAAGTTAACTCTAGTACATTTAAATTAAGCGACTCTTAAATGAGTTTTGGCTCAATAAAATATGACAACAAACTTGACATACCAATGCTTGGTGGGTTCAACCGAGCTATTCTCTAATAAACTTCACTAGAGTCCTCTCTAGAAAATGCTTTGACATTCTCTCCGGAAGCCGCTTCAACATCTGAGCCGCTCCAACACGCTTTTCGGAAGCTACATCAACGTTCTCTTTGAAAGATGCTTCAACATATTTTTCAAAAATCGCTTCAGCATCCTTTTAATGATATCCCTCATGATAGGGCTCGTCCACATCAGAGTCGAGGATTATGACATCATCATGAATAGTTTGAGATCCCAACCAACCGTATGCCTAATCTACCTGGGGCCAACCGACATCATGCTAGGGGAACGCTCACCTGGATGCCTCTTGAATGTGACATGTTCCAAGGACAGGCCGGCCTATCTCTCTTGGTAACATCTAAATTTATCTTCTAAGTTTTATTTTTATTTGTCACCATCGAGTGCTTACCCCGCAATAGTGTAACTATTACGTGCTAAGCAGGGGACTTATTGTTGATGGTGGATTTTAGTTCAGGGCTAAAATTATAAATCCAGTATTTAATGCGCTGTCACCCTGCAAAGGGGAAAGCCTTTTAAGAAGTAATGAGTGCAGAAAACCTATTCGCTTTATCTGAAGCAATTTAATATATACATGAAATTCACTCAGAATGGTGAGTGCAACAACAATCCCAAATATTCTGTGAATTTCGTTAGCATTATCAATTAATGGATGACTTGCCTAGTATTTTTCATGCTATGTTTTCAGCCGAACTCTCTTCATTGACACGACATGACGATTAAGTGTTCACTCTCAGCAGAGTAGCACGAATCTCCCGAAGTGCCAGTATTGAGATTATCATAAAATACATACACATGCTACATCACTCTCTAACAAAGAGAATCTTGTAGCGACACACTTTTGATTAAGGTTAGCTCTATCAAGCATGCTTAATTTCCTTAAGGGAAATATAGACTATCCATATCAATCTCAAAAATGATCGCGGCCACATAAATTGGCCGCGCAATTTGACAAGCCTAGCCAAACCCTGGAAGGAATCGGCAACCATCACGATGCCCGACGGTGATCCCACCAATCAGGCCTTGCCTAAACACCTCCCAGCACCACCAAACGCCAACCCTAAGTAGGTTTTTCGCGCTGCTTGGAAAAAGGCTCGAACGAGCATGGATTGTCCACAACAGTCTTAAAAGTATCATGGTTGTCCAACTTTGTCAGCTTGGTTGGATAACTTAGATTGCTCCACGAATGATTAGGGAAGTGCTAGCATGCACACTGGCGGCCCCACTTTCCCCTCTCTCGAACGGCTTGCCCATGGCAAGGCCATAGGGCGATGAATCGATTGTAAGAAACATGGCAAAGGTGATGCTTCTAATCTCTAATTTTGGTCGCGGAAGTACACTAGCGTCTTAAATGGATCACAACCATCCAACTTATCCAGCCTATTTGGATATCTTAGATCGCATTTTGGACCATCAGGATGGTGCACATAAGTTCACCACCAGCCCAAAATTGTCCCCACGTGATCGATTTCCTAAAGGGAAGCCAATGGCATGCCAAAACGCTTGGTCAAACTCGCGTGGACGTGGTTGTTTCAAAACCCTAATTAGGGATTAGGACAACATACTTCTGTCGTAAATTAATCACGACCATCCATCTTCTCCAGCCTAAACAGATGGTGTATATATAGATTCAAGTGGTCCCAAAGGTCTTAAAATGTCCACCACTGGACCACCTTTACATGTGACTGGCCGGCATGCGCAAACCATGGTCAGATACCACGAAATGGACGCCTCATAGGTGATAGGCCACATGGCCTTCAAACCCTAATACATGCTTTACGATAATATATTTCTGTCGCAAATTGATCTTGACCACTCATCTCCGCCAGTCGAATTTAATGGACTAGATACGATTTTTGATGAACCAAGAGGTGTTGACATGCACGCCGGAAGCCCATCTCCATGCATGCCTGATCGTCCCGTGTGGATTATCCCTCACTACTTGGATTCAGTTTTCGAAATTAGGGACGGAGCATGGCCCCTAAACCCTAAATTTCATCAACGACGATGCACAACTGCCGTAAATCATCTTTTCCGTACAGCTTTAGATGCATAGTTGGACGATGTAGATTTATTTCTAGTAAACCTGCAAAGCAGCATGACTATCACTAGCCGCCTATCTTTCACAAGGAGTGATCAACCAGGTGATGGCTTGTTCACACAACCCTCAAACGATCACCCAAAGATAGTTTGGCATGCTGCTATTTTAAGACGCTCAATTACTTATCCAATCAATCTTTAAAACAACGATGCTTCATGCATATCGATCATTTTGAGATGCTTGCTTAAAGCAATGCATTACATGAATCGATCACGTATGATATTTTATGAATATCAATTCCATAAATAACTTAGTTATTTAACCTAATAGCACAGTATGCTATTTTCTGCGGCAGGTCCCACGACTCGACCCACTCATTCGAGACATCAAACTTTTCACAAACTAGGGGATACTTACTGGGGTATTGGTCTGGAGGTTTACAGCGTGCGATGTGCAACGCGCCCATTACGAGAACGGGTCAGGAAAATATGAACGGTATAGATGGGGGAAAACGATTTGCTGGCTTTTACGGAATTGAGGAGACGACCGTACAGAGGAGACTCCTTGAACCGAGTGAAATGTTCAACCTCATATAGATGCACTGCAAGAACGGATTGCTTTGAATTCGAGAGATCAATCTGTAGTACTCCGGCCTAAACCAAGACAATGGCCATTCCAGAGTAAATTCGGTCACAAGAGAGGATGGGTCGATCTGAAGGAGGGAAGCTGAGAAATGTGTGGAATCAATGGTAATCAAATATTGTAGGTGTATTATGAATTCTAAATATGATAAGTTGTGAATGATTGAAATTTCTTAGTTGAGAGTAATTGCTCAATTGATGAGTTGTTGATCTCGTGCTATCTGTGAGACGTGAGATCGTTGTTGTTGTTGTCGTTGTTATTTCAATCATGACTCAGAGACTTATTTATATTGCTGGAATTGTAGATACCGTGATCCCATGAAGTGTGACAGTTTATGGAATCAAAGAGTGGGGAAGTGGAAATCGTGTTTGAAACCAGTTTATCATCGTGCGAAGACTTGGTTGATTTTCCATCCACTACTTTGTTAACTCCTTCAACTGATTGTACGACTTGCTCACATTCCATCGTGTATTTAAACACATATACCGTGGACCGCCAGACCAAAACCCTAGTTGATATCCGCCCAAGTGACACGATTGACGTCTTGTGGTTAGTTTAGTCAGTTGTTGACTTCATGATTTAATGGGACAATGAGTCCATGTATTTACTGAGTTGAACATGATTTTGTAAAATGTTCTGAAACCCATGAATTGAACGTGGACATGATTTTCTCGTTGATAGTTGAGGAGAGCAAGTATTACTCATTCGATGAATTATTGAATATTGATAGTTGAACCAATATGCCTTGATTTGAGCAAGTATTTCTCATCTGAGCAATAATTGCTCATCTAATGAATCATTGGTGTCGTGACCAAAATAAAGCATTAATTAACATACTGGTAGTTGAATCGAGCATAATTATTAAAAATTCTGATCATGAGATCGTCGTAAAATTATTAATGTTCAAATCTGGAATTATGTTCCTTGGACTCAGAAACCCTAATTTGATCAATTGATGACCAATTCATGGTTAATTGAAAATTAACTATGGAATGAAGGAGAACCGGCTTCACGGGACTGTGGGTCGACCATTGTAGTTGCAGAATAACCTACAACTACACCCTCAATAGAATTAGTAAGAACTCAAGAAGTTCTTGATGATGAATAACAATTTTCTTATTAATGTTCTCAATTGATTACAAAGAAGTATCTAAATGGAACTAGAATAGTTACAACTTTCTCTATTCTCTTTCCTAAGATATTTTCTAACACTCACTAAAAGAACCTCCCCTGAATTTTACATTTGAACTCCTATTTATAGTAAAACTTATACAGCTGTATATGAATTGCGAAGTATCGCAATTCATCCTCGCAAAATTTCATATTTCCCCGCGCTACTTCTATCATCGTATCATTTTATATCTCTTTTCTCCTTTATTTATTACTATACTCGTGAACTATTATCTTGCGATATTCAGTACTTACATCTTCCCTCTTCTCATGTCAATTCTACGAAGAAGAAATGTCATGAGAATCCCTATTCTCGTAAATTTAGTGTAGTTATTACCACCCATCAGGTTCGCAACACGTCTTTTTACTTTTCCCTTATCTTTATTACACGTTTCTTCGTAACCGTTCTTTTCAACCGTTCACGCTTACTCGTATTAATGAGTTTTTATCTTCATCAAACTCTCTTATAAATATTATCCTTTGTTTTTTCTTTTTATTCTCTTATTCATCTTCTTCACCACTTCTGCCTCTGCAATCTTTTTTTCCTTTCTATTTTCCCTCTTATATTCAATGGCACCAAAGAAGAAAACTATTGAACAAATTAATGTGGAACTTGCTGATAGAGACCTTATTATTTCTGAGATTGAAGGTTATGATAATAAATCTTCTCTCTGTATGAAGCTCTTTACCAACTATGTTTGGGATGATCAGAAAATTTTAATCTCACGAGGTCAAATCCTCGCAGGTCTTCCTCTTCCTATTTATGATGTTAACTTTCCTTTATTCTACGAAATTATTTCCCACCCCAATTTTTCTTGTGCTATCTACCAATTGACTGGTGATTGTATTCGCCTCTTAGTTGAATTCGCAAATCGTGCCGCTTTTGGGAAATCTTTGTATTCAGTTGATCTTAGGAAACCTGGATTTGAAAATATAGAAATTGTTGCTGCATTATACAGTTGAGGGTTTCTTCAAGAATTACACGCTAATTCCCGCGAGGAAAGAAGATAATCGTTGGGGTGTTCGTCTTCATCGTAAAGCTAATATCGCAGCAGATGATCTTCTCATGCACGATATTGATTATGCTTCAGGAAATAATAAGACACCTCGTCGTTCTAATGATGAAGATTGGTATAAGTACCCTTTAATGTTATCAGGTTCTTATATTACTGGGATAGTAGAACTTCCTGCGAACCTTCGTAACCGCTATTATCAACCTTGGGTTTTTAGAAATGTATGTACTTCCACCTCCTTATCTTTTTGTTACCCTTTAATTTCAAATGAGGTAAGAAACACTCTTGTATTTTTCTAAACAATATATTGTTGCCTCTGTTTCTTATCCTTATTTCAAATAATGGAGTTTTACTTTCATTTAATTTCCAAATTCAGACAAGAAACTAGTCGGAAGCCTAGCAACAAGCTGGGCTCCAACTCCTTTTTGAACTACCACACTTAACCTATGAAAAAGGAAATCACCTACACGCACGTTAGCATCATGACTAGCAATATAGTTACGGAGCCGCTGAACGAAGTCTGTTGTTCCGTCCCCAAATTCACCTAGAGTAGTGAAAGCCAAAGCACCAAATCCATATCCTTGTGCAGTGCATTTTTCTAAATACTTGGTATTTTACAGGTTCCACTTCTTCCTGAGATTGCTGCGAGTGAAAATAATAGTTCTACTTCTTCTAAAAGGCTTACTGAGAGTCAACAAACTCTTCGTTCTTCGAAGGTCTCCCAAGCTTCTGGTAGTCAAGATGATGCTCTTCGCAAAGGAAAAAGAAAACTTCAAGATGTTATTTACGAGAGGAGGAAAAAGAAGATACTCTCAACCAAATCTCATTCCAATGTAATTTCTTCTAATGAGAACATTGAGGAAGATCTTGGTGATGAAGATGATAAAATTCCTGAGAAGGACTTTAGTTCTAATTCCGATACCCTTTCTAACAAAGGAGATGATGATAATGATGTTGATGAAGGTGGAAATGAAGATTATAGCATCTCAGAAACTTTTGCCTCAGCAATGGTTAGCATCTCTGAGGCTTTCCTCCATTCTTCTCGTGGATTAGTAAATTCTCCTACAGCGAATGCTCGCAAACTTATTGCGAAGGCTTGTAAAGTTCCTACCGTAATTGATAATAATTCCCTCAAAGGAATTTCAAGATTCGTCTCTCCTGCTTCATTATATGCTTTAGGTAGCATGGTAAGTTTCTTCTCTATTCCTTGTTTATTTCCCTTATTTTGTTGATTTCTAACCCCTTTTTTCTTGTTTAGGTTGGAAGAGTTAGTTGTGCAGCTGCTTCTGATTGGGAAAGACGTCATTCTATTGCTGAGAAGAAAACTTTGAATCGTTGTAAGAAGTTAGAGATTGAAAATTCAAGTCTCCGTCAGAGAGTAGAAGATATAAATATTGATAACGCAGAATTAATATCCCGTCACGAAGATAATTCACAATCTGCGAGCATCGCAATTGATAATTCTTCTCTTTTTGAGGAGAATAATCAATTAAAGCTTGAAAATTCTTCTCTTCGTAATGATAAGAAGCAACTAGAAGGTAAATTCTTTGCGATGGTAATTATTTTGGTTACTTTTCCTTCGTAATTTGCTAACCAATTCCTTAATTTCTCTCCTTGCTGCAGAAAATTATGCGAAGATGAATAACGATCTGGAAACTCTCCTTGCTAATCGTAATAAGAAAATTTCTTATTTGAGATCTCAGCTTCTAATTTCCCAGCATAACCATAGTTTATATGTCAAGCGTTTTCGAGCTAAGATGACTCGCAAGATTTGCGAAGATAATGAAATTCCTCTCAAGAAGTACCATACGCTCCTTTCTGAAGAAATTCCTGAAGATACTCCATATCTGGAAATCTCTGACAGTGAAGTTGAAAATGATAGTGAAGTTGAAGAAGAAGATCATTTTGATGGGGATAGATCGCCTGAAAAATAACTTCACTCTTTTTTTTTGTATATCTGTTTTGTAACTTCTTTCTTTTTTGTATGTTTGTTCTGTTTCTTTTCAATATAACACTTTCTTCTTGTTGCACTTTGAATCAATCCAACAATTTCTTTTTCAAAGCTTAATCTGAGTTAATCTTTCTTTGATGTCTTATTCGCATAACTTGATCATGTGGAGAGAAATAATATATCTTAAAGATTTAGCTTAGTATTCCTTTTCCCCTTATTATTGCTCTTCTGATGATCAACTCTTGCTAGAAGTATTAGAATATCCTTCTCAATTTATCTTACGAATTTTTGTCTGATTGTGATGATCGAGTATAAGAAATATGAGCCTTTTGCCTTTTGCGGAATATTGCGAGGTAAATAATAAATCTCCCCTTGAAGTATACAAAATATGAAATACCCTTAAGAAGTATAAGAAGTATAAAATATCTTTGAAGAAATATTAGCAGTATCCATTTCATGAAGAATTGCCCAATATATGAAGAAGTATAAGAATTGTATGAAGAAGTATAATAAGTACTTAACCTTCGCGAAATTAAATATCCGTTGAAGAAGTATAATAAATATGATATACTCTTGAAGAAGTATAAATAGTATTGAATTTGTTGAAAAATATTCAATATGTGGAGAAGTATAAGAAATATTTAATTCTCGTAACATTTTACGAGTATGAACTTATCTGTATTTGATTATTATAAAAATCGTATCTTTTGTTAAGTCTTCGTGAAAATTTGAAAAATATTTAATATGTGAAGAAGTATAAGAAGTATTTAATTCTCGTAACATTTTACGAGTATGAACTTATCTGTATTTGATTATTATCAAAATCGCATCTTTTGTTAAGTCTTCGTGAAAATTCTTCAATGATGTTATCTTCTTTGATAGGACTTCTTGTAAAATTTCTTCAATGATATTGACAGAGCTGTCTTCTCTTCAAAATTTCTTGATGTATATTCTTGTAAAATTTCTTCAATGATATTGACGAATTTTTCTTCTTTTCAGATCTTCATAATGTATATTCTTGTATAATTTCTTCAATGATGTTGATGAATTTCATTAATTTCTGTGGTCTTATCATGCCTTCCTAAGTAAAGGTCTTATTTTTCCACCTCTTTTGTAATAATTCTTGTATTTGCGATAATATGACAAGTCTGAACATTCTTGCGAACATACAACCTCGTGACATTATCGTCTTGCGATGAAATCGCAGGACGTTCTTACATTTTCATGCAAAAACCCATTGATCTCATCTTAACCTCTTTGTATAGTATTTTAACCTCTTCAGGAATTGTTGCGACAATATGACAGGCCTAAATATTCTTGCGAACATAAAGCCCCATGACATTGCCGTCTTGCGATGAAATCACAGGACGTCTCCACACTTTCATATGGTGACCCATTGATCTCATCTTAACTTATTTATTATGTTCTGCGAGTTCTTTATTCTCTTTTTTTTTTTTTTTTTTTTTTTTAGAAGGCTCGCAAAACTTCATTTGTTGCACAAATATGACAAGCCTTTATGTTTTCGCAAACAAGAAGCCTCGTGACATTTGCGTCTTATAGCACGTATCAACTCCCTAATGGAGGGTGCTTCCCTTTATATTCCCCCTGATTGCCCCTTCAAGGAAGCGTACATCGACCATACAAGGTTAGATCTTCCCATCCGGTTTTGCCAACAACCAGCTTTTGATCGCAACCTCTTATCCTTTTTGCCTATAGGGCTTATAGTTACGAGGTTGCACCCTATGGGTTATCTTTGGGCCAAGTGCATCATTTGCCAAGACTTGTCAAAAATGGCAGATGTGGTTCAACCTCACCCGGCACTCTTGACTCAACCGTGTACCTCGGCGCCTTGATCGTTTTCTGCACTTCTTAGGAAAGACAGTATGCCTTAGTCGCCCAACCTAAATCCTCTTACACCGCATTTTATATTGCGTAATGTCGTTAGATTAGGTGATAATCCAAGGTGTCTAACCCGGATAGGTACCCCATTATTGGGTTGTACCCCAAATTTTTTACCATGTACTAAGGGCCCTTGGTGGTGTTCCGGTTACCCTTATCCACGTTATAGGTACCCCCTTAAATGACGTACTTTAGGACTTTGCCTCTTAAGAATTATAGCTTCGTGAACTAGGGTGTACGCCACAAAGGTTTGCCTGTATAAAATTTTCTGCAGCTCTCTTTCTTTTTTGGAGGCTGATCACAGATTGCGGTCTTTTATTCGCAAATTAATGAAATTTTAATCGGACTATAAATTCTGAAATTCGTAACTTTTCCCAATTTCCTGCGAGCAAACAATATTCGTAAAATTTATCATGAAATAAAATTTTTGTTTTACCACATACCTTATTTCCACGAGTAAACATACTGATTACCTTCTTGTTTTATTATTTTCCTTCTTCTTTCTTCGCAAATCACAATCCCTTATTATCATCGTAAATTTCTTGTATGATTATCATCGTAACTTTATCCTCTTTTTCCTTAATCCTCTGCCATTAAATTTCCACTTCTTTTCACAGCCTTTGCTCTTTTTCTCCAATTTTACTTCTCAGCAGTTTTTCCTTCGCAAACTTCTACTTCTGTATCGTAACATTTCTTTCCCTCAGCCCAATCACCCTTGATAATTCCAATACCCTTCATATGAGGAAATTTTATGCACTGATGTAGAGTGGAAGCTACGCCTAGAATTCCATGAAGCCATGGTCTTCCTATCAAAGCATTATATGGTGATTCGACATCAACAACGCAGAACAAAATTTCAGTTCGCATTCCACTCAATGGAATTCGCATGCTCACTTCTCCTTTGGGCTTGTTGGCAGTTCCATTAAAACCATAAATTCTATAAGTAGAAGGTATTAAATCTGCATCTTTTCTCCCCATAGTTTTGTAAGCAGAATAGAAGAGGATATTGACAGAACTTCCCGTATCAATCAAAATCCTATTAAGACCAATTGATTCTTCCTCCATATCATCTTAGTTTTCCTCCATATTCATGTAGATTGCTAATCTTACTACCAATGGATTATCATGTGCTTCACAACCTTCTGGAATTTCAGTGGCTTCAAAATAAATTTCACGTTTCTGCAATTCTTCAAGTCGTGAAATTTTTGCGATGTTCATTACTTCCTTTCATTCACCATCCCTCGCATATACCCTGCTTAACACATTATCATGAAAATCCTCTATGGTTTTATATGAATGAACAATGGAATTACAGAAAACATTCCTTGCTTTTGACCCCACTTCTATATGTAGGATTTCTTCTCCCTTTTATTTTGTTGTGTTCTCCCTGTGAGTTATGGCTGGAGCCTGTGGTAATTGTTGCGAATGTGTCTGCTTAAGTAAAAATTCATTTAGTTTTCCTTGATCAATCATTCGTAAGATTATCCTCTTGATATTATGGCAATTATTTGTAGAATGTCCATGAAAATGATGATATGAACAAAATTCATGACTTCTTGGACCCATTGGTGGTTCCTTTCCCATGTTCCATGGAGTTGGTATATTCTCTACCAGGATAATTTCTTGCCATATCTTTTCTATACTCGTATTCAAAGGTGGCAACTTTATCTCTTCCCTTACCATTCTTTGACCTCCTTGACCGTTGTTATAATTTTGTCTCTGGTTCCCTTGTCCAAAATAATTTTTCCTTTGTCCCCCATAATTTTCTTGTTGTTGATCTAGTCTTGGAATTTGATTATTTCCTATTCGATTATAGAAATTCTTCTCTCTATCATACTCTTCTTGATCTCTACTGCCCATTGCTACCATCTTTGGCTGGCTATCATTGATTTTCTTCTCTTCTGAAATTTGCGAAGAAGTTTGTGAGGATGTTTGCGAAGTACCTGCTACTACATTGATTATTTTGGGAAGTAAATTTGCTCCCCCCTCTTGATTGCTAGTGTTTGCTACTGGATATGACTCCATATTGTTTTGCTTTTCCTCTAATGTAATGTATTCTTCTTGCAATTCTCGTAACTCTGTCATCATTATGGAATTCTTTCTTCTTAAGATTTGAACATATAATTGTTCAGTCGCGAACATCGCATTTATGAAGGACAGAATCAAGTATCTCTCATCCACACGCCCTGCCATATCACTTCACATAGTCTTCCATCGTCTTACCAAATGCTTCAAACTTTCACCCACTCTTTGTTTTAAACCAAATACATCTTCAATACCTAGCCGTGAAGAATGATTTGTGATATATGCTCCGAGGAAAGTTGCTTGCAAATGACTGAATGATGTAATAGTGTTCTTAGGGAGTCCTTTGAACCACTTTAAAGCTTCCCCTGTTAAACTTGATGCGAAGTACTTGCATAACACAGCATCATGATTCTCCCATTGTAACATGCATCTTATGTATGCTTTAATGTGCTGAATAGCACATGAAGTCCCATCAAAGATACTGGTAAGTGTGGGCAAATTGCATTTTGGTGGAATTCCTCCCAATTGTACTTCTCTAGTAAATGGAGTCCTCGCAGCTTCTTCTATTGCTTCATCTAATTGCCTTCTATCTCCTCCTCTTCTATTGTTTATCATCCCTCTCATTTCTGCTAATTCTCGAAAGATTCGTGCATTTGCCTCAGAATTCTCATCCATTGGTCTTTTTAATACAGCTTCTCTTCTTCTACGTTCTTGCGCTTCCTCCCTTGCGATCCTTCGCATTCTATCATATTCTTCATTAATGTTTTCATTTGCATAATTTTGCAAATATCTTCTTTCTAAATTATCATAATTGTTCAGTTGCATAGAATCTTGGAATTCTTGTTCTTCCCTTTCTATTCTTCTCATTCTTCTCATGCGAATATCAGGAATTTCTTCTTCTTCATTTCTCCTTCTTCTGTGACTTATTTCTTCTTGATTTACTTGTACTCTGATTCGAGAATTTGGTTTATTCCTTTCCACTTCTGTTTGTTGATTTACAATTCTTCTCTTAATTCTTTCATACTCAACATTTTGTTTGTTACGAACTTCTTCATGTCTTCTTGCTCCATTCTCGTGATTGTTTTGATGTATTGCTTGTTGTCTCTCAGTTTCTTCCATAAGTTGCTGTTCTTCCTCTCGATTCTGATTGTTTTCTCTAGGATTTGGTCTTGTTCGTAAATTCTCCATGCTTTGTTCATGGTTTGGTATTAAAATGAAACGATTCTCTTGATTTCTTTCACTTTGATTCTGCTCTTGTTCTTGCATATTATTTTCATTATTGATTATCGGTGAATTTTGTCCTTCTCTTTTTGTTCTAACATTTGATCTTGCAACACTTTGAGATTTCCTCCTTTGTAACATCTCATTTTCCATCCTCAATTCTTGATTTTATCTTGTTAATTTGGCACGTTCTTCAGCTTCGATCATTCGTTCTTTTTGGATTCCTTGTCTCAATGTTTCTAACATCTCCCTTTCTCTTTCAAGAATTGTTCCTCTCATCAACCTCCCATTTTCTCTGATTTGTGGTTCTCTATCTTCTTCTTCTGGTGTATTAGTTCTCCAAGTGTGTATACTCACTTGATCATGATCTCCTACTTGTTGAGCTTGATTTCTTCGATTACTCCTTCTCCTACTAGGTTCTCCTGTTATATTTGCTTCTCCTCCTGCTAATCTTACACTTCTTCTTACTTCAGTTAATGGTTCTGATGTGTTTCTTCTTCTTGTCATTTTTCTGGTACAGAAATTCTTCAAATCCCTGTTTCTAGCGCCAATTATGTAGTTGCAGAATAACCTACAACTACACCCTCAATAGAATTAGTAAGAACTCAAGAAGTTCTTGATGATGAATAACAATTTTCTTATTAATGTTCTCAATTGATTACAAAGAAGTATCTAAATGGAACTAGAATAGTTACAACTTTCTCTATTCTCTTTCCTAAGATATTTTCTAACACTCACTAAAAGAACCTCCCCGAATTTTACATTTGAACTCCTATTTATAGTAAAACTTATACAGTTGTATATGAATTGCGAAGTATCGCAATTCATACTCGCAAAATTTCATATTTCCCCGCGCTACTTCTATCATCGTATCATTTTATATCTCTTTTCTCCTTTATTTATTACGATACTCGTGAACTATTATCTTGCGATATTCAGTACTTACAACCATTTAGCTCCCACATTCTCATGTGAGCAAACTCCAAGGCCTCTCGAAGAGTTGGTGATTTTTTGATGAAAGATTGATTAAATGCTGGTTCAATCATTTATCCAAAAATGTTCGTCTGTACCTTAGGTGATAAAACCTAATTAATTATGAAGAGGTGAAGGACCAACCAAGGGGTCATGAAACCGGCCCTGTATGGTCACGAGATCCAATATTGATCGTTCCATGAAAATCCCAAAATTATTTGGAAGAGTTTTGGACCTAATACGTGAAATTGCCCAAATTAAGTCAAACCGTGAAAATACACGGAACCGGATCATTGGGAGCCAAGGAGCCAACCTTGGTAGGTCAAGGTAACATGGTCACATCGTCAAAGTGTTCGTATCTCAGTTCTGAGAATTTTGATATTTTCTGGCGTGCAGTTCAGCATCCATTTGAGAAAATATGAAGAAATCGGGGATTTTTTTATAAAACCGTCAAAACTTCATGAGATAAAGGAAAATAATAAAAAAAAATGAGGGAATCATGAAGTGTGGGACCGGTCATGGCCAAGGCATGGCCGTCCGGCCAAAGGGCCCAATCCCACATGTTTTCCCAATTGTTTAAAATATTTTCATGATTTTAGGGAAATACGATAAAACCAAGGAATTTGTTAAAACTAAGGAGTTTTGTTAAAATCAAAGAGTTTTATTGAAATCAAAGAGTTTCCATGAGATGAGGAAAACATGAAAAATAATAATAATAAAATAAGGGGCGCGTGGGACCGGCTTGAGCATGGTTGGTCGGCTAGGGCCCGGTCCCGTGCGTTTTTCCTAATTTTATGTATTATTTCATGATTTTAGGAATTTTCATAATTTGAAGGAAATATCATGTAATCAAGGAATTCCATGGGACCAAGGAAACATGAAAAATATAATAATAATAATAAAATTGGACGTGGGGGCCAGCTAGGGCTTAACCGGCTGGCTAGGGCCTGGTCACACGGGTTTCCCTAATTTTATATTATTTTTCATGGGATCAAGGAAATATCATGAGATTATGGAGTTTTATCATAATATGATGTGATAAAACTTAATGTGGATGCATCCTGGCAGAGAATTGGATCTTAATGTGGTGTTGTAGCTAGGAATCACGCTGGAAAGTTCATTTGTGCGGAAACTGATGTAGCGGATAACACGAGCCCAATGCTAGCAGAAGCTTCGGGTGCCTTGTTAGCTATCACAATTGCTTTTGAGTTGAAGTTCAATAAAATTATTATTGAAGGGGACGCCCAGACTGTGTTTCTAACCTTAACTGATGCTTTTCCTAAGGTTCCTTGGAGACTGCTTCGGTATATTAACCAGATCAAACAGATGGCTTGCAAGTTTGATCAGGTGGTCTTCACTAATGTTCCGCGAGAGGAAAATGAAGTTGCTCATCTACTCGCTAACTATGCTTTTAAGCATAATATTCACCAACGGGGGATATCTTCCCAACCTCCCTGCATTTCTTCTCGTCTTAGTTTGGAAGAAAATATAGCCTTTTCTAGTTAATTTTTTTTTTTTACTCTGTTGTCGGTTGTTTCTTTGGCAGCCTGTTTTCTATCAAAAAAGAAAAAAAGAAAAAAAAGGAGTTTTCATGAAATTAGGGAAATAATAATAAAATAATGAGGAACCACGAGGTGTGGGGCCGGTTGGAATCAAGACATGGCCGGTTGGATAATAATCACGACTCTACCATATTTCCTTATTTTTATATTATTTCTTTGGTGTGAGGGAAACACCATGAAACTGAGGAGTTTCCTCAAAACGAAAGATATTTGTTCAAGTGAAAGGATTTTCATGAACTCAAGGAAAGTAATAAAAAATATGATAAAAATATGAAACTGGCGTGGGATTGACCACGGCACATCCGGACGGTCAGTGAGCCCATGCTCCCATCCCCTTGGTCAATTTTTAATTTTTAATTATTTATTATTTTCCTTCCTATTTTGCATAGGTTCATCGTCTCGTCGTATTTTGAAATACTTGTTCGTACGGTGATTGTTAGTGCATCATCGTCGAGTACACTTGCACCATTTGAGTCGGGGCTTATTCGGAGGTAGGTTAGATGCCCGTGTGTTGAATATTTATTACTAAACCATGGAATTCTGCTGGGAAAAACCATGGATTGAAGTAACGAAATATTATAAAAGCATTTGAATACTTTCATAAAATATTTGAATATTTTCAAAAATTCAGTGGTTGAATCCAAGAATTTAAAAATAATTAATTGATGGCTCTATGCTAGCAGAGCAAGCTATCTAGGAGCATTAATTATTCTGACATGAGCTTGCTGGATCTTCATATCCTTTATATAGTCAGGGAAAACTATTGTTTGTATCCTGAAGACGTTATCGCTCTATACTAGCACAGCAAGCTATCGAGGAGCCGTCAATCTCATGATTCTAAATAGAAATAATTACTGAAGTGTTCAGTATGCATGAGATATTCCGTTGTCCAGACGAGATACTACATATCTGCATGTACTCTGAGAGACAGTATTCTCAGTCAGAGATTTGATGAGAGACCCGTGTCTCAATACTCATATCTGATTTCTGGATCAGAAGTTCGTATAATTATGGGTTTATGATTTTAGCCTTTATCGAAAATCCACCATCTACATTAAGTCTCCTGCTTAGTGAGGAAATCTGTGTTCCTCAGTCAGCATTGAATGGTGATTTTCCGGTCATAAACAATATCAGTAATTGAACTTAGTCGTAAGTTAAGATATTGCCGGATTATTTCGATAGTACGAGCATACCATGACTTGAATGAAGATCCCAGTGGCATGATAGAGTGTCGTTCGGTGAACATAAATTTGTGTTGAACCACTGGTTTGGACGACGGGATCTTGGTCGTTTAGGATTTACGGGCCGGGCCCAATAAGGAAATCCATAGAAAATTAGGTTTTGGAAATAAAATTTGATATAAAAGGAATTGTTCCCTTTTTTTTTTCCAACGACCAGTACCTTCATCACCTCTCCATAATCTTCACGCCAACAATAGGGGAGAAAAAAAAAATCGTCGGAGCTTCCAGCGTCGCCGACCGTTGCCGCCACCGTCCGACAAGTTTCCGGCCGGCGTCGACCAGGTACGATTTTTTATTTTTTTTATGTTTGCTGATGGTCATGAGTTCTATGAGTTGTTCATATCTTGATCATGATAAAGTTATACACATGTGCATATATGAGCGTGGGTTTCGTCGAAAACCCTCGTTTTTTGAAAACGTATGTTCGTTTGATCGTTAGTTTTTGAAAACTAATAATAGTCCCTGATTTAAGTGAGATTTTTTTTTTGTATATGAAGATTCAGGTCTAGTGATAAAACTAAGTTTATGAGCTTTCATGTGCGTCAAAGTTTTATCATGAAAAGATGAATTTTCACAAAACCGAAATAAACCTTCGTTTTAAAGCATGGCGATGATACGAAGAAAGAGTTTTTTCTTCTTCATATATATATGAACTTGATTCCAGTGATAAATTTTTATTTATGAGCTTTCATGTAAACCAAAACTTTATCTTATAATGTGTATATTTTCACAAAAATGGAATAAACCTTCGTTTCGAAGACGTATGACGATACGAAAGAAAAGATTTTCTTTTTATAAAACCATGGTCTATTCATGGATTGTTTTTTAATGAAACCGTGGAGTGTCCACAAATTTTATTTTCGTGAGTCTTGCTCGCGTAAAAATATTTTTTATTTACGTGATTAAATCACGTTTTCTTTATGCAAATATATATTATTTTCTTTAAAATCAAAACTTGAGTTTTGTGTAATATTACTCAGAAGTAAACAATTATTTATGATGAAATAATATTTTAGTTTTCGTAATTCCATGGTGAATGTTCACACAGTAGAAATATTCATGATTTTATGAAAAATCTGAGTTTTTTGAACGTCTTTTGTAGGTTCGAAGAGACGAACGATTTTGGAGTGTTAACTCTAGCATTACTATCGCTACTGTTAGTGGAAGCGTAAAAGGTAAGAGTTACCGGTTTGTAGATGCTTGCATGAGCATTTTTCCAATTAATTCATTCCGCTGATGTTTGTATGATGTACTGAAGCGGAGCATTGTGTGCATGTTACAGCTACTTTGCAAGATGTCTGATTCACAAACCAATGATGCTTCCAGAGATGATATGTGTGTGGACAATGATGCTTCCAGAGAAGGTTCACACATAGATGATGATGCCTCTAGGGATGATTCATGCACGTAAGAGACTTCCATTGGCGAAGATGAAACTCCTGGAATTAAGAACGTTCCGAACATAGAGGATACATTCTTCAAGGACCAAGAGCCTGAGAAGCGCCTCAAAACTCCAACATTTCGTATTCAGATAAACCCCAGAGAGGTTACGCAGAAGAAGTTGGTGACTCCTCAGGGAGCTATTTAGTTCTGCCTTGAGAAAGGATATTTTTCTGCATCAATGATTGAGTTCAAGCTTTCTCTACGGCCCTTGGAAATGTTTTCTGGTTGGGCGAGGTATATGCTGGGGTTTCCTCGAGTTAGAGACAAGTTGCATGACGCACGAGTAATACGATCTATTCAAGCTTCTGGAAATTTGTTCATCTTCCATGATGCACGAGGTATTATAGCTCTACTTGCTCGATGGTGTATTCCAACTCACTCTTTCATATGCAGATGGGGAGAATTTACCATTACTTTAGAAGACGTGGTTGCTTTGTTGCATCTTCCAAGCATAGGCAATCTTCCTGAAAATCTTTCTTCAAAGGAAAATGCAATATCTAACATCTTGACAACCACAATGGAGGATATTAATAAGGCATCAGGCAGCAAAGGTTGTTATGCTCATTGGCTGATACATTGGTGGCCAAGAGATATTCGTCCAGATTGTACAGTTGATGGTACGTTATCCATCGCTGCTTTCTTGTGTTTATGGCTTTCCATGGATATTTTTGAGGATGCTGGAAACTTGTTTAAGCCATTTGTGATTCCTTTATGATGGCTCAGGGTGAGAAACTTCCAATAAGTAGCTTGTTCTTGGGCTCTCTGTATTCTAACTTGGACTCCTTGATTATAGACTCCAATGTCTCGAATGGTTTTATGAAGATTGAATGTTATTCCAACACAATGTTTCTTCAAGCTTTGATGTGGGAGCGTTTTAAGAATTATGCACCCATTCTACGGACTGTCTTGCAAGGATTTAACACTTATGCTCTCCATGTATTCTCTGAGAAGGCTAATGCCAGAATCATGCGCTGGTCCACAAAGCAACCTCGACTCAAAACCCGCTTCGTCGATGTCTTGGATTGTGAATCTAAGTTCAACTTCCTCCCATGGGTATCAATTACCTATTATCTCTCAATTGAAAACCTTTAATGATGAAAAGAGAATGACTTTGAAATCTGGTGTTGATTTGGATGACGGCGAGAGATCCTTCATGTTGAGTTGAACTCTCGGTCATCTGGTATTCATAATACACGGAGAATTCTTGGTGGAAGAATATAATATTGATAGGCCAGCTCGGAAAATGGGTATGGATCAGTGTGTTTCGACTTTTCGAAGAAGAAAGCCTTCAGTTAAACGGCTCATGACTCGTATGGACCGTACACATGTGGAAGGAAGTGAATTCTGGTTCCCCAGTTCTGATAGAGTCACGTATGTAACTCCGGGTTACATAGAATTTTGGGATCAGCAGCTCAAGCGTTTACTTGATTTCGTGAGAGATGCTCAACCATTAATGAAAGATCATCCTTCTCCTATGATGATTTCTACTAGACCAAGATTGAAGCATTTTCTTGGTAGTGACAAACGGAAAGAATCTCCAGGGTGTTCACGAGTAAGTATTTTTTGTAGAGTCTTCATAATACCAGGATAATTGTGTTCTGATTATTGCATCAAAATTTCTTCACAGGATGGTCATAATGTAAGACCACGAGTCGATGTAAACCTCTCAGAAACTGAAGTGACTATTCATGGTGGAGAGGGAAGGAATAAGAATTATAAGATGTTACCTAACACCATAAAGTCACCAGTGATTTGTTTGGTGAGTTATCGATATCTCTTGCATCATGACTTCTTATCATCCGTACAATTAGGATCTGAAAACCCACTTTGTTATTCCGTTGTAGGATTTTACTCCATCGAGTATTGACGGTCTTCAGTTCTCTGCTGCTGGGCAGACGATTTCTGACTCGGGTGTTGAAGAAGAAGCTGAAGTAACTATTTATCCATGTAGCAAATTATGATGCTTGGTAAATAAAATGCTAATTGCTGAGAATATATCCAGGAGGATGCTTCTATGGACATGGAGAATACTGGTGATGCTCGCTCGAAGGATGGCGATGAAGAAAACTCCCAGAGTTCAAAACCAAATGAAGGTAATGGAGTTGTCGATGTTGGTGCGAGCAATTCTGATTCCTTGAACGCTTTGGAGACCACCCAAGTAAGTATTTCTTTTGTATTTCATCCATAGAAGTATAAACTTTCTGATCTATGAGTGAATGAATGAGAATGTATGTGAACATATGACAATTTTTGCCAAAAATACGTCACTAGAAAATTCAGAACTCGGCCTTTTAGGAAAAACGCTGTAGAATCTTCGTCTGATGTCAGATTTTCATGATCCGCATATGCATCCTTAAGCCCAGGAAATTTCCAAGCTTCACATAGTAAGCATTTTAAGTTTCGAGCACGTTCAGGGGTCGAAATAGACAAAACAGTAAACATCCAGGTGACTTTCAGGAAATTTTCAGCTGTCGTGTAGTCCCGAGTTTCGACCACATATTTTTTATCGTTCATCTGATTGCTATGAAATTTATACATGTTATAGGTAACACCCATACGAAGAGAATTATATATAATTAAATCCCTGGTTCTTCACCAATTGCTCCCAGTTCGTCGTTTCGTACATGGCAGTGTAAAATCTTCTCAGGCGAGCTTGTCGTAAAACGTGTTTTTTGTGACTTTCACGTTATTTGCTGACATCTAGCATGTATAATGAAATAGTTTGATGATGTTAGACCACTTGTATGTTGTATTTCATGATTTCTTTTGGTTTCATGCTTGGATGATCCTAATCTCATGTAATCTTCGTATTAGGTGCAAAATACCGAAGTTGAGAATGAAGGAACCCAAAATGACGAAACGAGCGGTCTTGAGATCATTGATAAGGAGGAAACCATCTCTAAACTTCAAGGCCATGAGAGTGTTGCTGTTGAAACAATCAATGAAACTGAGACTTCGATTGTTATTGCTTCAGTGGCGAAAGGAGCTGAACCGTTAGTAGGGGAAACTGAAGAAACTGTTGTTGCAGAAGTTGCTCCCGAAATTGAAAACCTTATAATTGTGAATGAATACCCAAGCGGGGGAGTTTATTTTGATCCTCCGTTCGATGCATCACTCCTATACCACAGACTAGTTGGTGGATTTGGCGTTCTTATTGGATATGCTAATTTGTATGAGAAAATATGGAACAAATTTGGTCACATCGTCATTACTAGAGACCCAAAACGTGCTTATTATTTAACAATGCAGGTAAGTGTTATCTTGTGTGTTGTAAATGATATATGCACTAGGGCCATAAATACTGTGACTCCAGATGTACTCTTTGATTGGGAGTTCAACTTGGAGAATTCTGAAAGACTTGGCTTCAATGTGAAGTGGCTTCGTAAGAAGATGGATACTATTAAGGATTCATGTGAAAATAACATACCCTTTCCCAATGATGCTATGATGGAGAAGGAAGACAAGATCTCCATGCTAACTGAAGAGCTAAATAAGGAGAAGGCATCTTTGCAGGCTTTGAAGGATGCAGAGGCGAAAAAATCTTTCTTCGCTGATTTTCTTTGATTTATTTTCAATAATCTCTTGAACTTCTGAACTTCTGAGAGATGTGAGGTTTTATTTGGGTTTTGATATCATAGTTTTGGATTGGTAGATGGTTAAGGATTTTATTTTGGGTTTGATAGAGATGTTCTTTTAAGAAATATGAATTGAATTTTGATAAATTGCTGAATTCGAATACTGATTGCAAGTATTGCAAACATTTTGGAGGAATTGAAATACAATGAAATAAAATCCTAAAATTCCAAATCCAAACGTCATGAATGCTTAGATTCCCAGTACCTCAAATGTCAAATAACTTCAGAAAATCGCTTTAAGCCAATTCTCATGAATTATTGGTAAGGTTCGTCCATATGTGTTGATCAACTTGTAATATCTTCCAATTATGGACTTAGCAACCATGAATGGTCATTCCCAATTGTATTTCCTTGCCGAGTGAAGGTTGCACTGGACTGCTTTGAGAACTAAGTCCCCTTCACAGTATTGGTTGGGTTTGGTCGTACGTGCCTTGAATATCTTTTGTTGATTCAGAATTCTTCGTGTGGTGCGGCTTCACGGTTGTTGTACATATGGACACTCACGCAGGAGGGAGTATCCCTCGTATGCCTGTCATGATTGGCCACATCTTCCATAATGAATTGCCGGATTGGATGATTAACTTGAGGATATTCTGGACTCAACCATTTGGTGAAATATTGTTTCGGCGAGATGATCCACTCATAGCATTTTGTAATTTCTAAATTGTTTGTGGAGTGAAGCCCTTGGACCAAAGTAGCATATTTGAACATTGGTAATATTGGAGCATGAAGAGAAATTAGACTTTCCTGAGCTCGAAGGCATGTGGATTCTCTTTGTGTTCTTATGCAAGTCCCATCAAGGTTTCAGCTTCCTTCAGATGCTCAAATGGTGGGGCATCCTCCGCTTCTTCTTCCGACTCAGAGTCTCTATCAGTAATAGAGTGTGTTGAAGGCATTAAGGTTAGCCTTCCAGTATGGATCCAAGTCCTTCCAAGGATTATGTCATATCCAGGGTCTTCCTGGATTATGTAAAACTTGGTCTCAGTGCAGACCAAAGTTTCTGTAACATTGAGAGTGATGAAGCCATATGCATCTCTAGAAATCCCTTCATGATCTCTGATTGCTATGGGAGCGTGAGTATCCTCATGTCGAGTAATACCAGCAGCCCTAAGAGTTTTCAAAGGAATGATGTTGACAACAGTACCAACATCAACAAATGCCCTTTTGAATTCATTTCCTTTAATATGCACTGTGGTGAGTAGTCCCCAGTCATACATTTCTTTGTCAGTGGCTGAAGGTTCAGGAGGTACATCTGGAATCAGCAGGCGTTTCCCGGAAACTATGTGATTCAAAGCTGTAAACATGTCTCCCCTTTGCGCTTTCGACAGATAGAGAAATTCGCAGACATGCTCTATCAATGACTGAACTGCTTCCTTGACTGGTGCTTCAGAAATAGAGAAAGTCCTGACAGGGAGAGGATCTTTGTGTAATCATTTGGCTCCAAGATTAAGTTCTCCTGACTCAACCTTTTCTCTGAATATGCGTTACAAAGTCTTGCAATCACTTGTGGGGTGGCTGAAAAACCTATGGAAGCGACAGTACCGAGGATTTTCCATGGCCTCTTCGGTTGGTTCCTTCTTGACATATGGCAACTTGATTGCAGTGTCTTGAATCCAGGCCACTAGAAATTCGATGACTTCTTAATGGAGTAAGGAAAGTCAGGTGCTTCTGGGTCCTATGTATGCTGAGGAGAAGTTTGCACGTTATCCTTCTTTTGTGCCTTTGAAGGTGTGGAAGAAGTATTCTTGCGCTGTGGCTCAGATTTCCGTTTGCCCCCTTCCGTGACAGTATTTGTGGAAGGATGCAGGTTGTACTTCTTGTTGATCAGACGTCTGTTCCCTCGAGTGTCTCGTGCTTCTTCAGTCTTTGTAGATTTTGCTCTTTATAACAGAGCAGGTGCAGTGGTTGCCGACCTCTTCGCGGCTTCGTGGAGCTCTGAGAAAGTCTAGAATTAGAGATTCTCCAGGAGGGCTCTGTAGACCGCGAGCATTCCATTGATGCACAAATCTACCAGTTGTTTCTCCGTGATGTTTGGATCATGACAATCCAGGGCTTGGACTCTGAATCTTTTCACATAGTCATTGGGATTTTCACTGACTTTCTGAAACATCCTTTCAAGATCAGAGAGAGTGACTTGCTTTGACACAATAAAGTACTTCATATAGAAGGTGTTAATCATTTCTCCCCAATTTTTGATAGTTCCAGGTGCAATGTTGTTGTACCAAGTATATGCCCTTCCTTTTAGAGATTTTGAAAATTCCTTGAGACGAACAACATGGTTATGCTCATGTTCTCCTAAGGCTTCAAGGAAGCAAGAGACGTGTTTTCGAGCATTTCCGGTCCCATCATACATAGTGAAAGTTGGAAAAACGTAACCTTTAGGAAGGGGAATCCTCTGCGTCGCAGCAGGATAAGGGGATTGGTGACGATGGACGTGTGATGTCTTGTCTTTTCCACGATTCTCCAGAAGACGCTCTAAGTCTTCCCAGGTGATGAAGTTTGATGATTCCTTCGTTGACGATTTGCTGGCTTTTACAGAATTGAGGAGACGACCGTACGGAGGAGACTCCTTGAACCGAGTGAAATATTCAACCTCACACAGATGCACTGCAAGAAGGGAGTGCTTTGAATTCGAGAGATCAATCTGTAGTACTCTGGCCTAAACCAAGATAATGGACGTTCTAGAGTAAATTCGGTCACAAAATAGGATGGGTCGATCTGTAGGAGGGAAGCTGAGAAATGTGTGGAATCAATGGTAATCAAATATTGTAGGTGTGTTGTGAATTCTGAATATGATAAGTTCTGAATGATTGAAATTGCTCAGTTGAGAGTAATTGCTCAATTGATGAGTTGTTGATCTCATGTTGTCTGTGAGACGTGAGATCGTTGTTGTTGTTGTTGTCGTTGTTATTTCAATCATGACTCAGAGACTTATTTATATTGCTGGAATTGTAGACACCATGATCCCATGATGTGTGACAGTTTATGGAATCAAAGAGTGGGGAAGTGGAAATCGTGTTTGAAACCAGTTGCTCATCATGCGGAGACTTGGTTGATTTTCCATCCATTAATTTGTTAACTCCTTCAACTGATTGCACGAATTGCACATATTCCATCGTGTATTTGAACACATGTGTCGTAGACCTCCAAACCAAAACCCTAGTTGATATCCCCCCAAGTGACACGATTGACGTCTCGTGGTTAGTTTAGTCAGTTGTTGACTTCATGATTTAATGGGACAATGAGTCCATATATTTACTGAGTTGAACATGATTTTGTAAAATGTTCTGAAACTCATGAATTGAACATGGACATGATTCTCACATTGATAGTTGAGGCGAGCAAGTATTACTCATTCGATAAATTATTGAATATTGATTGTTGAACCAATATTCCTTGATCTGAGCAAGTATTGCTCATCTAATGAATAATTGGTGTCGTGACCAAAATAAAGCATTAATTAAAATAATGGTAGTTGAACCGAGCATAATTAATAAAAATTATGATCATGAGATCGTCGTAAAATTATTAGTGTTCGAGTCAGGAATTATGATCCTTGGACTCAGAAACCCTAATTTGATCAATTGATGACCAATTCATGGTTAATTGAAAATTAACTACGGAATGAAGGAGAACTGGCTTCATGGGACCGTGGGTCGATCATTTATCTCCTACATGCTCGTGTAAGCAAACTCCAAGGCCTCTCGAAGATTTGGTGATTTGTTGATGAAAGAATGATTAAATGCTGGTTCAATCATTTATCTGAAAATGTTCGTCTGAACCTTAGGTGATAAAACCTGATTAATTATGAAGAGGTGAAGGACCGACCAAGGGGTCATGAAACCGGCCCTGGATGGTCACGGGATCCAATATTGATCGTTCCATGAAAATCCCAAAATTATTTGGAAGAGTTTTGGACCTAATACGTGCAATTGCACAAATTAAGTCAAACCGTAAAAATACACGGGACCGGCTCATTGCGAGCCAAAGAGCCAACCCTGGTCGGTCAAGGTAACATTCTCACGTCGTCAAAGTGTTCGTATCTCAGTTCTAAGAATTTTGATATTTTCTGGCGTGTAGTTGAGCATCCATTTGAGAAAATATGAAGAAATCAGGGATTTTTTGATAAAACCGTCAAAACTTCATGAGATGAAGGAAAATAATTAAAAACAAATGAGGGAATCATGAAGTGTGGGATCGGTCATGTCCAAGGTATGGCCGGCTGGCCAAAGGGCCCAACCCCACACGTTTTCCCAATTTTTTATAATATTTTCATGATTTTAGGGAAATATGATAAAACTAAGGAATTTGTTAAAACAAATGAGTTTTGTAAAAATTAAAGAGTTTTGTTGAAATCAAAGAGTTTCCATGAGATGAGGAAATAAAAGATTTTTGATGGCTCTATGCTAGCAGAGCAAGCTGTCTAGGAGCATTAATTATTCTGACATGAGCTTGCTGGAGCTTCATATTCTTTATATAGTCAGGGAAAACTGTTGTTTGTAACCTGAAGACGTTATCGCTCTATACTAGCAGAGCAAGCTGTCTAGGAGCCGTCAATATCGTGATTCTATATAGAAATAATTAATGAAGTGTTCAGTATTCATGAGATATACCGTTGTCCAACTGAGAGACTACATATCTGCATGTACTCTGAGAGACAGTGTTCTCAGTCAGAGATTTGATGATAGACCCGTGTCTCAATACTCACATTTGATTGCTGGATCAGAATTTCGTATAATTATGGGTTTACGATTTTAGCCTTTGTCAAAAATCCACCATCTACAGATGATTAATGGTGATGATTAAAGTGGGCAAAGGCGTGATCGTTTGACAATCACCATCCCTACACGACCCTACTACTTCATCACTTAACTTCCTCCACTTCCTACGAGATGAGGATTGCGCTCAAATGACTTGTATAAATAGGTTCTTCGATCTATTTTCAAATAACAGAGAAAACCAAGTTGTTATCAACATATCTAAAAAACACCCAGAAATGATAGCTTACAGTGTGCAAGCCAGTTCAACATTCTGATACAAGTTATAAACAGCCAATACCTTCACAATCTCAACACCTTCTTCGCTTCCCTCCCTAAGATCAACCCCATCTTCTTCACTTTGTGACTGAAGTAAGTCTGGAACGGCCATTTCTTGGTTTAGGAAAGAATTATATAGATTGATCTGTCGAATCTAAAGTACTCCTGTGCAGTGCATTTGTTTAGGGTTTAGACTCATTTCGCATCCACACGCATCCAAATTTACCAAAACCAGTAGAAACAATTTTCACCCATAAACAGTTTCATAATTAACATGAAATAATTAGTACAACCCTATGTAATTCATTACCTTGAGCCAGACATGGATTATTTGATTAAGTTAGTGAGTTGTATCGTGTACATACAATTGCCTACATGAAAAACAATAAAATCAATTAATAAAATAGTGTATGGTTTAATTATAACAATTGGAACCGGATATGGTCTAAGTCATCCCAAAACTGTTCATATCAAGTGAAATTCAACAGATATATACCTGAGATGGAAGCTGGCTTGGCGCATCATAATCTCCAAAAAAATAATCTGCAACAACATTATAGGTGGCATACACTCGATTAACCAACATTATATATTTGAAGCAAAAGAGAATACAAAATATAAGGGAAGCTCCCATATTTTTAGAAAAACTCAAACAACAGCAAAGCTCCCAAGAAATTAGGTATATATATTACTGATTCAGACACTCTCCACATCTAACAGATAAAAAAATAAAACACTTGGGGAGATCTAAACAGACAACCATTACACCATACCAATTAGATTTCCCAGGATGGTTTAACTTTTATACCAAACAATTGACATACAAATCCAGGCCTTAGTGATTAGATTTAGAATAACTACAAAAAATTTAGAGTTAGAAGAACAATAACATGTTACATCAACAATAATAAAAATGCTAAGAATTATATTGGAGATTCAAGTAATCAGGTGACGTTCTACTGACATTTAGCGTATGGAAACCATTAAATACTTGATACAATGCTAGCTTAATTCTCCTAGTACTTTTTGGACAAACAAAAATCCCCAACACCAACAATAAAATCTGCAACACAAAAAATATGCAACATCAATTTTTCTTTTTTAAAAACCAATGGCGGAGAACAAAAAAATCAAAAGAAAAACTGAAACTTAAAACGGTATGGTGATTAACACGGTTTACGATTGTTATATATGAACTAATCGGTTTCCTTATTATATACAGTTTCCTTAAAAGATATCCGTCTATTCAATCAAACCGATCTAAAATTACAAAACTGCACAGAACCTTATGTCGTGATTCTTTTCTTATTAAAACAACGAAAATATTAGCACCACCTTATGATAAGGTTTATCCCAGTAGAAAGAGAGTTTATGCCGCTGCAATTGCTCTTTATCGTTTTCCTCTATGGAAACATTGTCCACAAAAATCTCCTCACTCGCCAAGTCTATTTTTAGCCAATTTTTATAAGTTGCATCAAAGGAGTAAAACTCAATATGTTCAAGAGAACAACAAAATTTCCACCTCAGGAGTTGAATGTTTTCCAACAGGATGGGGTCCTCTGAGTAAATTAGTTAAAAATTCAAGGATAACATGATATGAATGTGGTCTAGAAAGCGTACTTAGTCTTGGAACTCTCATAAGTTCTCAGAAGAATTATTGTCCTGAAGCGATTTACTATTCTCTATACGCTGTTCTAAAGGTTCAGCATGAAAGCACAAAAATGGGAATGCTAATAAATTTCAATACCAAAGATTTTTGTTTAATGTGCCACCCTAACCTCTGAATGTGAAACTACCACATATCTTATAGTTGTGCAATGTCAAATAGCCATGACGAAGATGATGGCAACTTCACAACATTGTTATGGAAGTTACAATTGAGTCACATAAACACCAAAGAGCATACTTTTATCAAATACCCTTCAACCAACGTCCGTGATAAACTTAAACTGACTCTAGGCCTCGCATTTGATAATGAAACTGACAAATAAGAATTTTGCACTACCAAAATGGCATGAACGAAATTAGCAAATGCAAATGGCTAGCTGTTACAGATTTGTTAATAAATATATCCAAATTATTCTTCTTAAGGTTTTGTCAACCATCACCAAATTCAAACTCGTGACTTCATTGAAATTAAGCTCTTACCATTTCTTGTATGTCCGTGCAAGCGGGCTTCTGATGTTGTACTTACTGTTTGGAATTATTTTAGTGTGGTACGAGAAATCTGAGAAGCAACAGTGCAATGCTGTAGTCATATGATAGGTGTCTAAAACGCATTTATATTTATCTATTGTTTATGCTTTCTTTGCCAAGTTTTCTTGTAAATTATGTATCTTATGTTTCCTTGTGAGTGTTTAGGTACTTTGGAGTCATTTGGAACAAAAGAAGAAGAAATAGGGCAAAAGTATCATCTCATGTGCAACTTCTCTTGGAGGCGGATTATATCTCATTATTTGCTTTTACTTCTTCATCTCTGTCTAAAAAGTATGCCAGCTTTAGTGATGCAAATTATGTCTGAAAAGCATGGAGGCTTTAATGATGTTAAGAAATTGAAGAGAAGAAGTGGATTTGAGAAGTAAGAGACGGCTGTTGTTGGGCGAAAGCATTCACTTGAAGCAAGGAGGGCGAAAGCGTTCAAATGCTAGGGATAATGGGAGTCAAGCCAAGGATAGAAGGGGGAAACCAGCTGAGTTTTGCTCAGTAGATGTTGCTGTTGGTGGCCTGTATCATTTGTTGGGTGCCTGTAGTAAATTCACTCATTACTTAGCACTAAATTCAAGAGATATGTCTTTTCTCTTATCATTGAATTCTACCTAAAATTGAGAAAAGATGGCTGCGCAGAGAGAACTGAGAAGTCATGGCGGCTGGCAGAGGAAATGAAGATCGAGAGTTAAAACTGTTTTGAGATGAAATTTATGAGAGGAAGAAGATTGTGATTTTGTTAATATCGAGAGACAGACCGAGAAATCGCAGAGAATTCAGAGAAAGGAGATAATGAAATTATTGCCATCGATTCACTTTCAGGTTAGGGTTTTTCTATATTTGAGTTGAATAGAGAAATCAAGAGCTTGGATTTGTTTTATTTTGTAAAAATAGTGAAGAAATTGAATCTGTTGTGATGACTCGATTTGAAGGAATGAATCTAGGAGTTAAATCTGTTATGAGTTTGAATCTCAGCAGATGAATTATAAGATTGGGTTTCTGTTTTTCTTTATGGAGCAATGAATGAGAGTGAAGGTTAGGAAGAATAAAGGTTTGAACACAAAAAGAAGAGGAAGATTCAGGTGTTGTTAATGGTTGTTGAGATAGTTTTGTGTTAATGGATTCAAGATTACAAGAGAAGTGTTACTGTTATCGGGCTAGATGAGAAGGTGCAAATGGGTCTGGTAGTATTTCTTGTGACAGGATCAGGAAATTGTAGGTGGTGATGTTTTGATACTTAGATAGTTCAGTTTGTTACAGGCGAAAGAAGGCGTTGCTGCTAATGAGAGGATGAATAATGAGATTTTTGCAGCTGCAGTTTGGTGTTGGTTGTCACTGTAGCAGAGGAGATTGTAGGTGGAATTGGTTGATGTTGTTATATAGAAGCTTAAGGAAGCGATGGACAAGACTAAGATGGAGTAACTGTGTCAGGAGGTGATTGTTATGGCTAGAAATATGTTGCAGCTGAGCTGAAGATGCAGTGGAGAGACGGTACTGATGTAGATGGAGCAAGAAATGGTTTGTGCTAATGGCAGGTATTGAAGCTGCAAAGTGGAGCTACAGAGTGGTACTGAAGTAAATTGGTGATGCAGCTGTTGCAGGTGAGCCTATGGCTGTGAAGCGAACCGCGGGATATTGATACAAGGGTTGTGAGTTGCAATTGGAGCTAACATATGAACTGATGGATGAACTGATAATGAAGAAATGATGTATTTGATGCCGCAGTTCAGGAAATCAAGCAATTGCATCTGGTGGATAGGTACTGCAGGTGAAGATAACATGGGAATGGTTTGCAGTTCATTATTGTGAAGCTTGGCAAAGAAACAAGGGGTTGGAATTGGTGGCTGGATTGAGTTACAGGGTATTTGAGTTGTGTACGAGAAGTTACAGTAATAAGTGGATGTGTAGACATATGCTAGGTTTCACAGTAGTGGTTGTATCTGGGAAGATAGCTTGAGTTATGAACTGAATGATTGAATGGGTTGTATAACTAAACTGAAACTGCAGGTGCATGCTGGTATTGGTATTGTAGATGCAGGAGGATGAATGCAAGGAGGTAGGACAAGCTGTTGTTTTAGGAATCAGGTGGTGTCGAATGGAAGTTATGGTTTTGGTATGCGACGATTGAAATGGCAGTAGGTTATGTTAGTGAGCCGCTGCTACAGAAGGTACATGACTTACAGGATGAATAGCCAACATGGATGGAATTGCACTGGTAAAGCGTAATGATGGTGCAACGCAACATAAGGCCTGTGCAAGACTGCAACTGGACTCACAGGCCTAGGCCTAACTAATTCAGATCAAGACCAGTCAGCTACCTGAACCTGACTCACTCATCTGACTCGTTGACTCGGTGCGACTTAGTTGATTTCACGAAGTTGACTTGTTTGACTTCAGTTGACTGGTGATTGGCTTGATTTTTCGGTCATCTGAGATGTTTTCTGGTGAATTAAATGGTTAAAGGTGCTTAGAGATTACTAACGAAAGATTTAATATGTAAATTTTCAATTCAACAAATTTCCATATACTCATCTTCTCCATTCAGAAAAACCGTATCATAGAAACCATGTCTCATGTTCTCACCTAGGAAAGTTATGAACAATAAGCGAATCCCTCAGATTTAGTAGCACAGACTCAAGGATGTAATACTCTGTTTACTATGGATAGATTAGAGATGCATACTAAAGGATATAACACTGTCTAATTCAATATCTGCTATTACTTATGGTAAAACCAACATCAACATGAGACAGAGAGTAATACCTGAATTTTTATATTTAGTGTTTCTAGTTCTTCCAAACTCTGCTCCCTAATATTAGATCTTCAATTGCGACAACCCCGTCTGTGAAAATACCATATTCCATTGCAAGTGGTTTTGTTGTCTCCTATGACAATTCCTAGCAGCCCTACAAATTTAAACAAATTCATTGAAACCAAGAATAACAGGATTATTGATACAAAAAATAAATCAAATACACACCCACAGGCAACAGACAAACCCAAAATTTCAAAACCTTGGAATTACAATTCCAAATACTAAATTTTGGGTTTTTCTCAAAAACTACAAATCAAAATTCAAAATTGGATTTTTTTTTCCTGCAGGGGAAATTGAATTGTATCTGAATAATTTGTGTATAAAAGTAAAATTAACGATCTTTAAAACACACGGTTCATAATGTATTCACAAACTCATGAGCAGTAACTGAATTCAAAGCTTATACAAATTAAAAGCAATATAGATATATACCTAGTCGATGTATGACACCCGAAATTGTCCATCATCTTGAATCAATCACATCTAAAAACACCAAAATCTCAAATCTCAAACCCCAAACATACCTCTCTCAAATCCCTTTGCAAGAACTCTATATTCAACGTGAGGAAAAAAAATAATTATTTGCATCAACCGGTACCTGAATAATTTTTGTAAAATCTCTTCATTCCGCTCTGTTGATCATCCACAATCGATGGTAGAAAAATCTCTTTATTCCCTGGTTTCTAAGCTCAAGTGGGAAATTTTTTTCTATATTAAATGTGTTAAATCCTTAGAAACTCACATGGGGTTAGTTCTAGAGTGAGTTGGGGGGAGTTGAGTGTATTATGAATCTTAGGGATTTTGAGAGAGGTTGAGAGAGTGTAGGGAGTTTGAGAGAGTTTGTTGTTTTTGATTTCAGGGAGTTTGGGGGAGTGTAGGGAGTTTGAGTGAGTTTATTAGAGGGAATTTGGAAGATTTTGGGGGAGTTTGAAAGAGTTCATTCTTAAGTCATTCTCTTTTAAGGAACAACAAATCCTCATTTGCAAGTAAAAATGATCTTTAATCAAAAGAAAAATAAATAAATAAAAATGATCCTATCTCTGTATCAATAGTATGTTATTATTGTGCAACAGGATAATTTTTTATTTTATTTTCATTTTAACGGTCTCCATACAATTCTAACTCCCTTTGTTCACGAACATTATCACACATATCACCAGTATAGTCTTTCTCCATGCATTAGCTTCTTGACGTTGTTGTTCTTGAGTTTGTGTCAAAACTTCGTCGTTATTTTCAAGCGTTGATGAGGATGGATAGATATCTTCCTCTTCCTCGACTGGAAACTCATCTAAGTAATCATCTTGTTCATCTTCCTTATTACAGGTTCGACACTAGCTATATTAATGAAAAAACTGTTCCAGCATTACCAAGAGGATTCCGTTACCTAACGAAAACAGTTCACATGCCTATAATCAATAAAGAGGATTCTTCCTCTAGCCTTCACTGGGAGGTGACAGAAATAATCTTCCTAATCACGGATTCCGATAATTTTTCCTTGTTTCACTTTCTCATCTTATTAGAGCATCTCCAATGCTAGGGGTCAAGGTCTTAAATTGATATGACACATATGATTTAAGACTTTTTCTATCAACTTTTCATCTCCAATACTAGGGTGGAGGTCATAAAAGAAGATGACATGTCCATGTGGGGACCAAGTGGGGGTAAAGGATAAAGTCTTCTTTAGACTTTCTTCATGACCCTAGGTCTTAAGTCCACGTCATCATTTGTCTCTAAATTTAGACAAAATGTGTTGGATATGACCTTGGGGATTGGAGATGAAATTTAGGTAAAAACTCTTACCTTTAATATTTTTTGTCATGTAGTGAATGACCCACAACCAAAAGGTCTAAATAAGACCTGCACATAGGATGACCTTGACCTTAAGCATTGTAGATGCTCTTATGGAGGTTAAGGGGTCTAACGCCCCCCTCTTTGCTTTGTTTTTCTATCTTTATACTCTTTGCCAAAAAATAAAAATTAAGTCATGACCTTGATCAATATCAAAACAACAAAACCCAATGCATTTATAAAGCTACACAATCTGGTCAAACAGGTTCACACAAATAAAAATGCAGTAGTATAAAAACATTCCTACAAAAAATTAATCCTTACTGAAGTAGCGCTTTGGATGTACTTTCAATTCCAGAAACCTATCAAACCATTATAATAAAAAAAACCAAATTATAAAAACATAAAAACAACAAAACCCAGAATCTATAGTGGTTTCAATCAATACAAAATATAACGTACTGAAATAGTATGATGATACTAACAGACTCAACTATGATCAAAGATTTTAGCTTTCTTTTGTGGGGGGTTCTAAATAATACACTTTGATAATACACAAAACAAACTATAAACCATCAAAAAAAACAACCATGGATATCAAAGAAGAAAAAAAGCATACTTAAAAGCTGAGGCGTTTCCTCTTCTTTTTACTGTATTTCTCTCCGACCAAACTCCCTCCCAAATCTATACTCTTTTGAGAGATTTGTTTACAAGAAAAAATACACTATCAACTCTCCAGAACTCCCCAAAAACAACCAACTCCCTAACATTCTAGGGTTTTACCACTAACAGGGAGTTCAAGAGTTTTTTTTTCAAAATTTCCCACGACTAACAGGGGTTTTCTACGGAGTTTGAGAAATTCTTCTGAAATAGACTAACATGGATTTTGAGAGACTCCTTCGAACTCCCCCACGACTAACGGTAAAAAACCTAACCCAACTCCCCCAACTCGCTTGAGGATTAACACCCTATCAGTGTTAAATTCTGAATGGGATAAAACTTCAAAGGTTTGACGGGAGTATTGTCCACTTGAGATGGTGTTATTAATGTACAATTAATTATTGGTGTAAACACGGTGTAATGAAATTATTTAGATTAAAACTGTGATAGAAGTGTTGTCCACCTACCTTTTTTTCCAACGCCGTTACTAACGAACGGTTAAGTATTTGATGTAAACAATGTGTAACCCAATTTTTAATATTCCAACCAATATAGTTATGCCAAGTGTCCTCACCATAGCTTCCACATTAGAAAAGGCCTATTTGGGCCAATAGGAAGCGAGGGTTTCATTAGCGTTCAATGTGAGAGCATATTTTGTCAATGCCTTTAAGGGGGAAGATTATATACCTAAAAGTACGTACAAAAATTAATACTCGTTGATGTCAACGGAACTCCCACTTGAGTTTGCGAATGTTTTCATATTTTTTTTATATTTAGTTAGAATGTCATTGTTATTGAATTGTTGAGATTTACTTATATTAGCATGAATTCGTGTTACAATGAAGCTATATAATATTTTTGTTGTATCCATTGCATATCATGTTCTTAGGATTTATGGGTTGACTATATATTTACATATTCCCTCGCTCGAAAAAGTTATGAAGCACGTTTTCCTACTTTCCATATAATCACCTATGTATTTTTAATATCAAATATTGAAATATATATGACTACAATATTTTTCAATTGTTTGCTAAATTTATACAACTAAAACAAAATCAAAGAATGAATTGTTTATCTACAATGAACAATAGCTCCATAAGTAAAAATATATCGTTAAACCCCTTTATAACTTTATACTTAGCCAACTAAGAATGGGTCGGTAATTTTACATCTACTTGTTATTCATCATGCAATCAAGAAAAATAACTTTATATTTGTTATAGAAAGAAGGTTCGAGATATTGGCTGACACACCATCTCGATAAACATAATCATTGTGTTGGATAAATATCAAATGTACTTGTATCACATTTGTGACACGTTCATGGACACATGGCTAACCCATGTTCTTCCTACCATACTATATATACACTTCCAAGTATTGTTCAGTTTGATGATTGATGAAACATTTTAATAGCAGTTTCCACTTTGTTCTTCTTTACTTCATTCTCTGCTATTAATGGTGCAAGGTATATACACGGTTCACCTATGTCACTGGAGCACTTAAATATAAAACATTATCAGCACGAGTTGCTCTACTGCGATCAACAGGGGATGACGATACGAAAAAGGATAATTCTCTTTAACCCTTGCATCTTTAATTTAACTATTGTTAAATAGTTATATGCATACAATTTTTGTTATGTCTAACGAGGTTGCTATTTTAATTAGGACTTGTTACAGAGAGAGTTAGACATATAACCGTATTTGTATGTTCTATTTGGAGCACTTGAAATACACGGTATATGAAGAGATATCCAAGATAGCGTTTTATTATATTCCTCCTTAGCCAACCAACGGAAGATTTTTCCGCGTCTTCTTGGACAACGTAGAGAATAAAATAACCTTTGTTGGTACACCAATGATTTTTGGTGTTAACGGTTTTAATATCGACAGAGGAAGGAATTATTGCATCCTTGGGATAGCAAAATTTTAGTATTCATTTGCTATAGTAATCTCCAGAATTTAAAGTCGTTCCGCTTGAGGTCGGAATGCGATGAAAATGGGCACCGGGTTAACACGGTTATCCAGTCTCTATCTGCGGTCTTTGAAATGAGCTGCAATTGATATTGAGATAATTTCTTTTAAGAAATAAAGAATGTGTTTGTATTTCAACTTTGATAAATTAATATGAGTCTAATGGACGAAATTGGAGATTTGTCGGTATTATTTCACCATTGATATTTGTGGAAAATAGTTCGGCTTGATTTTAGAAAAGATATATGCACCGTATATAATATTGTGGTGAGCAATAAGGAGAGCTGCATATTTTGCTCCCTTATGTGTTCCTGCTAGTTTTACGGCGTGCATTATATGCGCCTATTATATGCATCGACGAGCTTAAAATAGCTAGTGCTTAAATTGCACTTTGTATATGTTGTGTCAACAACACCGAGTGCTGCAAATGTTAACCGCGCCTCGTAGATATACAAACATCGAGCGATAATGAGTGTTGCATTTTTTTTATATTTAGAGTTAATATCATGTCTTCTCGTCGCCTGAGCTATTACCTAAAATCCTGAATTTGGTGAATTAAATTTGCAACAGTACTTATGAAAATAAGTTTAAAATCTTTGGCACAGAAGGAAAATACAATTGTGGTAGGAATATTTTTGAATATGGGAACCATAATAGTTCTCGGGTTTAAGAACCTGATGAGCACCATACCACCAGAAGTGGAGAAATACGGGACGGTAGCATAATGATTGGTTTGAATAAGCCGTCTTTGAGCCTGGAAGAGCTCTGCTATCGTTGTGACATAAAAGACACAGTACGTGCACCTGGAGTGCTGTTCATTGTTTTAAATCTCTATCGGTCGTCTTGGCAGGACTGGTACTGATATTGAGATAATGTCTATAGTCACAAAATTCATTTACAGTTTACTGTTAATTTTACATGGAAATGTAAATTATTTAATTTATTCCAGCTGGACAGTAAACAAGAGAGGAAACCTGATCAGTTACCTCTCCTGGGATGCGTGTTATTATTGCTTTCTGCACCCAGTTTCTCCCTTGATAGGTAGAGTAATGCGGAACTAAATGTTATGCTGATGAGACATTCCCGCCTAAGGATCAGGGGAAGAATCGTCGATGATATTGGTTAATTTCAATTGTGTCTCATCTAAATTCTCACACCGAAAAATGCATGAGGTGCTGGAGATTACTCTATTGCTAGATTTAGCAAGAGTACGCTTGCTTGATTCAGCATAAATTAAAATCCTTGCAAGGCATGCCATGGAATCGCAGCGATTGTTTCGTCTACGCCCCGGTTTTCGAAACCCGGAGTGCCACTTGAAAACCATAGCCGAGGCCCGGATACTACGCCCAAGCTCGTTAAGTAATTCACTTGGGCTAATTTAATTATGTCCGTTTTAAGAATTTTGTCGCAGCGGAATGCTCAGAAAATCATTTAGGAAGGTCAAACCATAGATTTAACCTAATTTGAAAGTCACCGGAAGAAAAACACATTTTGGTTCTCAAATAAAAATACTAACACCGTTCAAGTCTTAAGATTAATTAATAAGAAACGATTTTTAACCCCAATTTGTAAAACTGAAAACAGACCAAGGTGGATTACTAAACTTTTACAGGCTTCATGCGAGTTCCAAAATTTATGGTAATTATACGAATCAAATATATACCGTAAATACTATTATACCTAAATTACTCGGGATTTTTTAATGAGTTGAGTATCCTTTGACCACAGTCAAACATGTAGTTGACCAGAACTGCAGAAAATCAAAACTGCACCATTATGTTTTATAAAAATTATATAAAATCACACATAACTCAAAATTGGATGAGGTTTGTCATTTTAGAAAGATAAAATATAGATACAGATTTTCTCAGCAGACACTAAGGTCTAAAAACTAACGTATCATAGTTTTAAAATAGGATATTTATGAGATATTTAAAACAATCGGATATTTTCTGGATTTAGCAATGCTACAAAGAATTATGTTAAAAATAAGTATACTACTTAGAAAATTCTATAATTTTCATAAAATGTCCCTTAAGATGTTTTACATGTGTTTCAAAAAGAATCAAATCAAAAACTATTAAAAATTTAAAATGATAAACAGTCAACTCAACATCATACAATATTTTACAGCTTTGAATCTAAGACTAATTACATCATTGAACTAGAATTTATGCATAAACAACAAATTTAAAGATCTAAAATTATTCTTTAGGCTTCACGTTCATCAACTCCTTATCATGCGTCAAATCTGGAATTTTTGTCATAATACGACGTGAGTTGTGACACTCAGTAGGCAAAGAAGCAACAAAACATTTTATGCAATATTTTTCAATTTCTTTTCAAAACAAGTTGCATGGTTAACACCACCACAAACATATGGAAACACCACATCCATATACATTAATAAATTCAATCAATCCGCTCGCCCAAGGGAGCAACATATGGAAACACCACATCCATAAAAAATAATTAAATTCAATCAATCCGCTCTCCCAAGGGAGAAACATATGGAAACACCACATCCATAAACAATAATTAAATTCAATCAATCCGCTCGCCCAAAGGAGCCCCACGTGGGTTTAGGAAACAAAACCGTCCCCAAGGATATCTCGTATCCCAATAATACAACAATAAATTCAATCAATCCGCTCGCCCAAGGGAGCCCCACGTGGGTTTAGGAAACAACCACCGTTTCCAAGGATATCTCGTATCCCGTCATAATTTGTTTTTAAGAATCAATCTATGGACCGCAGCCCAACCTTCATAATCATGCTCACAACATCGATTATCATTCACATATTATTGAAAACTTGCAAACATAACTTTAATTAAAAGAAACTTAAATAAAAAAAAGATTTTTGATTGTGTTGCGCCTACCTCAAACGCTAGCAATATGAACACGAATCCGAAATCTCCAATTAACGGATGCTAAAGGATCCTCTAACTATCTTGGTTATTTCATATAAAAATAACTTCAAGCCTATAGTATATTTCTTTTATTTTATTTTTGTTGTAACCTAAGCATTGATTAGAAGAAATGTTCTTCTTTTCTTTTTTTTTATTAGTAAAGTGGAGAGACTACTTGGCTATTTATAAGATACTAGAAGGATAGAGATTATAAATTAAGTAGGGGATAAAACTTAATCATTATAGATTAAGAATCCAAAGACTTTTTGTAAAAAAAAAAAGAAGAAATCCTACTCATTTATTGTTCCACTTTGTCAAAAAGAAAAAGAAAAGTAATGTCACATGATTAAAGTCCAACCACTGTTCAACCATCATAATGTCCCCCTCCCCCACCTTGAAAGGAATTCATATTATTATATTCATGCTTAGAATCCAAGGAAAAATAAAATAAAATAAATTCATTATTTTATTTTATTTTAAAGGAATTTACATTATTATATTCGTGTTTAGAATCAAAGGGAATTTGAAGCATGCTTAGACTCTGACAGTCAAAAGTTGCCAACAATTTCGTGTTTGAATGTGGATACTATAAAAAGCAACTTAGAAAATTCATTAAAAAGATTAATATTGTATAAGTTTCTTTCTTAAGAGTTTCTTTCTTAAGAATATATTGGTGGAACAAACTTTTGTTGAGGTTAAGTTAAATTAATAAACTTCTGTTAAAGTTTAGGTTAACATATTAGATAATAATATTGCTTAATATTCTTTTGGCTAAATGTGGTGGTAGACATAAGACATAAATAAAGATAGGTGAGAAACATAATTACTAAAATTTTGATCATTACTTGTTGTTTGATATTTATAGTCAAACTTTTAATAAGACCCTAAATAATTACCAACTAATGACCTCGTGACACTTGATACCAAAAACATATCCTAAGCTCATCTGATGACAACCAATTGGGTCAAAATAAACTTTTGACTAGAAACTTTAACAATTATTTTCTTCTTCTTCTTCTTCTTTTTCTTTTAACTTAAGAGAAATAATTCAAAATAAAGTAAAGGTAGTTGGGGACAAATTCAATAAAAAGGAGTGATTACCTCTTTTTACTTTACTTTTCTTCTTTATTTGTCCCTACATTTCCACTACTACTACACATAAGGCATGGGAAACACAATTATTAAAGTTCTGATAATTATTTTGTTAAATACTTTTAACACAAAGTGGTGGACATCTTGATTACTACTCCCACCGAATTTCATAATTTTTGGAGTTGTACAAGTATTTTATTAGTATTATACGAAAAACAATGAAAGAACAAAAATAACATTTTGTTGAGCTGTAGAGTTTTGAGATTATCTCTTAACTCATGTGGTATATTGTTAAATCCTTTTAACACAAAGTGGTGGACATCTTGACTGTTACTCCCACCGAATTTCATGATTTTTAGAGTTGTACAAGTATTTTATTAGTATTATACGAAATACAATGAAAGAACAAAAACTAATTGTTGAGTTGTAGAGTTTTGTATTTCATGTTTGATAATGATTTCTCAATCCGATCATCTTCAAATTTCAGGGAAGTATTTATAACATATGGATCTATATCATATCAAAATTTTACAGAAAACCAACGGTTCAAATGAAAGATAATGATTTTATACCATCCTTCTAAAATCTGGACAGACTGCATCATTTCACCAAATTATTCACGGTAAATCCATAATAATTCCAAATTTAACAAAATCAATGCACAACTAAAGATAACACATAGATCTACAACTTTTATCAAGACATAAAATTGTTTTGATATCATCAAGATTACCTAAACATAGTCAAGAACAGACTCAGAGAAAGTGTACAGAAATTTCAGAAATCAAGATCCAAGTTCAATCAAACATTTATCGGTGAATCTTTGATGAAATATTCTTAAAATTTAACCATAGTTACCTAATCATGTTATCTAACAACTTCAAAAGCCTGATCTTCATTAGAGAAATAAATTTGTGTTATTAAATTACTAAAACCTAACAATACCAAAATCATACAAAGTAAAACACCCAAAGAGAACACCAAAAGAGGGTTTCACATTCTACCTCAATTCCATTGATTCTCCACTGATTTTTCCTAGCTCCAAATCATCTTCTTCTTCTCCATAGCTTTCTTTTCCAAATATCTCAAGTCTTTTGGTTTTCTAATTCTCTAAATTCTCTCTCCAAAAAATATAATCTAAAACTTATACTACTAATAATAAATTTTCCTTCTCATTTTTTTTAGATAACTCTATTTCTACCCAACTCCTAGTCATTCTAGTTCAAACAACCCACCTAGACTAAGGCTAAGTCTAAGACTAGCACAAGGTTAACCAATCCGGGTATAACCCGACTCGAAACAGTAGTTAAAAATACAGGGTTGTAAGGCTTGTTTTAATTTCAAGGGTATTTATGTCATTTTACTAGAAAGGGTAAAATAGTCTTTTACCTTAGAATGGTATTTTGATAATTAAGGCCACGTGTAGTAACATGTGTCAGGTTACTAATTCTCAGGTAGCAACTTATCAGGTTGCTACTTCTCAGGTAGCTAAAAATGAACAGTGGCTAAAAATACATGGTATTACATTCTACCACCCTTAAAAGAAATTTCGTCCCGAAATTAAGAACATGCTTATATAACAACATGATAATTCAATTCGATTCAGCACACAATTATCTATCATGCGATTTTCGGGAAAATAAAAATCCAATTACAAAACGTCAAGAAACATCATCAGCAATCATAACAAACAATCATACAATATTATTATTATTATTATTTTTTTAACGTCCCATGTAAGATCTAAAGCCTAGAGCTCTGATACCAAACTGTGACGCCCCGGTTTTCGAAACCCGGAGTGCCACTTGAAAACCATAGCCGAGGCCCGGATACTACGCCCAAGCTCGTTAAGTAATTCACTTGGGCTAATTTAATTATGTCCGTTTTAAGAATTTTGTCGCAAGAAATGCTCAGAAAATCATTTAGGAAGGTCAAACCATAGATTTAACCTAATTTGAAAGTCACCGGAAGAAAAACACATTTTGGTTCTCAAATAAAAATACTAACACCGTTCAAGTCTTAAGATTAATTAATAAGAAACGATTTTTAACCCCAATTTGTAAAACTGAAAACAGACCAAGGTGGATTACTAGAATTTTACAGGCTTCATTCGAGTTCCAAAATTTATGGTAATTATACGAATCAAATATATACCGTAAATACTATTATACCTAAATTACTCGGGATTTTTTTAATGAGTTGAGTATCCTTTGACCACAGTCAAACATGTAGTTGACCAGAACTGCAGAAAATCAAAACTGCACCATTGTGTTTTATAAAAATTATATAAAATCACACATAACTCAAAATTGGATGAGGTTTGTCATTTTAGAAAGATAAAATATAGATACAGATTTTCTCAGCAGACACTAAGGTCTAAAAACTAACGTATCATAGTTTTAAAATAGGATATTTATGAGATATTTAAAACAGTCGGATATTTTCTGGATTTAGCAATTCTACAAAGAATTATGTTAAAAATAAGTATACTACTTAGAAAATTCTATAATTTTCATAAAATGTCCCTTAAGATGTTTTACATGTGTTTCAAAAAGAATCAAATCAAAAACTATTAAAAATTTAAAATGATAAACAGTCAACTCAACATCATACAATATTTTACAGCTTTGAATCTAAGACTAATTACATCATTGAACTAGAATTTATGCATAAACAACAAATTTAAAGATCTAAAATTATTCTTTAGGCTTCACGTTCATCAACTCCTTATCATGCGTCAAATCTGGAATTTTTGTCATAATACGACGTGAGTTGTGACACTCAGTAGGCAAAGAAGCAACAAAACATTTTATGCAATATTTTTCAATTTCTTTTCAAAACAAGTTGCATGGTTAACACCACCACAAACATATGGAAACACCACATCCATATACATTAATAAATTCAATCAATCAATCACCAATAAACAATAATTAAATTCAATCAATCCGCTCGCCCAAGGGAGCAACATATGGAAACACCACATCCATAAACAATAATTAAATTCAATCAATCCGCTCGCCCAAGGGAGCCCCACGTGGGTTTAGGAAACAAAACCGTCCCCAAGGATATCTCGTATCCCAATAATACAACAATAAATTCAATCAATCCGCTCGCCCAAGGGAGCCCCACGTGGGTTTAGGAAACAACCACCGTTTCCAAGGATATCTCGTATCCCGTCATAATTTGTTTTTAAGAATCAATCTATGGACCGCAGCCCAACCTTCATAATCATGCTCACAACATCGATTATCATTCACATATTATTGAAAACTTGCAAACATAACTTTAATTAAAAGAAACTTAAATAAAAAGAAGATTTTTGATTGTGTTGCGCCTACCTCAAACGCTAGCAATATGAACACGAATCCGAAATCTCCAATTAACGGATGCTAAAGGATCCTCTAACTATCTTGGTTATTTCATATAAAAATAACTTCAAGCCTATAGTATATTTCTTTTCTTTTATTTTTGTTGTAACCTAAGCATTGATTAGAAGAAATGTTCTTCTTTTCTTTTCTTTTTTTTATTAGTAAAGTGGAGAGACTACTTGGCTATTTATAAGATACTAGAAGGATAGAGATTATAAATTAAGTAGGGGATAAAACTTAATCATTATAGATTAAGAATCCAAAGACTTTTTGTAAAAAAAGAAGAAGAAATCCTACTCATTTATTGTTCCACTTTGTCAAAAAGAAAAAGAAAAATAATGTCACATGATTAAAGTCCAACCACTGTTCAACCATCATAATGTCCCCCTCCCCCACCTTGAAAGGAATTCATATTATTATATTCATGCTTAGAATCCAAGGAAAAATAAAATAAAATAAATTCATTATTTTATTTTATTTTAAAGGAATTTACATTATTATATTCGTGTTTAGAATCAAAGGGAATTTGAAGCATGCTTAGACTCTGACAGTCAAAAGTTGCCAACAATTTCGTGTTTGAATGTGGATACTATAAAAATCAACTTAGAAAATTCATTAAAAAGATTAATATTGTATAAGTTTCTTTCTTAAGAGTTTCTTTCTTAAGAATATATTGGTGGAACAAACTTTTGTTGAGGTTAAGTTAAATTAATAAACTTCTGTTAAAGTTTAGGTTAACATATTAGATAATAATATTACTTAATATTCTTTTGGCTAAATGTGGTGGTAGACATAAGGCATAAATAAAGATAGGTGGGAAACATAATTACTAAAATTTTGATCATTACTTGTTGTTTGATATTTATAGTCAAACTTTTAATAAGACCCTAAATAATTACCAACTAATGACCTCGTGACACTTGATACCAAAAACATATCATAAACTCATCTGATGACAACCAATTGGGTCAAAATAAACTTTTGACTAGAAACTTTAACAATTCTTTTCTTCTTCTTCTTCTTTTTCTTTTAACTTAACATAAATAATTCAAAATAAAGTAAAGGTAGTTGGGGACAAATTCAATAAAAAGGAGTGATTACCTCTTTTTACTTTACTTTTCTTCTTTATCTGTCCCTACATTTCCACTACTACTACACATAAGGCATGGGAAACACAATTATTAAAGTTCTGATAATTATTTTGTTAAATACTTTTAACACAAAGTGGTGGACATCTTGATTACTACTCCCACCGAATTTCATAATTTTTGGAGTTGTACAAGTATTTTATTAGTATTATACGAAAAACAATGAAAGAACAAAAATAACATTTTGTTGAGCTGTAGAGTTTTGAGATTATCTCTTAACTCATGTGGTATATTGTTAAATCCTTTTAACACAAAGTGGTGGACATCTTGACTGTTACTCCCACCGAATTTCATGATTTTTAGAGTTGTACAAGTATTTTATTAGTATTATACGAAATACAATGAAAGAACAAAAACTAATTGTTGAGCTGTAGAGTTTTGTATTTCATGTTTGATAATGATTTCTCAATCCGATCATCTTCAAATTTCAGGGAAGTATTTATAACATATGGATCTATATCATATCAAAATTTTACAGAAAACCAACGGTTCAAATGAAAGATAATGATTTTATACCATCCTTCTAAAATCTGGACAGACTGCATCATTTCACCAAATTATTCACGGTAAATCCATAATAATTCCAAATTTAACAAAATCAATGCACAATTAAAGATAACACATAGATATACAACTTTTATCAAGACATAAAATTGTTTTGATATCATCAAGATTACCTAAACATAGTCAAGAACAGACTCAGAGAAAGTGTACAGAAATTTCAGAAATCAAGATCCAAGTTCAATCAAACATTTATCGGTGAATCTTTGATGAAATATTCTTAAAATTTAACCATAGTTACCTAATCATGTTATCTAACAACTTCAAAAGCCTGATCTTCATTAGAGAAATAAATTTGTGTTATTAAATTACTAAAACCTAACAATACCAAAACCATACAAAGTAAAACACCCAAAGAGAACACCAAAAGAGGGTTTCACATTCTACCTCAATTCCATTGATTCTCCAGTGATTTTTCCTAGCTCCAAATCATCTTATTCTTCTCCATAGCTTTCTTTTCCAAATATCTCAAGTCTTTTGGTTTTCTAATTCTCTAAATTCTCTCTCCAAAAAATATAATCTAAAACTTATACTACTAATAATAAATTTTCCTTCTCATTTTTTTTTTAGATAACTCTATTTCTACCCAACTCCTAGTCATTCTAGTTCAAACAACCCACCTAGACTAAGGCTAAGTCTAAGACTAGCACAAGGTTAACCAATCAACAACCTATAACCCGACTCGAAACAGTAGTTAAAAATACAGGGTTGTAAGGCTTGTTTTAATTTCAAGGGTATTTATGTCATTTTACTAGAAAGGGTAAAATAGTCTTTTACCTTAGAATGGTATTTTGATAATTAAGGCCACGTGTAGTAACATGTGTCAGGTTGCTACTTCTCAGGTAGTTAAAAATACAGGGTATTACATGTACTCTCTTGAGACATTAGTCTCGGCATCAATTACAACTTTGATGCTAATAAAAAGGCACGGTGAGGAAAACTAAGGTTGCTTGTTATTCAGCACCACCTTGATAACAAGTTTCCGCAGATTCTAACCAGGTTGGTGAAAGTATGGTCTGGTAGTCATAAATGACTCGACATCTTACCTGAGTGTTAACTGTGTATCTATACTCATATAAATTTAAAAGAAACTCTTATTTTTCAATCGTTGATGTTGTGTCATCCTAGTGATGCTTTAGACATTGATGGTTTGAAGTTCTTGTGCATTTTGAACTTATTACTCATGAAACTGTTGTCATGTTTTCTGTTTAAGACGTGCTATATTCCACTGTTGTTACTATTCTACTACAAGATTTGCAAATTTGATGAGAAATTCTTCCCACCGTTTGGGGGAGGAAAGGCTGTTGCCTGAAAAACGACGTGAAGTATCCTGGTTCAGATAAAGAAGAACCAGGATGTATCTCATATGGATGTTTTCAGTAATGAAAGATATGAAGAAGATTTGATATCTTCAGGAATTGCAAATCAAGTTACTTCTTGAGAAGTTGTGAGTGTAGTAGTAAGTGTTTCATTGAAAACACACCTTGAGCGTGGATGACTAGTTAATTTAAAATATTATGCACCTCCTGAGAGGAAAATCCAGTCACAATCATTGAAAGATAGTGCTCTCAAAGAGACTATTAGTAGAAGATCTAATTTTTCTGAATATAGTTTTCTTAACAAGAGAATGTCTCTGCAAAGGCCGTGGAACCTCAAAATGAGAGGATTTCCTTAAGGCATGCATGAAATAGAGAAATTTGTGATCGTAATCCAATGATTGTTGATGATATCAAAGTATCCAATGATACTGCCATAGATGATGTTGGTATTGAACCACTCTCTATAAGAATGTCATCAAAGGAATGATTGGTTAAACGGGAAAGGAGATATTCATGCAGAATAATAAAATGCATGGTTTTGATACTGCAACTAGAACACTCGATAATATGAGCTACTCTTGGTCACAGACATGTGTTTGCAGTTCCGACACCCGATAATGTAACCCCTAGTGGCTACAGGTGGGTGTATGTGCATAGTGAAAAAAATAAAGTCAGCTAATGGCACAAAGTCTTTTACAGGAACCTGAGATGGATTTCTTTGTAACATATTACCTATTATGGATGCAACTACCTCTTTGGTATTTGTCTGACAGTCTTTTAAGGACTCGACGTGCATCTAGAGGATGTGGTTATTGTGAATCTGTGTGAAAACATGATACAGATAACCGCAGACAAATTCCTGAAGGTTTTCACCTATCAGTAGAATTTCCATGTCATGTTCATTTGCCCTATAAAGACGAACATGGTCAATCGTCTAAGTGAATACTTATTAAACCAGGGATATGTGAACCATCTTATGTGCTCATACACTGTGCATTTACTAGATTTGATGTATACAACATCTAGCTTATTGGAACTTCTGTAGAATTCTCCAACGCACAAAAATGCTTAAAATAGAAGTTCGAGATGAGACTCTCGGTAAAACCAGGTCCCAATCTGTTAGTCGAGTATTGTAAATGGAAGTCCATTAATTTCGTCAACCTTAAGGGTTTAGACATGTTTAAATGGAAAAGATGACCTGGTTTCAGTCATTCGATTTCTTACAAGATTGATTGATTTGCATCTCAACAATAGAGATATATCACTCTGTGGTTTGTATTACACAAAGATGTGTAAATGGTATATTAGCTGAAATACGCTATAAATACCTGATATTGGGTTTGTAGTAAACATGTAAGTCTGGCTCTGCCCAGCACCAATATCGAGATATTGGTCCGAAGAAAACTCATTTATATTCGTGGTACCGTTAAGCTTGATCTTTTGTATAAAAGATCGTTGGATGTCTCCCACAGAGAAAAGCTAATCAGACTGTTTAAGTTTTGATTTTGGCAGGTTTGTTAAAGCAGTTAAAATATTTTCCTAGCTAAAGTCTGGTTGTAGAGGATACTCGTTCATCCTCCAATCGATTATGATTGTTCAGACAAAGCTAGTGGAGAATATATAAAGGCTGGTATAACCCGATGATCATTAAGAAATTGCATAGAGGAAAATAAGACTGATTTCTCAACTAAAGAAAGTTGGAGATGCTGAAGACTTTAAAGGGTGGTTCGGAACTCTTAGCAGTACTACCGGGCATAATGATCAACCGAGAAGGCTTCTCATCAGGGGGAGTAAAGCCATGGAAGACTATGGATATGGGCATATTGGACATTACGGCGTGTACTCTTTTTCCTTAGTCAAGGTTTTGTCCCACTGGGTTTTCCTTGTCAAGGTTTTAATGAGGCATGCGAGTCCACTGTTATCCGCAGTTCGCCGTGTTGTACTCTTTTTCCTTCGTCCTAGTTTTTGTCCCTCTGGGTTTTTCGGGGCAAAGGTTTTAACGAGGCAACATTTGAGGCTTTATCATAGTTCTGATAACTCATATTTTCCTACGTTCAGGTTTTTGTCCCTCTGGATTTTCCTGATGAGGTTTTTAATGAGATAACCATCTTAGAACGGTGAACATCATCTAATGAGATGCATATCCATAAGAGGTTCTTAAGATGCGGTATCAGATGATCGCATTCTAGCTCAGGTTTTTATCGTATATGGTGTTTCCTGATAACATCTTATCAGCGCAACTTGCTCATTGACTTTGGCGTTACTATAAACTTTTTAACGCTCAGGTTTTGTCCCTAGTGGTTTTCCTGATGCAGTTTTGATGGAAGAAGCATTTCACGACGGTAACCAACCTCAAATATGAGTTTCAAGTGCTCGGGTTTTGTCCCAAACGGTTTTCCGGACAACCTTGACGAAGGGAGAAACCATTTCACATTGTTTCAACGCCACAAATGTTACATTATTTTTCTTTGGACAAGTTTTTATCCAAACCGGATTTTTATTGCAAAATTTGTAACGAGGCAACGGTCTTCTTCGATGGTGGATCATCCAAGGGGGAGTGTTATAGAAAGAAGGTTCGAGATATTGGCTGACACACCATCTCGATAAACATAATCATTGTGTTGGATAAATATCAAATGTACTTGTATCACATTTGTGACACGTTCATGGACACATGGCTAACCCATGTTCTTCCTACCATACTATATATACACTTCCAAGTATTGTTCAGTTTGATGATTGATGAAACATTTTAATAGAAGTTTCCACTTTGTTCTTCTTTACTTTATTCTCTGCTATTAATGGTGCAAGGCATATACACGGTTCACCTATGTCACTGGAGCACTTAAATATAAAAATATTATTTTAAATGTAATGTTTTACCTGATATTTTTATTTTTCTGTTGTTACTGTGTTACAATATTAACTTTCAAAAAAATATTCCACTTTTTTTCTTAGCAAAGGTTTATGTACTAATTGACCCATTTTGATAATCTCATTCCACCTGATTTTTGTCTAGGTTTTTTGGAGGTATATATCTTTCATATGATATTTGTTTCTAATAAAAGATGTTGGCCATATACTATTAGGTATTTTGCTGGGTAGACTTTGGTAATTGAGTATAATATGCTTCTTGAGAACATAAAATTGTGTATCATGCCAAGGATATCATTCCGTACTTTTTCATTTACTTGTAGCTATCCATGTAAGGCTTGTCTATTCCGTAGTTTGTACTTTTATATGATTTAAAAATCTAGTTTTTCTTCCACTTATTATATGCAAAGGTTAGGCCACATGGTTATTTATGGGTAAGTTATTTCAATAGTCAGCGCACATCGTAACTTTGGTGGTCAAAATTAACAGAAATGATACATGCACCGCGGGTGTGTACCGTGACGCAATCGAACGGCTGTTAGGGAACCCTGCGGTGATTAGCAGGGGGTGGGGGTTATTGGTGGGGGCCTCTCTTTTTTTCGGTCTCACACTCTCTCTCCGCGGGACAGGGTTCGGTGCACCTTTTCGGTGCTTTAAACATTTTTGCAAAATTAATCATTATCATGAAATATGTTACCTACCAGCTTGTGCTGGCTATTATTATCCTTTCATCATTAATGGACTGTTCATGTTGATGTTGTACTTGAGTTAATGGTAGAAATTTCATTTATCGATGTTTTTCTTTGGCGAAGTGGGTACCCAATTATTTCGACGTATTGATATTTTGTGTGTCCTATACAACTACAATGTTTACATTAGTGCCTGACGCGATTAATGGAAGATGGTCAACGTGGTTGTTCAACATTGTTAGGCCCCTTCCTATGGGTGTGGCAAATCCATTGATTTTCCATTTAAGCACCCACTATGGAGGGGGCAAACTGGAAAACTGGACTGGCTAAGTGGCAAATTTGCCACTTAGCCAGGTCAGGTGGAGTTTCTACCTACCGGTCGAGTCTCGACAGGTAGGTTTACTTTAAGCCGGCAGGTGTATACGACACCGTTAACGGTTTTTGTAACACATGCAGGTGCTTGTTACACCGCTAACTAAAATCTGATCCAACGGTTATTATTCTCCCACCTATAAATACCACATTCCTCTACCATTTTAACTCACTCCTTCTTCCTATTTTCTTAGATTTTCTAATGGATCAAAACATGTCTATGGCTCAATTCATCGAAGAGCAACATGTAGTCGAAAGTCGAAGATTTGCAGATCGAGCTAGAATGCAAAATGAATTAAGAAGAGAAAAAAGTTTGAGAGTTGCACAACAGCGCGATTTTAACACGTTAGAAGATGAATGCATCTGCCGAAATTATGTTTTCTTCACTAATCATCCAATTGTTGATGGATCGTTACGGCTTATTCCGTTTTGGGGACGGGATTTAATGAAATTTGAGGAAGAAACAACGAACCTCAACAATCGCAATTTGATGGTGTTGAGTGCTCGGTTTTCCATAATTTCCAAGAATGTTAACAAGTATATTGGTATGATAAGGGAAGAGGCTCGAAACATGAAAAATGGTGAAACCCTGCTGTGCATTGATAAAAGATGTCGTGCAAAGTGCCTCTGTGACACCGGAGAGGAGTTCTGATATGCCAGTTGTTATGAAATCTTAAAAGTGTTGCCCCAATTTAATCTAGGTTATCAATTCTAAGTTCGCAATTATGTAGAAAACTTGAAATGAAGATTTAAACAAACCACAATTCTAAGTTCGCAATTATTTATCAAATCAAAGTGGAATTACATTAACGATTTAAACAAACCACAATTCATAGTAACGACTAAACGAAACTCTAAAACTAACGATTACCACGAAATACATAATCCACAAAGCCTGTTGGATCTTGTGAAAACTCATTATTTGGAGTCTGAGATGGTGGTTGAGTAGCATCAGGCGATTCATAACCTTGAAATGGTATCGGAGCCATTGGAGATGGTGCTTGAAATCGGTGAAATGCTGAACTTGGGGTATAAATTGGGGATTGCCTAAATGCATCCAAATTGACGTGTTCACTAGCAGGAGTAAGTATAGGACCTTGGGGCATGAAACCAATAGGAAACTGCAAATCTGTTGTTGGTTGTAGTTTAGTCTCTTCCACCAAAGTCTCGTCCATGATAGCTGGAGTGCGTTGACGTCCTCCACGTACACGAATTCCACTTGCACGACTTGCACCTCCATGACTTCCACTTGCACGACTTCTAGTTCTTATTGTATTGCTCTCACTAGTAGTGTCAGGCATTTCAAAACTCAGACTTTCCCTCAAAGACTGCATCTGACTCAAGTGAAGACGTTGGAACCCTTGGATAAAATGCTCATAATTGTTACATCGTTTCTGATACTCTTCTCTGGTTGCATCCACAACATCATATGGATAGGTCAGCTGCATACCTTCAGTAGTGACTGGAAATGAAACAATATCTCTACTTTGTGATAAAGTATTGACTTCCCATCGCAATTGAGGCATATGTGACGACCCAAATTGACTGCTAGGGTACGTACATGGTTCCCCCGTAGGTGGTGGGGGTTGGGATGGAAGATCTGTAAGTGGAAAATTTCCAATTGCTGGAAAGTCAACACTGTCTAAGCTATGTGGATGAATAGCAATATTATCGTTTCCTATGTTGTGGTTTATAGTTTATTATTGTTTCTTTTATCAAATCAAAGCATATATCTTGTTGGTTAGAGGAAAGATATCAATCAACAATATTTGACTTCTAATATTAGAAAATCGATCATGATTTGCTTGATCGAAAACTTATTTTCCTGGACCGATGATACAAGATTTGATAGTATTTAAGTGGTTGAATTCATCCAAAAAACTCTTCAAACAAGCATAATAAGTAAATACTCATGAATCTTCATGGCTAGTGGAAGCTATTGCTCTTTTTTCAGTTGGTAAATTTTAGGTGCATTCGTGTTGGAAATAATTGACAATATTCGTATGCAACTGAGAAAAAAATACTTAGCTCGCACTGATGTGTGATTGTTGTTCTGGGAGATGCACTGATGATAGTATCAGAAAACTTAGTAGAGGCACGTATGAGATACGCAGACCTAAAGGTAATATTTCCTTCTACTCCTCTGAGATGCTATAGCAATTAGCAAATCACCTCCAGGATACAACCACTGTTAGTACTCCTCTATGTAGCATATAAAGAGAGAACTCTAAGAACTTGGCAGCAAAGATGAAAACAAAAAACACAAATTGAAACTACAATTTGTTTCAGAGTAATGTAGAAAACAATTTTATGTTTCTGTAAACTAAGAAGTAGTAGTACAAAATTATGTTTCTGTAAACTACAATTGGTTTCAGAGAAGAACTCAACGTTTTCTGAGTTTAATAGAAACTTAAATAAAAACTTAGTTTTTTTTTTTTTTTTTTCTGAGAGAAGAAGAGTTTCAGAAGAGAAGAGTTCTGAGGTATATCTCCAAATGAAATTTTCATCTCGTATTTATAGGTAAAAAATCGTTCGAACGTTGGAAGAGAATCCAAAGCGCGACAAACTAACCGTGAATTACGCTTCTTGAATGTTGCAAAAGTTAGGTAAAATCCGCGTTAAAAAAACAGTGAAATTTTTTGTCGGACATTTAAAATTTTCAAGATTCTTCACGAGGCACAGGTGTGAAAAGCATCGTGTAACGCGTGTGACCGAAGATGCTTCTCGAGGATTTTGTCACACGGGTTGGACACCCAAAACCGAGAAGGCAAAGAATAAAATTCTGTGCGAAGCACCGCGCGAACGGGAAAGGCAATAAGAAATGAAATAAGGGATATGCAACCTTGCCATAGTCTAGGGCTTTCCTCATACACAAAGGTCTAAAGTCCCAAAGGGCCATGCCCTTAAGGCTAAACCCATGGTATTTAAGTCTAAAACTCTAAGTGTTTTAGTCTTTGTGGGACTAATGTTTTATTCATTCAAATGAAAAAACATCTAGGGAGCAATAGGTCTTGGGATCAAAACATGGTCCATGCATTTTTTATTAAAACATCCTTTTTTTCTAACAATCCCCCACATGAATAATAAAACATATCGATAAAAATACGAGAAAACATAAGGCAACAAATTAGGCTAAGGTGTCCCAAAGATTGGACCTTAACTTAGTGAGGGGTTACCTGAACTGCTTGTTGTAACGGTGAACACAGTGTCTTGAACCGCCAACAGTGAATGCAATTCATAAATAACATCCACACTTGATGCCTCAACCGAAAGCTTCCAAGATCTTGCCGATGTGCCCATTTTGGCCGTGGGCTAAAATCCTGGACTTAATGAATGTCTCTAGAGAATCAGCTCAGATTCTCATAGGAAGCGGCCCCACTTCCAACATCCACAAAGGTGAGTCCATAAAGAGTGTCCTGACACAACCCGCTTTAATCAAAGCCATGGAACCCATTAAGATCTCAAAAGATTATCCTTAAATCATGCAGGCAGCACTATCAAACGGTTACACCATAGGAAGGGACAAAGATAGTGCTTTACCGATATCACCATAAATTAGTTATCTCATTGAACCTTGATCTTGGATATCCAATCACAAGGTTGAGTGTCCTTCATGGTGATTTACTCAATGAGCTTAAGCCCCATCCCCCTCGATGTGGATCTAACTACCTCTCTAGGTAAACCTTTCGTGAAAGGATCTGTAATATTATCTTTAGACTTTACAAAGTCTATCGAGATAATACCAGTAGAGAGTAGTTGTTTCACCGTCTTGTGTATTCTTCGTATATGTATAGACTTTCCGTTGTATACATTGTTCTTTGTGCAACCAATAGAATCTTTACTGTCAAAGTGGATTGCGATTGAAGACACAGGCTTGGGCCAGAGTGGAATTCCTCCCAGGAAACATCGTATCCATTCATCTTCCTCTCCAGCTTCTTCCAAGGCTATAAATTCAGACTCCATAGTGGATTTAGCCATACATGTCTGTTTGGTAGACTTCCATGAGACAGACGCACCTCCAAGTGAGAAGATGTACCCACTAGTAGATTTGCACTCTTCTGAGTCTGATATCCAGTTGGCATCACAATACCATTCCAGTACAGCAGGATACTTCCCAAAACTTAAGCAATAGTTTGAGGTCCCTCTCAGGTAACGTAGAACTCTGTAGAGAGCATTCCAGTGATCCTTCCCTGGGTTGCAAGTATACCTGCTCAATCTACTCATAGAGTAAGCAATATCAGGTCTTGTACAGTTCATCAGATACATAAGACTACCAATAATACGAGAATACGCAAGTTGATCAATTCCCTCACCCTTGTTGTTTTTCAAGTTACAAGTGGGATCATATGGAGTAGAGGCAGGTTTAGCATTTTCATAACTAAACCTCTTAAGTACGGTTTCAGCATAATGAGATTGACTAAGACTATATCCATCAGATGTGTTTCTGATTTTCATCCCTAAGATTACATCAGTAGGGCCTAAGTCTTTCATGTCAAAATTATCTCTAAGCATTCTTTTAATGGTATTAATAATATTAAGGTTACTGCCTAATATGAGCATATCATCAACATATAGGCACACAATAACATGAGAATCATCCACAGATTTAATGTAAACACATTTATCAGATTCATTAACCTTGAAGCCATTAGTTATCATAACATGATCAAATTTTTCATGCCACTGTTTAGGTGCTTGTTTTAAACCGTACAGAGATTTGTTTAATTTGCACACTTTGTTTTCACAATCTTTTACAATAAATCCTTCAGGTTGATCCATATAGATTTCTTCATTCAATTCACCATATAGAAAAGCAGTTTTGACATCCATCTGATGTAAATGCAAATCATAAATAGAAGCAATAGCAATCATCATCCTAATAGAAGTGATTCTAGTGAACGGTGAATAGGTATCAAAGAAATCTAATCCTTTCTTTTGTCTATAGCCTTTAGCTGCCAACCTAGCTTTATATTTCTGTATAGTTCCATCTGTTCTAAGTTTTCTTTTAAACACCCATTTGCAACCTATAGATTTACTACCAGGAGGTAAGTCTACAAGCTCCCAAGTTTCATTTTGCTGAATGGACTCCCATTCAATTAATGAAGATTCTTCCCAGAAAGGATCTTCTGGAGAAGTCATAGCTACATAGATTCCTTGTAGGTTTTGGGTTCAGACTCTACCGTAAGATTCAAAAAATCTGGGCCAAAACTTGTTTCAGTTCTAACCCTCGTACTTCTTCTCGGTTCAGTCTCATGTTTTAGAGATGGGGGTTGATTAGTCGATGGAATATCAGAGAGGTCATCAAGGACCCTTTTTCGTGGTCCAGACCTTAAAGGAAATATGTGTTCAAAAAACACAGCATCTCTTGATTCCATTATGGTGTTCATACCAATGTTATTGTGGTAAGAACAGATGACCATGAACCTGTGTGCAATTGTTTGCTCATGATATCCTAAGAAAACACAGTCGACTGTTTTAGGTCCTATTTTGGTTTTCTTGGTATGAGGAATGGCCACCTTGTCCAAACACCCCCACACTTTAAAGTATGCATAGGAAGGTTGTCTTCTATTCCACAATTCGTAAGAAGTTTTATCTGATTTTTTAAATGGAACTCGGTTCAAAATATAGCATGCCGAGAGGATAGCTTCCACCCACAAGTTCGAAGATAATCCTGAACTTGTCAACATAGCATTCATCATATCTATGAGTATTCTATTTTTTCTTTCGGCTACACCATTCGATTCAGGTGAATATGGTGTAGTGGTTTCATGAATGATTCCATTATTTTTACAAAACTCACCTATGGGTATCACATACTCACCACCACGGTCTGACCTAAGAGTTTTAATCTTAACTCCTTTTTGGTTTTCTACTTCAAGTTTATAAAATTTAAAAGCCTCTAAGGCCTCATCTTTACTTCTAAGAAGATGAACCTGACAGTATCGTGAATAATCATCTATAAAAGTGATATACCATTTTTTACCACCTCTTGTTGGTGTTGATTTCAAGTCTCCTAAATCCGAGTGTATTAGTTCCAAAGGAACTGTTTTACGTTCAACCATTTTATTAAACGGTTTTCTTGCATATTTAGATTCAACACAGATTTCACATCTTTGATTTTTGTCAAAGTTTATTACCTAAATTAGCAAGTCTTTCTAGAGATTTGAAATTAACATGCCCAAGTCTATCATGACAAACATGTGAAGAGTCACAAACATAAGCAGAAGAAGATGCATTAACATTCAATTTCAAATCAGATACACTAAGCTTAATCATGTTATCGGTGACATAACCTTTTCCTATGAAGTCACCATTCTTAGAAATTACAACAGTATTAGACTCAGCAATAATTTTAAAACCTTTTCCTAGTAAGATGGTTTCTGAGATAAGATTTTCGCGTATGTCTGGGACGTAATACACATCATTTAATGCGAGAGTTTTTCCTGAAGTAAGCTTCAGTTCGACCTTGCCTTTCCCCACCACTTTCGAGGTGGAATAGTTTCCCATAAATAGTTTCTCATCGTCTCCTACTATGGCATAGGAGGAGAATGCATTTCTGAACTTACAGACATGCTTGGTGGCTCCAGAATCAAGCCACCAGTCTCTCACATTGGTCATACTAGAAACAAGGTCGACTTCAGACACCATGCCAGTAAAATATCCAGAATCATCTACCATGTTTGCCTTATTTTTCTGTTTTGGGACATATTTAGTCTTTTTAGGTGCCTTACAGTCTTTAGCCATATGTCCAGTTTTACCACAATTAAAGCAGTCGCCTTTGATGGTGTTTTTAGAGACACCACCTGTAGGACCAGAATATCTCTACAATATTTCTCTGCGAGATTAACAACACTTCCCAGCGAGCATCACCGCAAGATCTTCAACTACACTTTGTGAGAGTCACAAAGGCAGTCAAAAGAGCGATGTGATAAATGACGAGTGAAGAAAACTTGAGAAAAGCATGTTTGTCCTGCGATGGTTACAAAACTTGCGAGAGTGAACATTGTAACTAATCGCGGTACAATCGCAGAAACAACCCGAAATAAGAGGAAAACTTAGTTGTCATCCACTATGTAACTATCCTATAAATATAGACCCAATGTGTCTAGAAAAGGATGATGTATTTTTGAGAGTTAAGAAAGTCTTGAGGAAAGAGAAACTTTAAGAGAATAGTTGTAATCTTGAATTCTTCCATTTCTGTAGACATTTCTGAGAACAAAATAATAAAATGTTGTTTTTCATCTTTAATTGTGAGTTGATTATAGCAAGATCTTAACAAGGGTGTAGTGTGGGAAATCCTGCAACTACATTTTGGCGCCCGAAACATGGATAATCAAGCTAAAAAATCTCTAATTACAATTTGAAGATTTGAAGAAATTGTTAGAGTTGAAGAAATGGCTAGAAGAAGAAGAAATACATCAGAACCACCAACAACTGTAATGAGGAGTAAAAGACTTGCAGGAGAAACAAATGAATTAGGAGAATCTTCAAGGATAAGAACAAGAAGAAATAGAACAAGGATTGAAGGAGAAAATCAAATTCCACAACCGAATCAACAAATACCGATACAAAATAGAAATGTGGATTATGATAGAGTAAGTGTGCATACTTGGAGATCGGATTCGATGGAAGATGTAGAAGATCAACAATTAAGAGACGGAAGAAGAGAAGAAAGAAATCAAGGAGTGATTGAAGGATTAATTCATGAAGAATGCGAAAATGAAACAGCAGGTGATCCAAGACAAAGAATACAAGAGGAAAGAAGGCTAGAGGTGGAAGAGCGTGCAAATTTAACAAGACAAAATCACGAGTTGAGAATGGAGAATTTGAGGTTACAAAATAGAAGATCAAGAAGTACTGTTAGATCGAATTCAAGATCATCAAGAGTAGAATTAAGGCGAAATTCCCCAATAAGAAATGCTAGATAAAATATCCAAGAGGAAATGCAAAATCTAAATGAAGAGCAACGTCATAGAGAAAAAGAGGTAATAGAAGATCGACATGATCCGCGTGGCGAGAATTTGGATAATAGACTTAACAACAGAAATCAAGAAGGAAGAGACAACCAAAATGATGAAGATAATCCAGAAGAAGGTAGGAGGATATTACATGGGCGAGAGATCCATAGAAATCGAAGAATAATTGAGGAGGAAATTGAGAGATATTATGATGAACAAGCATGACTAGCTTGCGAGAGAGAAAGATTAAGGGCAGAAGTAGAATAACAAGAATTCCAAGAGGCAGTACGAAAGAATAACCATGAAAATCGAGAAAGGAGACGTACACAAAATCGCTATAATAATAATATCCAGGAAGAGTATGATAGAATACAAAGGAGAATAGAAAGATAGCGAAGAGAAATGATGAGAAATGAAGAATTTCGCAGAGAAGTACAGCTGCGATTGTAAGAAGAAGGTGAAGCAGAAGATGGTGTAGATGAAGACACATAAAATATCGCAAGACAAGAGGTACATGAACGCATGAGAATGGAAGCTGCATTAAAAAGACCGATGGAACCAAATTCAACGACGAATGAGCAAATTTTAAGAGAATTAGCAGAGATGAGGGGAATAATAAATAACAGAAAATAAGGAGGTAGAAGGCAACTTGATGAAGCTATTGAAGAAGCTGCAAGAACTCCATTCACTCAAGAAGTACAGTTAAGAGGAATACCTCCAAAGTGCAATTTACCAGCATTAACCAGCATTTTTGATGGAACTACCTGTGTCGTACAACATGTTAAGGCTTATGTTAGGTGTATGCTGCAATGGGAGAATCATGATGATGTATTGTGCAAGTATTTTGCATCTAGCTTAACTGGCGAGGCTCTAAAGTGGTTTGAGGGATTGCCAAAAAATACTATAACTTCTTTTGATCATTTACAAGCTACATTTATGGGAGCATATATAAGCAACAATTCGTCGCGGCCAGGTATTGAAGATGTTTTTGGGTGAAAACAGAGGGTTGGCGAGAGTCTGAAACATTTAACCATAAGATGGAAGACTATGTGCAGTGAGATGGCAGGAAGAGTAGACGAGAGATATCTTATCTTGTCTTTTATCAATGCAATGTTCGCGACCAATCTGCTCTACATACAAATTTTCATAGTCAAGAATACAATCACTATGACTGAACTACGAGAACTACAAGAAGAGTACATTGCTTTGGAGGACAAACAAAATGATATGGAATCATATCCAATCGCGAATACCAATTCAGTAGCAGCAAGTGAGAGCTTACTTCCTAAAATGATTAACAATGTGGAGAGCAGCTCGCAAGCACAACAAGAGAAAGTGGAGACTGATAACCAGCAGAAATTGGTAGCTATGGGCAGTCGAGATCAAGAATAATATGAAAGGGAGAAGAATTATTACAATCGCGGTGGGAATAATAAGATTCAAAGGCTTGATCAGCCGCAAGAAACTTATGGTGGACAGAGGCAAAACAATTTCAGGAGCCAAGTAAATCAGAAGATAATATGGGAAGAAATTAAGATGCCTCCTCTAAATGCTAGTATAGAAAAAATTTGGGAAGCTATCATTTTGATGGAAAATATACCATCACCATGGAATATGGGAAAAGAACCACATCCTAATAATCGTAGTCAAGAATTTTGTCCTTACCATCACTTTCATGGTCACACAGTAAATGATTGCAGGAATGTCAAGAGAATAATTTTAAGGATGACCGACCAAGGAAAGCTAAGCCACTTTTTAGTAGGACATCCACAATCTCAGCGATTTCATCCAGCACCAGAAATTTGCAGGGTAAATACTGTAAAATGGAGCGAGAATCATTCGTAATAGAAGTTGGGGCTAAAGCAAAGAATTTTTTTTGTAATTCCATTGTACATTCACACAGAACTATAGAGGATTTCCATGATAATATTCTAAGCAGAGTCTTCGCGAGAGACACAGATGGAAGAGAGATAATGAATATCGCGAGAGCCTCGCCATTAGAAGAATGACAGAAACAAATTATATCTTTCACTGCACAAGAAGTACCAGAACCTGGCGAACATCATGATAACCCATTGGTGGTAAGATTAGAGATAAATCCGAAGCAAATAGAAGAAGAAGATGTAGAAAATGATGATGAAAATGAAGATTCTTGGGCTATCAATAGAGTTCTAATAGACACAGGCAGCTCAGTTGACATACTATTTTATCATACCTATAAGACCACGGGTGGAAGAGACGAAGATCTAATTCCATCAACATATAAAATATATGGTTTTAATGGTACTGCCAATAAACCCAAAGGGGAAATTGAAATGCGGATTCCATTGAAAGGGATAACTTCCAAGATCTTGTCCTGTGTTGTTGACATTGAATCACCTTACAATGTCCTAATTGGTCGACCTTGGCTACATGGGATATTAGGTGTAGCATCTACTTTCCACCAGTGTGTTAAATTTCCTCATCCTAATGGTGTTGGAGTTATTAAGGGAGATTGGGGAGAAAGCAATAAATGTTCTGATATTGATATAAAATCTTGCGAGAAAAGAGCTGAGAAGAAGAGCAATTGGAAATACAACATCAAGCAACGACAGAGATGTGAAAGATTGATGATTTATTCAATAGAACAGCGAGAGGAAGATGATGACGAGCGGCTCGCAGATAAAGAAAAAACAGCAAAACGTAACAGAAAAGCATAACCAGAAAATAGTAAGTAGAAAGGTAAAATGATGAAATTTAAAGAAGCTTACGCAGAATTTGTTTGAAGAAAATGCAATTCAAAAGAGTACTCTGTTTGAATGAATTGCAAAATTTTACAAGAAAATCAAAGAAACAAAATTTTATCAGAGTTACAATACTCGCGAGAAACGCGAATAAAATTTCGCAGAGATTAATAGAATGAGACGAACCTTTATGGCGTGCACCTTAGTTCACGGATACAATTTTGCAAGAGGCAAATATAAGACCTAATAGTGCGTCATATAAGGGGGTATCTCTTTACATGACTCAGGGATAAGGTTATACCTCTGCTGGAACCTGAGTCATGAAGATGTTGGGGTTAAAGAAAACCAATCCAGGAGAGAGATCTTGGATTTCCAACTATATAAGGTTATACCCTGGTTGGACGACTGAGAATCTCTTCTAAGGAGTGCAAAGTATAACTAAGGCGCCGAGGTACACGGTTGAGTCAAGGGTTCCCGGGGTGTACGAAACTACCCTGGCCATCCTTGGAAAGTCTTGGCTATGATGCACTCGGCCCGAAGAAAACCCCACTTAGGGTGTAGTCTTGTAACTATAAGCCATATAGGCATAAAGGACAAGAGGCTGCGAAAAACAACTGGTTGTTGGAAAATATGGATGGGAGGAGCTAGTCTTGTATGGCCGATGTGCCCTCCTTGAAGGGGCAACCAGGGGGAAGATAAGGGCGTCACCCTCCATTAGGGAGCTGATAAGTGTCTAAAGACGTCAATGTCATGGGGCTTTATGATCGCAAGAACATTTAGGCCTGTCATATTGTCGCGTGACGAAAATTATACAGAGGAAACGAGCCAAAAGATAAAAGTTAAGATGAGATCAATGGGTTTTTACATGAAAGTGTAAAGGCGTCCTGATATTTCATCGCAAGATGGCAATGTCATAAGCTATAATTCTTCCAAGAGAATTTAAACTTATCATATTATCGCAGAGATGCTGAAAAAATATTGATAAGACAAAATCAATGGGTCAATACATGCAAATGTAAAGACGTCCTGTGATTTTGTCGCAGAAAGAAAAACTTTTTTGGAAAAATAAGACCTTTAACTAGGAAGGCAAAATAAGACCAACAGAATAATCTCAAAAAATTAACTATTCTAAGATACAAGAAAGATTTGTTCATCGCAGGAGAATATATAAGAAGGCATATTCATAACATCGTAAACTCTTTCAGAATTTTTCGGAATATCACAGATGTACTCATTACATCGCATATATATTCATACTTTCACGAATAATATAGCCACACAGTTCACAGAAAGGAGACACAGGAAATAATTCACCATTTCAAGAAAGATAATGAAGGGCAAGTAGGGAAATGGAAAAATAAGATTTCATTATCTTCCTTGAGGATATTCAAAGTAAACAAAATCAAAAGTTGAATTTTAAAAATTTCAAAACTTACATTATTCGCAAGAAAGAAAAAGAAAAAGAAAGCAGAAATGAAATTCAAGTTTTGACGATTGTCTCGCCAGATTCACTATTCTTGCTCGCCGGATTCATTATTCTTGCCAGAATTGTCAGCTTCATCAGTATTCTTCTCATTGCTTGTAGTTACTTTTTTAGGAGGACTTCTTTCTTCTAAAATTTATCGCCAACCACACCCTTCAGACGAGATTTCATGTTTTCTTCTTTGGTGCGTAGATACAAGTTTTCCTTTACTAGTAAAGAATGAGACTTCTTCAATTTTGAGTATTTGTCTTGAAGCTTGTTGGCCTTCAAACTAATATTTAACCTACCCTTGATAAGTTTATCTTTCTCAGCAGCAGATGATTCAGTTACTTCCTTGAGTTCATCTTTAAGGGAAGTAAGAGATTGCTCTTGATTATCACATATTCTTTGTAGATTACTCAATTGCTGCGAAGAAATCGCCATCAATCTTGAAAATCTATGTTTCTCTTGGGATAAAGTTCTATTTTCATCTGATAAAGATTCTACCGCCAAGTTAGACTTGGTTAACAAATATGAGAGACGGGTAATCTCGTTACTTAATAAATTTTGACTTTGCGATAGTTGGTTATTCTCATTAGTAATATTATCTATTTGATCGATAGAATATTTGTAGAGATTATCTAATCTATTATACTGGTTCATCCAAGAATCTCTTTCAACACGATCTTCGTTAGCAATAGATTCAAATTTAAGTCTCTCCATGAAACGAGTCCGATTTGAAACTAATATATGAATCAAGAATTTAAGAAGGAGACTTGAGTACAGAGGATATAAAAGCAAAACAGAAAAACAAAAGGGTAGAGGCAGGAAAATTGTACCTTTCAGCTCGTCATTTTTTCTGCGAAGGTTCTTGCAGTTAAGAGAAGAGTTGTGAAGCATATGGTTCAGAGTATCACATTCAGAAATTTTGACTTGAAGGCTTTTTCTCAGAGTTTCAACTTCATTTTCTAAGAGGCTTGTGAAGCAGTATTATCAGAGCCAAAATATTTATGTAAGGTCTCGCAAACTTCATATTGGAGAAAGTCAGTAGAATATTTTCTAGCATCGTCTAAAATATTAGATAGAATTTTAAAAGCAATATCAACTCCTGCTAAGGTTTTATTCGATGGAGGAAGAGATGCAAAGGGTGAAGTGGTAACGAGGACAAGTTGACGATTTGAGTCATTTGCGATGGTTGTATTATCATAAGGAGGAGTGTTGGGAAAAACAACAGTTGAAGGTAATAAAGGGCTAGAAGGAACTTCAGTCACAACAATTTCAGGAGCTTGATTTGGCAATGAATCAAAAGAAGTAGAGGTGTTGGCAGCGATATTCTCGCAGGTAAAAGAAAGAGGATCCAGTTGTGAGGGTGTGGGAGTAACTCTTGCAGATGTTAATGTGGGGATGGAGAAATCAGCCTCAAGAGCTTTAAACTGATGAGGTCTTTTGAAGGATTAGCGATGTTCTCGACATTCTGCGAATAATAACTTAGATAAGAAACAGAGGCAACAATATTGTTATTAAGAACTAGGATGTGTTTCTTACCACCTTATCATTCGCAGAACTTCTCTTTTTCTTCTCAGTCGGTCTTTGCGAGCATTAGGGTTTTGACCTGAGGATTGGGTGTTAGGGATAGTTCCACTGAAGAAATGACATAATACGAGAGTTATGAAGGATCAAATAGAGAACATCAAAGAATATGAGTAAAAATTGAATCAAATAAAGATTATAATCAAAAAACATACCTTGATGATTCCATTAGAACAGTAGCAGGAGAATATGAAGAAGAAAAAAAGTTGCAGACGGAAGATAAAATAAACAGATGAAGAAGATATAGAAAGAGAAGAAGAAAATTAGTTTTGAAGTTTAACTCTACCTTTTATAGGCAAAAGAGAGTAACCTGTTGAGTAAAGACGTGTCAGTAAAAAGATGAATTTACAACACGTGTAGGCGGTTAAGCTAAATTAATGGAGCAATGTCGAGAAGAAAATATGGAAAGAAGAGAGGCTGCAAGCACTTTGAATAATTGAAGATTCTCATATCCTCTCCATTTTGCGAAGAAGACATGAGAAGAGGCAATATGTAGGACCAGAATATCGCTACAATACTTCTTTGAGAGATTAATAACACTTCCCAGCGAGCATCACCGCAAGATCTTCAACTAAACTTTGCGAGTGTCACAAAGGAAGTCAAAAGAGCGATGTGATAAATGACGAGTGAAGAAAACTTGAGAAAAGCATGTTTGTCCTGCGATGGTTACAAAACTTGCGAGAGTGAACATTGTAACTAATCACGGTACAATCGCAGAATCAACCCGAAATAAGAGGAAAACTTAGCTGGCATCCACTATGTAACTACCCTATAAATATATACCCAATGTGTCCATAAAAGGATGATGTATTTTTGAGAGTTAAGAAAGTCTTGAGGAGAGAGAAACTTCAAGAGAATAGTTGTAATCTTGAATTCTTCCATTTCTATAAACATTTCTGAGAACAAAATAATAAAATGTCGTTTTTCATCTTTAATTGTGAGTTGATTATAGCAAGATCTTAACAAGGGTGTAGTGTGGGAAATCCTGCAACTACACCACCCCTTGGATTAAAATTGTTACCTCTGGGTTTTCGACGTTTGTTACGTCTGTTACCATTTTTGCTGGATTCTCCAGTACTTTTCTTTGAAGCAGCTTTATCATCCAGGACATTAGCTTTGTTTGACATGTCTTTGCTCAGCATCAGGCTCTTTTCCTTGCAGCACATAAGCTCCTCAACCTGGATCTTTTTGCCAAGCTCTACCATGGTGATTTCACGAGTCTTGTGTCGCAGCCTCCTCTTGTATTCGTTCCATGAGGGTGGAAGCTTTTCAATCACTGCAGATACTTGTAGAGCTTCATCAATATGCATGCCTTCAGCAAGAATTTCGCTGATGAGGAGCTGAAGTTCGACGAACTGTTCTACCACAGGCTTTTCGTCAGTCATATTGTATTCCAGGAACCTAGACACCAAAAACTTCTTGCTTTCATTAGCTTCAGCAAGATATTTTTCTTCAAGTGCTTCCCAAAAATCAAAAGCATTAAAGTTTTCTTTTGCATTATAGAAGTCGTACAAGGAGTCATCCAGACAGTTAAGAATATGGTTCTTGCACATGTAATTCTTCCTATTCCACCTATCCAGTTTATCTTCATTACCACGGTCATGAAGTCTTCTCGAGGGTTTTTCTAAAGCAAGTCCATCTAACCTTTGGTCTCTTAGGAAGAATAACATTTTAGACTGCCATCGCTTAAAGTCTTTACCACTGAACTTTGGTGGTCTTTCTACAGTATTCTTTCGCATGTTCTTACAGCAATAATTATATAGAAATGACTATTACCTTTAGAATGTTGGAAATAATTGACAATATTCGTATGCAACTGAGAAAAAATACTTAACTCGCATTGATGTGTGATTGTTGTTCCGGGAGATGCACTGATGATAGTATCAGAAAACTTAGTAGAGGCACGTATGAGATACGCTGACCTAAAGGTAATATTGCCTGCTACTACTCTGAGATTCTATAGCAATTGGAAAGTCACCTCCAGGATACAACCACTGTTAGTACTCCTCTATGTATCATACAAAGAGAGAACTCTAAGAACTTGGCAGCAAAGATGAAAACAAAAAACACAAATTGAAACTACAATTTGTTTCAGAGTAATGTAGAAAACAATTTTATGTTTCTGTAAAATAAGAAGTAGTAGTACAAAATTATGTTTCTGTAAACTACAACTGGTTTCAGAGAAGAACTCAACGTTTCCTGAGTTTAATAGAAACTTAAATAAAAACTTAGTGTTTTTTATTCTGAGAGCAGAAGAGAAGAAGAAGAGTTTCAGAAGAGAAGAGTTCTGAGGTATATCTCCAAATGAAATTTTCATCTCGTATTTATAGGTAAAAAATCGTTCGAAAGTTGGAAGAGAATCCAAAGCGCGACAAACTGACCGTGAATTACTCTTCTCGAACGTTTCAAAAGTTAGGTAAAAGTCGCGTTAAAAAAACAGTGAAAATTTTTGTCGGACATTTAAAAATTTCAAGATTCTTCACGAGGCACAGGTGTCAAAATCACCGTGTAACACGTGTGACCGAAGATGCTTCTCGAGGCTTTTGTCACACGGGTCGGACAGCCAAAACCGAGAAGGCAAAGAATAAAATTCTTTACATGTGTGGGAGAAATGTGTTGAAAATTTCAGTAAAAATATAGGGTCTTAATAAACCCACTCCCATGCCCGAGCCGACCGACCGACCGGACGGCGGCAGTGTGCGTGCTTCTGTGCGAAGCACCGCGCGAACGGTAAAGGCAATAATAAATGCAATAAGGGATAGGCAACCTTTCCATAGTCTAGGCATAGTATAGGGATTTCCCCATACACAAAGGTCTAAAGACCCAAAGGGCCATGCCCTTAAGGCTAAACCCATGGTATTTAAGTCTAAAACTCTAAGTGTTTTAGTCTTTGTGGGACTAATGTTTTATTCATTTAAATCAAAAACATCTAGGGAGCAATAGGTCTTGGGATCAAAACATAGTCCATGCATTTTTTATTAAAACATCCGTTTTTTCTAACAATTCGTACGTGAATAACGATCATGAAAATATATACCCACACATCATGAGAAAATTCAAAATATAACTGCTACTTTTTATTTTAAGAACAACTGAATTGAGAAACCATGAACCGACAAGACTATTAACTCTTTTCAACATTAACAAGACATCATGTGAAGTTGGTTTCAGACTTTCAGTATTGATCCATAAACGAATCCCAACTTGTTATTTGCAATAAGTGCCACTGTAAAACTAGGCACTCTAGTGTCGACAGTCGTAGTTATATTATGAAAGTGGAGGAGAATAAAATACCATGAGGTTGTCTAAGAGATGAGTTTCATAAGGATCTTCAACCGTAAGTCGACGAGATTTACTGATGTGGTGAATGAGGATTCGTTTTCTTATTGATTAATGGATTTGTGTGGAATAGACTTTTTTTTAATAAGAAAAAATTAGGCCTAGAAAGGCGCTAAGTGAAGTACACAAAGTTGTTGTTGGCGCTGGCTATGGAGGTACCACTCAGCCTGCCAACTTTTTTTTACACAAAACAACTAAATGAAATGCTTCCATATTTTGATTACGCGTGATCAGACTAAGGTTTAATAACACAAAAGATATGGGATTGATATCCATATTTTCATTCTGCTTTGCTTGAATGGTACTTCTTTCATAATAAGGTAGGTGAAATCTTCCTTGGGCAGCTTCAGTGTAGAGGAACTTGAATCTATCTAAGATGTCCAATGATTCAGCTAAGATGGCTATGTTGGTGTGTTGCATCTATTTGGCCCATTGGAAGGCTAGGTATGCTCCTCCTGTAACTCTCCTTTCTCCGTAGTATCATGTATATCCTCTGGAAGCAATTGTGTTTCCTACAAAATCTGTCATAATTAGTGCATTGTGATAAATACAGTTTTCAGAGTCATATATAGTGCATATGCGAATATGTTTTCCAAATATTGTTTCTACATTCCAATTGTAGTTGGAATTGCCATGTTGCAGATCAATAGAAGTTTCCTATGGTAAGAGAGGGAAGTTGTTAAGAATATGGTCAGGTATAGCATGTATTATGTTGTGGTTGCAAAGGTGCTTCTTAATTCTGAGGACAATATTCCCCACATGAGGATGGATGTGTTTGAAGATAAAATCACATATTGCTTTCCAAATGTACCAACAAGTAGTAGCATATGTGCTACAGTCAATTTTTCCCAGTTGGAACCAGGAGTTCAACCAGTCTATAAAGATGGTGTTGTTATCAAATAGAGTATGAGAGCTTCCAAGAATTTCCTGCCACACCAAAGTAGCAGTGGTGCAATTAAGAAACATGTGAGACATGGTTTCTTCTTCCCCACTATTGCAGAAAGTGCATATAGGATGTATGTAGTGAAGAATGCTAGCTGTTTTTGCATTAGTGGGGAGGATTCCATGAGCACATTTCCAAGTAAATATTTTGATAGCTGGTGCTACATCCATGTCCCAGAGTGCATCCCAATTTCCAGTTGGAGGATCATTTCTGTAGAGATGGTTATTTTTAGCCTTGTACAGTTCCTTGACAGAAAAATCTCATGTATTGTTGAAAGTACCACTAATTTTGTCCTCTTTATTTGGATGAGTCTTCAGGTTTATAATCATAGTTGCTTCCTTAATACTAAATAAATTTGAAACTTGGATTTTATCCGAGTTTCCATCAGGTAGAAGTAAATAATTTAGGTTGTTGATGTGATGAGGGCAATGTTGAGGTTTTTGAAGTTTTGTGTAAGTATTTAGGATCCAAATATCTTCCCAAATTTGAATTTTTCTGCCATTACCAATTCTCCAAGAGCAGTAATGTTGAATGTTGCTTATCCATTCTAGGATTCCTTTCCATATCCAAGAATCTCCATCTTTTGATTTTGTATCCATGCTGAGAACATTTCTTCCTAAGAGGTATCTTGCATCCATGAGTTTGTACCATAGTGAATCCTTATCTTGCTCAAGTCTCCAACCTATCTTGGTTATCATAGCACTGTTGAATAATTTAATATTCATAAATCCCAGTGTAGTTGCAGGAATTCCTACACTACACCCCTCACAAGAATCCAAAATTATCAACATATATTTGAAGATTAAAAAAAACACTTTATTGATTAATTCTCAGAAATGTTACAAGAAATGGAAGAAATCAAGAATACAACCATTCACAAGAAATTTCTCTCTCCTCAAAACTTTCTCCAAAATCCAAAATTGATTCCCCCTTTCTGAGTCTACAAGTTCTCTTTATATATGGAATTACATAGTGGATGACAGCTAAGTTATCCTTTAATTTCGGATCTGACTCGCGATATGCTCGCAGTAGTTGTAATGCTTATTCTCGCAGATGTTGTAATCTTCGCAGGATCGTCATGCTCTCCCCGTGTTTCTACCATCGTCATCCGTTATGTCATTCTTTGAATCAGTCTTCGACGCTCGCAGAGTGTCGTTGAAGAACTCGCAGAAACGGTGTTTATAAATTTTGCAAGAGCACTGCTGTGGCGATATTCTGATCCTACATCTTGCCTCTTCTCATGTCTTTTTCTGCGAAGGGGAAAAGATCATGAGAAATTGAAATCTTTTGAAATGCCACAGCTGTCTATCTATTCACGTTCTTTTGTTATGACACGTATCTGCATCCCTCACCAGATTTATTACACGTATCTTTTTATCCATTCAACTTCTGACACATCCTTTTCAATCGTTGCGTTCCAACCGTTCACGTATAATCTTCGCTTTAAATGTGTTTATATTTTCGAGTATTTTTCTCTCTATATATCCCCTTTTCATTCTTCTTTTTTACCTCCTTTCTTATTTTCTCTGCAACTTTCTTCGTTGTTCTTCCGTAAATTCCGCTCCTATTACTGTAACTTTTATCTTTCCAAAATCTTACTTTCTTCTTTATTCCCATACTAAAAAATGGCTCCATCCGGTCGCAAGAATGAGATTGCCTTCGAAAAGATGCAGAAGAATCTTAAAGATAAAGGTTTTACTCTATCTCGTATTCCTGGTCAAATCCCTAAGTCCGAGCTCACTGCCAAGTTATTTGCTAATCATCCCTGCAATCAAGAGAGAATCATAGTCTCGCTAGGCCAACTTGAAGCTGGTCTTCTTATTCCCCTCTATAATCCTGAACTCCCATTATTTTATGAAATTCTTTCTCATGCGAAATTTTCGCGAGCTGTATATCAACTAAGTGGAGACTGCATTCGTATTTTACTCGAGTTCGCCAATCGTGGTGCTGGCAAGGGGTCTCTCTATACTGATGAAGCTAAAAATCCAAAATTCAAAGATGTTGTGATTTTTCCTGCGAACTACATTGTTGATAACTTCTTTGCGAATTATGAAATAATCCCTATGAAGAAAGACATCACTTGTTGGGGTGTTCGCTTACACAATAGAGAAAATGTTGCTGCTGATCAATTACTTATGCAAGACATTGACTGGCATCCTGGCGATAATTCTTCCCCGTGTTATTCTAATGATAAAAAATGGTGTATCTTCCGTTTAATTCTAGAGGGTCCATACATTTTTGGTTCTCATGTCTTACCTGCGAATGTCGCAGAATATCATCCTTGGGTATTCAAATGGCCTGAAAGGGATGATGAGGTATAATTCCACCTTTTGATTGAATCCTTACTACTATTTTTCTTACATATATTTTCATTACTCATCCGAATATTTTATATGTCTGCGAAACTTCCAGATTAAGAGGCTAAAAGCGAACTACCATAAGTTTAGGAAGCCTAGCACTTTATCAGCTTTTCAATCAATCACAGATGAAGTAAGAAATATTCTTTTATAACTCTTAACAATATATTGTTGCCTCTATTTCTTATCTTTATCTGTGTTTGAAGGCTATTGATGAGATAGAAGAACCCTCCAGAATTGCGAAGAGAAAGGGTAAAGGCAAAGGTAAAGGTGTTGCTCGCAAGGAAAATACTGATGTTCCTCCTTTAAATAAGCGGAAAGTTAAATCTTCTTCTCCCTCTACTCCTCAAGATTGTGAGAGTTCCAGTGACAATGATGATGATGACGACAATGTTAGTGACAATAATGATATTTCTTCCATAAAAGAATCTGCACAACCTGAATCTTATATGGCTCATTTATCTGGCATTTTTATCAATACTATGCATATAATTGGTGATACTCCTCTGACCGATGCTTGCAAGTCTATCGCTGCTATTTGTGATGCCCCTATCTTAAAGGATAATTAATCTCTTTGCGGGGTCTCAAGATCTATATCCCCAAATTTCTTGCATTCTCTCAATAGCTTGGTAAGTTTTCATACTTTTACCTTTCTTTACTTCATTTTTGTCTTAAATTCAAAATTAATTCCTCAGAAATTCGCTGCATTATTTCGCAGGCTGGGAAAGCTTCCTTTGCAGTTGTCTTAGATTTGGAAAAAAGGCGTGCAGTTCTCGCAAAGAAAAACGTTAATCTTCGCAAAGAGAATGAAGAATTAAAGTCTGAATCTCTTACTATTCGCAAAGAAAATAAAGAATTAAAATCTGATTCTGTTAATCTTCGGAAGCAGTTAGAATCTGGATTTCTAGGCCTTCATGAGAAGATCAAACGATTAGAAACTGAACTCTCTTCTTTGCAAAATAAGGTTGCTAGTCTCCAAGCTGCGAATGATCAACTTTATGGTAAGAAATTTTTCTCTTTTTCTTTTATCCCTATATTCCTTTGTGTTTTCTTATTTAGTTAGTCTTCTTCGCAGATATTTACGGCCTCTCTGATGAAGCTGTATTCCTTCGTTCTTTTCCAAATCCAATAGATGATGATACTCTCCTCAATCACCTTAATGATTCTTTGAGAAACTTTTCAAATGATGAAATTAAATCTCTTTCCATATATGAACTTAAATCCAAAATTCATCTCTTAAGGATTGAACATAGATTCAACTTGGATTTAACCAATAAGTTTAAGCGCCTTTATATTGACTCAAAAGAGAAAACTAATATATTAAGAACCAAGTACAGTGATCTTATTGACGAAAAAGACCTCATTGCTAAAAATGGTGCTTAAGCTTTAGCAGATTTCCATAAGACTCTTCTCGATGTTCAAATTGAAAGAGATAGACTTATCTGCGAGAATAGAGATCTTGTTGAAAGGGAAAACCAAGTTCGCTCCCGCCTTCTCATTAGTAATGATGATGAGTTTTCATGGGCTGCGAAAATTCTTGACAATACCAGAAACAATTTAGGCATAGATGTTAGTCTTCAAGCTGATCATTTTGCCCTGATTAAGGATATGATCTTGCAAAGAGAAGGTTGTTATTCTTGTTTTTCCACTAATCCATTTTATAGATGTATCTTCACTATTTTATTATTATGTTGCCATCTGTTCGCAGTATCTATCTGAAGAAAACTTTTGCCAAAGAGTTAAAGAGTTGGAAGAAGAAAAAGGAAATCTCGCAAGACTTCTGTCTTCTCGCAACGATAAATGTTCCAAATTCAAGAAGCAACTTCAGATTTCTCTGGCGAATTTCAGCAATGTTCTTGTTGGTTTTCGCAATGATTCTATTAAGATGGTCTGCGATGATCATAAAATTCCTCATTCTACTTACCCATATCTCGCGAACGAAATTCCAAAGAATATTCTTGACTTTGTCATCTCCGATAGCGAAGCTGAAGAGTCTGAAGAAGATGAAATTGAAGAAAAAGAAAAATCTGGTGAAGACAATGATGGATCTAAATAGTTTTGTCTTCCTTTTTAATCTTTTTATAATATTTGTACACTTATCCCTTTCTCCTTGTAAAATATTGCTGTGAATTTCTCCATCTTCTAATATTATTTGGTGTATAGATCTGCATACATTAGAAAACAATTTCTTTTTGCAATATGGTTAATCAAAATGCTTATTAATTTTTAATTATCTGCGTAAATATGTCATATAAAGATGAATAATAATTTTATCATTATGTTCATTCCCATACTTGCCTCTGTTATTCATCTGCAATATGAAAGATTGAGCTAATTAGTTACGAATAAGACCTGTTTGTAAGTTTTGCCTCAATATCTGCGTAAATATTGCAAGTCATATCTGCTTACTCTTATAATCTCTGCGTAAATATCGCAGTCATTCAATCTTGATCTCTTGTGGTCTTATTTTGCCTTCCTAGTTAAATGTCTTATTTAGCCACATTTTGTTTTGGCGAAAAAATTGCCAGACGTCCTTACATTTGCATGTAAATACCCATTGATCTAGTCTTATCCTTATTTTGTCAATTTTATTGCGACAATATGACAGGCCTAAGTTTTCTTCCAAGAACAAAGCCCCATGGCATTGCCGTCTTGCGATGAAATCGCAGGACGTCTTTACAATTTCATGTAAAAACCCATTGATCTCATCTTATCTTTTTCTCTTGGATTTTTGCCTCTGTATGATTGTTGCACAAATATGACAAGCCTAAATATTCTTGCGAATATAAATCCTCATGACATTTGCGTCTTAAGACACTTATCAGCTCCCTAATGGAGGGTGTCGCCCTTATCTTCCCCTGGTTGCCCCTTCAAGGAGGCGTACATCGGTCATACAAGACTATCTCCTCACATCCAGTCCTGACAACAACCAGTTGTTTTCGCAACCTCTTATCCTTTTTGCATATATGGCTTATAGTTACGAGACTGCACCCTAGGTGGGGTTTTCTTTGGGCCGAGTGCATCATAGCCAAGACTTTCCAATAACGGCTAGGGTAGTTTCATACGCCCAGGGCACCCTTGGCTCAACCGTGTACCTCGGCGCCTTGGTCATACTTTGCACTCCTTAGTAGAGACCTTCGGTTTTCCAACTATTAATATATATATAGTTGGAAATCAATTATGTAATTGCAGGAATTCCTACACTACACCCCTCACAAGAATCCACAACTATCAACACATATTTGAATATTAAAAACAACACTTTATTGATTAATTCTCAGAAATGTTACAAGAAATGGAAGAAATCAAGAATACAACCGCTCACAAGAACTTTCTCTCTCCTCAAAACTTTTTCCAAACTCCAAAATTGATTTCCCTCTTCTGAGTCTATTAATTCTCTTTATATAGGATAGTTACATAGTGGATGACAGCTAAGCTACCCCTTATTTTCGGATCTGACTCGCGATACTCTCGCAGTAGTTGTAATGTTCACCCTCGCAGACGTTTGTAAGCTTCGCAGCATCATCATGATTTTCTCATGTTTCTGTTATCGTCATCCGCTACGTCATTCTTTCAATCATTCTGTGACACTCGCAGTGTGTTGTTGAAGAGCTCGCGGAAATGTCACTGTAAATATCGCAGGAGTATTGCTGTGGCGATATTCTGATCCTACATCTTGCCTCTTCTCATGTCTTTTCTGCGAAAAAAAAAGATCATGAGAATTTTCCTTCTTATTGATGCCGCGGTTTCCCATATTTCCATATTCTTTCCCCGACAAAGTTCCGTAAATTTAGTATAACCTCCTATACGTGTCAAATATTCCTCTTTTTACCGGTATTCTCATTATTATCCAGTCACCATCTCTCTGTCTATAAAAGGGGAAACCTAATAAAGAAGTAATCTTCTTCTTTTATTTTTTCGTCTTCCTCATCTTTTCGTTTTCTGCATCTTTCTTCTTCCAAAGGTTCATCTGCTACTGCTTTCATGGAGTCATCAAGGTATATGTTCTTTTGTTGTTATTAAATTCGGTCTTGTTCATGTTTATCTAAATTTTCTGATCTGTTCTGACTCGATTTTATGTAATTCCCATACTTGTTTTTTCCGTTTCAGCGGAATCATTTCTTATACCAAATTCATAGCTCAAAAGCCTAATACTTCCAGGGATTCACAACAAGACCCCACTGAGAAGAAAAGAAAGACTGCGAATGATAAGGTAGTAAGAAACATTTGCTTTCTTAATAACAATATTGTTGCCTCTGTTTCTTATCTAGATTGTTATTCGCAGGCTGATGAAAACATTGCTAATCCTCGCAAGAGATCTCACAAAGTTAAAACTGTTGGTTTTGGTATTACTATTCCCAAATTAATTTTTGCTAGTGCTGTCCCAAAACCTTCGCAGAATGAACCTCTATCTTCTGTTTGCGAGAATATCGCCACCAGTATCCCTGCCTCCACTGATCCTCTGATAAATGAAATTCCTTATATTGTTGTGAATGAAGTTTCTTCCCCTCCTACTGTAGTTACTTCTCAAGTTAACTCTTCTTCAATTCCATTTATTACTTTTCCAGATACTTTATCTTTAGATGATGTACTTCCTGCGAATGATTCAAATCTTCAACTCTCCATTGTCACCACTGCGCCATATGCATCTCTCCCTTCTTCTAAATAAACTTCTATAGGAGTAGATGTTGATTTTAAAGTTTATCTGATATTCTGTTGATCCTGTCAGGCATGGTGTCTGCGAGATTTTGAGCAAATATTTTGGTTCTGACCGAAATGATTCGCAAGCATCTTTAGAACATGAAGTTGAAGCTCTAAAAGAAAGTCTTCAAGTCAAGACTTTAGAATGCGATACTCTTTTCCAAAAGCTTTGCAACTCTTCACTAGACTGCGAAAATCTTCGCAGTAAAAATAAGGAATTAAAAGGTATAACATCTCTTCCTCTGTCTTTTATTTTTCAGTTTGGATAAATTTTCTTCTTTTTGTACTCAATTCTTCTTTTAAAATCCTTTGTTCGCATATTAAGATATAAATCAGACACGATTAATGGAGAGGTTTAAATCTGAATCCGCTGCTGAAGAAGCCCGTGTTGAGAAAGATTCGTGGATGGACCAATATAATCGATTAGATAACCTTCATACATATTCCGTTGATCAAATAGATAACCTTACCAATGAGAATGGCCAACTAGTACAGAAGCTAAATTTTTTAAGTAGCGAAATTTCTCGCCTCTCTTATTTGTTAACCCGAGCTAACCTGGCGATGGAAACTTTATTAGATGAAAATAAGACCTTATCTCAAGAGAAGCGTGATTTTTTAAACAAGACGGCGATTTCCTCGCAGCAATTAAGTATTCTTCAGAAAATATGTGATAATCAAGAACAGTCTCTTCGTTCACTGAAGAATGAACTTAAGGAAATAACTGAATCATCTATCAATGAGAAGAATAGTCTTATCCAGGGTAGGATAATTTTAAGTGTGAAGGTTAACCGACTCAAAGAAGAATATTCCCAATTAGAAGAATCTTACTCTTCATTAGTAAAAGAAAATACTTATCTCCTCTCTAAAGAAGAAAAAATAAACTCTCGCCTGAAAGGTATAGTTGGAGATAAGTTTGATGATGCCATGGACCATTGGGAGAATTCTTATTTGACCCTAATTCAAAACTTAACCTCACAAAAGGAAGGTAGTCATTTTGTCTGCCTTAACTCTTAATTTTTCTATTAAATTTCTTTTTAATTCTTCTTGCGAAACATTTTCTTGAATATCTTTCATGTTTTACTCTTTTTTTTTCGCAAAATCTGAGAGGAAACTTCTTTCAACTATTTCTACTTTAAATGGTCAACTGGCTAAAATTCGCAAGGAAAATGGATTGCTTACTGCTAGTCTTGTTCATTCTCGCGATCGCGCAGAGAGAAAATATGATTATCTTGAATACTTCAAAGACATGGAGATTAGAAATCGCGATAGGGCTTTCCTTCGCAAAGTTCATCTTAGTGCTGAAGTTCTTGTGAATGAAGCTTTGTTGGCAAACTCTCTTCCTACTATATAATTCAAGCCTCTATATGTAGATGATGATGAGATTCCTCGTCCCCTTGATGTTGATCTTGAATATGAAAGTGGAGAAGAAGATAATTCTCAAGAAGATTCAGTAGATAAAGAAAAAATTCCACCTGAAGAAACAGTTACTGGCGGTGAAGCAACAGTTGTCAAGAAACCCAATGAAAAAGAAGATCGAGATAATCATAACAAGGAGAATATTTCCGAAGGAAGTATCATGGTCAAAGCTAATGCTCAAATTGGCGAGACTAATAGTGAAGCTTGAGTGATGCTTTTATTTTCTCTGCTTTTCCTTTTCTCGCAAGTGATGTACTTTTATACAGCTTTGAATTTTAGTTATGCTTATGTTATTTTGAAGAATTCGCGAGAAAGATAATGATAATTTATTTATCAATTCCCATACTTGCCTCTCATTATCTTTCTTGGAATGAACAAATATATCCTGCATTCTGAAAATAAAAATAAAATGATTAATGTGTGGGATTATTCTATTGGTCTTATTTTGCCTTCCTAAGTAAAGGTCTTATTTTCCCAATCTTTGTTTTCGCGACAAAATCGCAGAACGTCCTTACATTCGCATGTAAAGACCCATTGATCTTGCCTTATCCATATTTTTTCATTTTGTTGCGACAATATGACAGGTCTTAGTTTTCTTGCGAGAACAAAGCCCCATGACATTGCCGTCTTGCGATGAAATCGCAGGACGTCTTTACACTTTCATGTAAAACCCATTGATCTCATCATATCTTTTTCTCATGGATTTTTGCCTCTGTATACTTATTGCACAAATATGACAAGCCTTGATACCCCCGTGAGTAAAAATCCCCATGACATTTGTGTCTTAAGACACTTATCAGCTCCCTATTGGAGGATGCCGCCCTTATCTCCCCCCTGGTTGCCCCTTCAAGGAGGCGTACATCGGCCATATAAGACTAGCTCCTCCCATTCGGTTTTTCCAACAAACAGTTGTTTTCGCAGCCTCTTATCCCTTTTGCCTATATGGCTTATGGTTACGAGATTGCACCCTAGGTGGGGTTTTCTCCAGGCCGAGTGCATCATAGCCAAGACTTTCCAAGAATGGCCAGGGTAGTTTCATACACCCCGGGCACCCTTGGCTCAACCGTGTACCTCGGCGCCTTGGTCATATTTTGCACTCCTTAGAAGAGACCCTTAGTCGCCCAACTGTTAATATATATATATATAGTTGGAAATCCAAAGTATCCCTCCTGGATAGGTTTTCTTTAACCCCAACATCTTCATGACTCAGGTTCCAACAACGGTATAACCTTATCCCTGAGTCATGCAAATAGATACCCCCTTATATGACGTACTTTAGGTCTTACATTTTCCTCTTGCGAAATTTTATTCGCGAACTAGGGTGTACGCCATAAAGGTTCGTCCCATTCTAATGTCTCTGCGAAATTTTATTCGCGTTTCTGCGAAATTTTTCGCGTTTCTTTATTCTTTCATTTATTCTTCCATTTTTGTCATTTCTTTTAATTCTTTGTGAGATATCTGCGCGAAATAATCATCGACTCTTTCCTTTGCGAAATAATCAAATAACTTATGAAGTAACGAAATAATAACTTTTTGTTTCTTATTGTAATCTTGAATAATCTCGCGTCTGTGATGAAAAGCTGCGATAAAAATAATCTTGAATACTCTTGCAACTGCGGTAAAAAGCTGCTATAAAATAATCTTGAATACTCTTGCATCTGCGATAAAAATCTTTCTCAAAATTTGTTATTGGTAATATATTTTTAGATATAGTCTGTTCCATGGTATACCAAGTCTTTGACCAACGTCTCTACCCTCCGGATCCATCAATTTATATGCACCTGTTCCAACTATCTCTTTAATGATATACGGTACATCCTATTTTCTCGCCAGCTTTCCACCATTTGCTCACTGATAACCTAGTGTTTCTCACAGCACTAAATCACCCGGTTGGAACTCACGTATTTTGACACGTTTTTTATACTCGCGAGCTAATCTCCGCTGATAATTTTCCATATATCAAGATCTATATCTCCAAATTTCTTGCATTCACTTAACAGCTTGGTAAATTTCCATACTTATATTTTCCTTCTCTTTATTTTCATTTTGAATTTATAATTAATTCCTAAAGCTCGCTGTATTATTTCGCAGGCTAGGAAAGCTTCCTTTGCAGTTGTCTCAGATTTGGAGAAAATGCGTGCAGTTCTCGCAAAGAAAAACGCTAATCTTCGCAAAGAGAATGAAGAATTAAAATCTGAATCTCTTACTCTTCGCAAAGAAAATGAAGAATTAAAATCTGATTCTGTTAATCTTCGCGAGCAGTTAGAATCTGGATCTGTTGGCCTTTATGAGAAGATCAAACGATTAGAAACTGAACTCTCTTCTTCGCAAGATAAGGTTGCTAGTCTCCAAGCTGCGAATGATCAACTTTATGGTAAGAAAATTTTCTCTTTTTCTTTTATCCCCGTATTCCTTTGTGTTTTCTTATTTAGTTAGTCCTCTTCGCAGATATTTACGGCCTCTTTGATGAAGATGTATTCCTTCGTTCTTTTCCAAATAAAATAGATAATGATACTCTCCTCAATCGCCTTAATGATTCTTTGAGTAATTTTTTAAATGATGAATTTAAATCTCTTTCCATAGATGAACTTAGATCCAAACTTCACCTCTTAAAAATCGACCATAGATTCAACTTGGGGTTAACCAATAAATTTAAACGCCTTTATATTGATTCAAAAGAGGAAACTAATAGATTAAGAAGCAAGAATAGTGATCTTATTGACGAGAAAGATCATATTGCTAAAAATGGTGCTCAAGCTTTAGCAGATTTCCATAAAACTCTTCTCAATATTCAAGTTGAAAGAGATAGACTTATCTGCGAAAATATAGATCTTCTTGAGAGGGAGAATCAAATTCGCTCCTGCCTTCTTATTAGCAATGATGACGAATTTTCTTGGGCTACGAAAATTCTTGATAATGCCAAAAACAATTTAGGTGTAGATGTTAGTCTTCAAGATGATCATTCTGCACTGATTAAGGATATGATCTTGCACAAATTCAATCCCTGTTTCTAGCGCCATTATGTAGTTGCAGGAATTCCTACACTACACCCCTCACAAGAATCCACAATTATCAACACATATTTGAACATTAAAAACAACACTTTATTGATTAATTCAATGTTACAAGAAATTGAAGAAATCAAGAATACAACCGTTCACAAAAACTTTCTCTCTCCTCAAAACTTTCTCCAAACTCCAAAATTGATTCCCCCTTTATGAGTCTACAAGTTCTCTTTATATAGGGAATTACATAGTGGATGACAGCTAAGTTATCCTTTAATTTCGGATCTGACTCGCGATATGCTCGCAGTAGTTGTAATGCTTATTCTCGTAGATGATGTAGTCTTTGCAGGATTGTCATGCTCTCCCCGTGTTTCTTCCACCATTATCCGTTATGTCATTCTTTGAATCAGTCTGCGACGCTCGCAGAATGTCATTTAAGAACTCGCAGAAACGTTGTTTATAAATTTCGCAAGAGCACTGCTGTGGCGATATTCTGATCCTACACCCAGGCCTCTTAACTCTTTTGGCTTACAGACTGCTGTCCAGGCTTTAGGATAATACCCAGATGGACTTTCTATATTTTCCCCCAAAAACAAAATCTCTTTGTAGGTTGTTGATATCCTTGCAAGTCTTCTTTTGGATCTTAAAGCAGTTCATTTGGTAGATACATGCAGAAGAAGTGATAGACTTGATGATAATCTCTCTTCCTGCAGTGTTTAGAGGGGTGTCTTTCTATCCTGTGAGTCTTAGTTTCAGTTTTTCAACTTCAGGCTTGAAAGATTTGATTTTGCTTCTATGAGTAAAGAAAGGAGATCCCAAATATTTATCATCAAGTTGAAGAACTTGAACTCCCATATTAGTAATGATTTGAGGTATGAGCTAAGGACTGGTGTTTTTGCTAAAGAAGACTCCAGATTTGTGAAAATGTATTAGTTGCCCAGAAGTACTGCCAAATATCTGAAAATTTTGCATAATATTTTGAGCTTCTACTGGATTAGCTTTGCAGAATATCATACAATCATCAGCAAAGAGAAGGTGACTGATGTGAGGGGAAGCTTTGCATATTTTTATTCCATTGATAATACCCAATTCCTCAGCATGCAGAAGAGTCCTTGAGAGAGATTTCATGCAAAAAAAAAACAGATAAGGAGAGAGAGAGGGTCTCCTTTCCTGAGACCTCTTGAGGGTTTAAAGAATTTATCAAGAGGCCCATTGATGAGAACATCCGATGTAGATGTTGATATACATTGGAAGATCTTGTGGCACCAGTGATCATCAAATCCCATTATCTTCATAATTTTTATTAAAAATCCCCAGTCCACTCTGTCAAAAGCCTTTGCCATGTCAATTTTTATTCCCATATTGCCACTGTTTCCTTTCTTTCCTCTTTTGGACCTCATAGAGTGTATTATTTCATGAGAAATAGCAATACTATCAGATATTTGCCTTCCTGGAATAAAGGCCGATTGGTAGGAAGATATGATTTTGTTTATGAGAGGTTTCATTCTTTGAGCTATGAGTTTGGAAATGATTTTTTAGGTTGTGTTACAAAGACTGATAGGTCTGAAGTGGATAGGAGCAGTAGGGTTGTCAATTTTGGGTATGAGAGCTATGAAAGTGGCATTCATTTCCTTTAATAGATGACCATATAAGAAAAAGTGTTGGACCATGAAGACTACGTCCTTTCCAATAATATCCCAGTTGATTTTAAAAAAGTTTGGTGGGAATCCATCAGGGCCTGGTGCCTTATCATTTGCCATACAGAATAAAATGGCTTTGATTTCAGCAATCTCAGGTTTTCTGTTGAGGGTGAGATTATCATCACTAGTTATGGTTTGGGGAATGAGACTGATGATTTCAGTAGAAGGTTGGGTTGTTTCAGCAGTAGCCATGAGAGAGAAATGGTTGGTGAAGCAATCTTTAACCTCTTGATGTTATGTAATCCAGCTTCCTTCTTCAGTTTGAATAGAGTCTATCTTGTTCCTTCATGTTCTACTTTTTGTGGCTCTGTGAAAATAACTTGTGTTTTGATCTCCCAGCTTAATGAATTGATCCCTGCTCTTAGTTTTCCAAAATTTCTCTTCTATGTCCTACCAATTTTTAAGCTGCTTTCTAGCATCAGCTAGGGATTGTCCTCTGTCAGTTATAAAACAATGAGTGTGTAGCCAAGTTAGGTATTTCTTGCACTCATCAATATTGGTTTTGATGTTTCTATACACCTCCTTATTCCAGACTCTGATTTTTATCTTGATATCTTTGAGTTATATGGCAATTGAGAAAGCACTTGAACCTAGGATGGCCTTGTTCCAGCATTCAGCTATGATCTTCCTGCAGTCAGCATGATCTAACCAAATACCAAACAATTTAAAGGGAATCTTACCATTCTTCCAGTGACGATTTTTGTTTAGAATTATAGGGTGGTGATCAGAACCAATGGCTAGCATGTTAGTGATAGTGGTGTTTGGATAGATGTCCAGCCAACTGTCATTATCTAGGCCTCTATCCAATCTTTTCTCAGTAAGAGCATGACCTTTTCTCTTGTTTGACCAAGTAAAAGGACAACCAGTAAAGCCCGGATCAATAAGGTCTATAGTTTGTATTTTTTTATTGAATAAAACAGCTTCATTAGTATCAATGGGATGAGAACTGAACTTTTCAGTATCATGAAGAATAAAGTTAAAATCCCCCATGACCAACCATGGTAGCTTATGAATTTCAGCAGTGTTCTCAATATAGGCCCAAGATTTCAGTTTGGAAGTAGTATCAAAGGGGTTTCCATAGTAACCAGTGAATAACCAAGTATGGTTATTGGCTCTTCTGATAGCAGCATTAATATGGTTTTTGGACCAATCTAAAATTTCCAAGTCTAGATTGGTTTTCCATATTAAGGTTAGCCCTTCAGCTGTGTCATTTGTCCCTCATGGGTTAACATACCAGTAATTGTTGACTCCTAAATCATGCATAATTTTCTTTAAGTTAGCATACTTTTGTCTAGTTTCAGACAAAAATATGATATTAGGATTTATTTTATTGAGCATATCATTTAGGTATCTATTAGTATCCCTTATACCTAAACCATGACAATTCCAAGCCAAAGAAATTGTAGGACCATCATATCGCCATGATATTACTCTTGCGTAATTAACAACATTTCTGCGAACATCATCGCGAGTTCTTTAACAACACTTCACGAGTGTCACAGAATGATTTGAAAAATGACGTAATAGCCGACGAATAATGAAACACGGGAAGAGCGTGATTATCCTGCGATGGTCACGACGCTTGCGAGAATGGACATTATAACTACTGCAATAAGATCGCAAGTCATATACAAAATTAAAGGACAGATTAGCTGTCATCCACTATGTGACTATCCTATATAAAGAGACCCAGTAAATTCAGAAAGAGGATGATGTATTTTTGAGTGTTGAGAAAGTCTTGAGGAGAGAGAAAATTCAAGAGAGTGGTTGTATTTTTGATTTCTTCCATTTCTTGTAAACATTTCTGAAAATCAAATAAGAAAGTGTTGTTTTTAATCTTCAAATATGTCTTAATTACATTAAATTCTTATCAAGGGTGTAGTGTAGGATTTCCTGCAACTATATTTTGGCGCCCGAAACAGGGATGAATTGTTGATTTCCTGAAGAAAAATATAAGAATTGACATTATGATTGAGAAGAATTTGGAGTAGATAGTGAAGGATTTTTACGTAATTTCCAACAACTCTTGAAGATTAATGGCTAGAAGAAGAAATACATCAGAACCACCAACAACCGTAAAGAGGAGTAAAAGACTTGCAGGAGGTGAGACAAGTTAAATAGGAGAATCTTCAAGGTTCAGAACAAGAAGAAATAGAACAAGGAATGAAGGAGAAAATCAAATTCAACAACCGAATCAACAAACACCAATACAAGAAAGAGCTGTGGATTACGACAGAGTGAGTGTGCATACTTGGCGATCAGATTCGATGTAAGAAGAAGAAGATCGGCAATTAATAAATGAAATAAGAGAAGAAAGAAACCGAGAAATAAATGGAGGAATAATACATGGAGATGATGGAAATTAAACAGTAGATGTTTTAAGACAAAGAATAATAGAGGAAAGGAGGTTAGAGGCGGAAGAACGTACGAATCTAACAAGACAAAATCACGAGTTAAGAATGGAGAATTTGAGATTACAAAGTAGGAGATCAAGAAGTACTGCTAGATCAAGTTCAAGATCATTTAGAGAAGAACCAAGGCGAAATTCCCCTATGAGAAATGCTGGAGTAAATATTCGAGAGGAAATGCAAAATCCAAATGAAGAGCAGCATCATGGAGAAGAAGAGATAATTAATGATCGCTACGTTACACACGGTGAAACTGCGAATGATAGACATGATAATAGAAATCAAGAGCGTGGAAATAACCAAGATGGTGAAGAAAATCGAGAAGAAGGTAGAAGAATATTACATGTATGAGAAATCCAAATAAATCAAAGAATCATTGAGGAGGAAATTGAGAGGCATTATGCTGAACAAGCACGTCTAGCTTGCGAAAGAGAAAGATTTAGATCAGAAGTTGAAGAACAAGAGTTTCATGAAGCAATATGGCAGAATAATCATGACAATCGAGAAAGGAAACGCACACAAAATTGCCATAGCAATAATATCAATGAGAAATATGACAAAATACATAGGAGAATAGAAAGACAACGAAGGGAAATGATGAGGAATGAAGAAACTCGCGGAGAAGAAATTGGAAGGAATAATCAGTTGCGAATTCAAGAAGGAGGTGAAGAGGAAAATCATAGGAGAAGGCATAATGAAGATGCTAAAGAAGAAGCACAAAATCTCGCAGGACAAGAAAGACACGAGCATAGAAGAAGAGAAGCTGCACTGAAAATACCAATTGAGCAAAATTCAGCGGGGAATGAACAAATTTTAAGAGAGTTAGTAGAAATGAGGGGAATGTTGAATAACAGAAGAGAAGGAGGCAGAAGGCAACTTGATGAAGCCATTGAAGAAGCTGCGAGAACTCCATTCACTCAAGAAGTACAATTAGGAGGAATCCCCCCCCCCCCCCAAAATGCAATTTACTAGCATTAACCAGTATCTTCGATGGGACTACCTGTGTTGTTCAACATGTCAAGGCTTATGTTAGGTGTATGCACAATGGGAAAACCATGATGCTGTGTTATGTTAATACTTTGCATCAAGTTTAACTGGCAAGGCGTTAAAATGGTTCGAAGGCTTACTTAAAAATACAATAACTTCTTTCGACCATTTGCAAGCTACATTTCTGGGAGCATTTATAAGCAACAATTCTTCGCGTCCCGGTATTGAAGATATGTTTGGGTTAAAACAGAGGATTGGCGAGAGTCTGAAACACCTAACCATAAGATGGAAGACAATGTGCAGTGAAATGGCAGGAAGAGTGGATGATAGATACCTCATTTTATCTTTCATTAATGCAATGTTCACAACCAATCTTCTGTACATACAAATTTTCAGAATCAAAAATTCCATCACAATTACTGAGCTACGAGAACTACAAGAAGGATACATTACTTTGGAGGAAAAACAAAATGAGATGGAATCATATCCAGTCGCAAACACCAGCTCAATAGCGGCAAACGGGAGTTTACTTCCTAAAATGATTAACAATGTGGCGAGAACCTTGCAGCCATAGAAAGAGAAAGTGGCAATTGAAAACCAGCAGAAGTTAGTAGCCATGGGAAGTCGAGATCAAGAGGAGTATGAAATAGAAAGGAATTATTACAATCGCGGAGGAAATGATAAAATTCAAAGACTTGATCAGCCGCAAGAGACTTATGGTGGTCAGAGGCAAAATAAATTCAGGGGACAAGGGAATCAAAGAGTAATATGGGAAGAAATTAAAATGCCACCCCTGAATACTAGCATAGAAAAAATTTGGGAAGCTATCATTTTGATGGAAAATATACCATCACCCTGGAATATGGTAAAAGAGCCACATCAAAATAATCGAAATAAAGAATTTTGTCCTTATCATCATTTCCGTGGACATTCAATAAACGATTTCAGGAATGTAAAAAAGAATAATTTTGAGGATGATTGATCAGGGAAAGTTAAATCATTTTCTAATAGGACATCCGCAATCTCAGCATTTACCACTAGCACCAGATATTCGCAGAGTGAATATTGTAAAAGGAGCAGAAACATTTGTGATAGATGTTGGAGCCAAGGAGAATAATTTGTTCTGTAATTCCATCTTATATTCATACCAAACTATTGAGGATTTCCACGACAATGTTCTAAACAGAGTCTTCGCAAGAGACGCAGATGGAAGAGAGATAATGAATATTGCGAGAGTCTCGCCATTAGAGGAGTAGCAAAAGCAAACTATTTCCTTCACTGCGCAAGAAGTATCAGAGCCTAGCGAGATGCATGACAACCCATTGGTAGTAAGGTTAGAAATAAATCCAAAACAAATAGAAGAATAAGATGAAGAAAATGATGATGATAAAACTGAGGACTCCTGGGCCATTAACAGAGTTATAATAGATACTGGAAGTTCAGTTGATATCTTATTTTATCATACTTACAGAACCATGTGTAGAAAAGACGAGGACTTGATACCATAAACCTATAAAATCTATGGTTTCAACGACACTTCCAATAATCCCAAAGGGGAAATTACAATGCGAATTCCATTAAAGGGGTTATCTTATAAGGTTCCATTCTGATTTGTGAATATTGAATCACCTTATAATGCCATGATTGGCCGACCTTGGCTACATGGGATATTAGGTGTGGCGTCAACTTTCCACCAATGTATTAAATTTCCTTATCCTAATGGTATTGGAATAATAAAGGGAGACTAGGCTGATGGGAAGAAATGCTATGAAATTGATATGGAATCTTGCGAGGAAAGGGCAGCAAAGAGCAGAAATTGGAAACGAAACATCAAGCAAAAATAAAGAGGTGAAAAGCAGATGGTTGATACAATAGAGTGGCGAGAGGAGGGAATACTAGGAAATCAACATGAGTTGGAAACTGTATGTGGCAAGCATCTCGCAGATGGAGAGAAAACAACAAAACGCAACAAAAAGGGAGAAGCAGAAGGTAGTAAGTAGAAAGGTAAAATGATGAAATTTAAGAAGTTTGGGAGTGATTTGTTGAAGATAATATTTCAAAAAGATATTTTGTTTAAATGAAAGAAATGAAATTGAGAAGCTATACAAGAGTTGAAATGAAAATAAAGAGAAGATCAAAGAAAAGAAATTTCATCAGAGTTGCAATACCCGCAAGAAACGCGAATAAAATTTCGCAGAGACATAATAATGGGACGAACCTATATGGCGTACATCCTAGTTCGCGGATACAATTTCGCAAGAGGAAAATGTAAGACCTAAAGTGCATCATATAAGGGGTATCTCTTTGTGTGGCTCAGGGATAAGGTTATACCGCTGCTGGAGAGATACTTTGGATTTCCAACTATATAAGGTTATACCCTGGTTGGACGACCGAGGGTCTCTTCTAAGGGGTGTAGAATATGACCAAGGCGCCGAGGTACACGGTTGAGCCAAGAGTGCCCGTGATGGACGAACCTACCCTGGCCATTTTTGGTAATTCTTGGCTATGATGCACTCGGCCCCAAGAAAACCCCACTTAGGGTGCAGTCTCGTAACTATAAGCCATATAGGCATAAAGGATAAGAGGCTGCGAAAATAACTGGTTGTTGTTAAGACTGGATGGGATGATCTATCCTTGTATGGCCGATGTGCCCTCCTTGAAGGGACAACCAGGGCAGAGTAAGGGCGGCACCCTCCAATAGGGAGCTGATAAGTGTCTTAAGACGACAATGTCATGGGGCTTTGTGTTTGCAAGAACATTCAGGCATGTCATATTGTTACGTGACAAATACGGGGGCAACAAGCCATAAGAAAAAGTTAAGATGAGATCAATGGGTTTTTACATGAGAGTGTAAAGACGTCCTGCGATTTGATCGCAAGACGACAATGTCATGGGGATTTGTTCTCGCAAGGAATTTAGACCTGTCATATTATCATAGACATTTGACAACATATGTATAAGGCAAGATCAATGGGTCTTTACATGCGAATGTAAAGACATCCTGCTATTTTGTCGCAGAAAGAAACGTGGCGAAATAAGACCTTTAATTAGGAAGGCAAACTAAGACCACAAGAGATTAACACATCACTGCGATATTATGGTTGCGATTTTTGAACAATTTTATTAAGAATCTAATATGCTCAATATTTTATATTGCAGACGAATAACAGAGGCAAGTATGGGAATGAACAGAACGATAATATTGTTATTCATCTTTATATAACAGACTTACGCATCTTTATATAATAGATTTACAAATGGGTAGCCAAAAACTTATAAATATATTACTTAACCACATTGCACTAAAGAAATTGTCTTTTAATATATGCAGGAAGAGATAAGAAGAAGTTCATACACTAGAGAACATTAGAAGCTGGAGAAATTCGCAGCAAGTATATTACAAAAAGAAAAGGATAAGTGTACAGATATTACAGGGAGAATATAAAAAATATAATTAGATCCATCGTTGTCTTCGTCGGATTTCTTTTCTTCGTCCCCACCACCTTCATCATGACCTTCATCTTCTTCAGAATCTTCAGCTTTGCTATCAGAAATGACAAGATCAGGGACATTTTGTGGAACTTTATGCAAAATATCAGGATACTCAGAATAAGAAATTTGATGGTCATCGCAGACCAATTTAATAGATTCATTGCGAATACCAACAAGAGTGTTACTAAAATTTCTTCTCATAATTTCTAGTTGTTCCTTCAGTTTTGAATACTTTTCGTTGCGAGAAGCTAGAGTTTTTGCGAGCACTCCCTTTTCATCTTCAAGTTCTTTAACTCTGATAGAGTATCTCTTATCAACTCCTGCGAGTACAGAATGGAAAATCAGAAATTTAGTAGCAAAATATAAAAGACGAAGGACCAATGAGAATGAATAATTAGCAACCTTCTCTTTCAGAAATCATGTCTCTAATCAAGGATGCTTGTTCAGTATGAAGACTAACATCTACACCTAGATTATTTCTGGCATTATCAAGAACTTTCTCAGCCCAAGCAAATTCTTCATCATTGCTGATAAGAAGACAAGAGCGAACTTGGTCCTCTTTCACAAGAAAATCTCTATTTTCGCCGATAAGTCTATCCCTCTCAATTTTAACATCAGTAAGAATTTTATGGAAATATGCTAGGGCTTGAGCACCATTTTTAATAATAAGATCATTCTCATCAATAAGATCACTATTCTTACTTCTCAATCTATTAATTTCTTCTTTCGAATCAAGATAAAGACGCTTAAACTTATTGGTTAAGCCCAAATTGAATTTGTGATCAATTTTTAAGAGATGAAGTTTGGATTTAAGATCATCTATGGAAAGATATATAATTTGATCATCTGAGAAACTACTTAAAGAACTATTAAGATGAGCAAGAAGGGTATCCTCATCTACAGGTTCAGGGAAAGATCGGAAGATTGTAGCCTCATCAGTAAGATCATAAATATCTGCAAAAATGGTTACTTGAATGAGCCAAAATAAGGAAAAAGAATTAAAAGAAAAGAAGGAAAATTTTATACCATAGAGTTGCTGATTATCCTTTTCAAGATCAGAAATCTTTTGTTTATCACTTGAAGCATCAATTTCTAGTTTCTTATTCTTCTTGCGAAGCTCAGCAACCTCAGCATCTAATTCTCCTTTACTCTTGTGAAGATCAATAGGTTTAGATTCCAACTATTCCTTTTGCTTGCGAAGATCTGCATATTTAGACTTTAAATTTTCATTTTTTTTGCGAAGGTCGGCATGTCTTTTCTCCAAATCTGAGGCAGCGATAAAAGAAGCTCTTCCAGCCTGCGAAGAAATGTAAAAATTGCTAAGACAGATATAGTTTGAAATCTAAGGTACAAATAAGAGGCAAAGAAGTGAAAACATACCAAAATGTTGAGTGAATTCAAAAGACTGGGAGTCAGCGATCTTGTGATTCCCTGGAAAGAATCATTGTCAACCAATAAGGAAGCATCGCAAACCTTTGCAAGAGCTTGAGATACTTCATTAACAGCTTCATCTCCATAATCATTTGAAATACCATGTGTGACATCGCCAAAAATCTTAGATAATTGGGTCATAGGAGATTCAGGAGAAGAGGAATCCTTCATAGGAGAGATGTCATTATTATCTTCGTCTTCATCATCATCAGCATCATCGTTACTTGGGTTTTCTTCATTAGTTTGATAAGTTGAAGAAGAAGAGAGTTGGGTCTTTCTTCTCTTTAAGGGAGGAGCATCAGATTTCTCTCTGCGAGGAGCAACAGAATTCTCTTTGAGAGGGGCAGTAGATTTACCCTTGCGACCAACTGTGGATATCTCTTTAGTTCTCGCAGGTTTCACAGGCGCTCTTTCTTCAATTTCCTGCGAACACAGATAAAGATAAGAAATATAGGCAACAATATATTGTAAAAAAATATAAAGAAATATTTCTTACTTCATCTGTGAGAGATTTGAGAGCTAAGAAATTAGCAGGTTTCCCTAGGTTATCATAGCTAGCTTTCAACCTTTCAATCTGATAAAAACGAAATAGTCAGCGAGAATCTAAAGACATGAAGAAAATAATAATGGTAACTTATTATGCAAAAAATTAAGAAAACATACTTCTTTATTTCTCTCAGGCCAGTTGAATACCCACGACTGGTATTCTGTGAGATTCGCAGGTAAAGTATGGGTACCAGCGATATATGAACCCTCTAAAATTAGAGGGAAGATTAACCATTTTTCATCGCTAGAATGACGCGGACCTTGATTAGTACTAGTATTCCAATTGATATCCAGCATAAGCATTTTATCTTTCGCGACATCATCTTTCTTTTGCAAGCGGACACCCCCAGCAGGTGTTATCCCTCTTCATGGGGATTATGTCATAGTTTATAAAGAAATTATCTACAATATACATTGCGGGAATAATTGGAATATCCTTGAATTTAGGATTCTTCGTAGTATCAGGGTAGAGAGATTTTTTATCAGCGGCGCGAGTAGCGTACTCCAATAGAAGACGAATGCAACCCCCACCTAGTTGATATATAGCTCGTGAAAATTTTGGATGACAAAGTATCTCATAAAACAAAGGCAGCTCAGGATCGTAGAGAGGAATGGGAAGACCATCTTCAAGCTGACCTAGCGATACTATAACTTTCTCGCGAGAACATTGATGATCAAAAAATAATTTGATAGAAAGTTCGGATTTAGGACTCTGATCTGGAATTGTAGACAAAGTAAAACCTTTATTTTTAAGCTTTTCTCGCATCTCACCAAAAGCAACCAAATTTTTATGACCTGGAGCAACCATTCTTGAGTATGGGAATGAAGGAAAAGATTGAAGAACGAGAAATAAATCCCAGCAGTAATAAATACGCAATTTACGGAAGAACAGTAAAATTGCAGAGAGAAGAAAGACGAAGTAAAAATAAGAAAAGAAAAGAAAAGAATGAAAGAAGTATTTATAGAAGAAGAAAATTCTCGAGAAGATGAATGCAATTAATGCAAAGAAAGGACGTGAACGGTCAGATCGCAGCGGTTGAAAAGGACGTGTCAAAAATTGAATGGAAGAAAAAATACGTGAAAACAGCTGGCGAAGAATACAGAAACGTTTCAAATCATAAGATAGCAAAAAGATAAACAGCTGTGGAATTATAACAGATTCAATTCTCATGATCTTCCTTTCTTCGCAGAAAAGACATGAGAAGAGGCAAGATGTAGGACCAGAATATCTCCATGATATTACTCTTGCGAGATTAACAACATTTCTGCGAACATCATCTCGAGTTCTTCAATAACACTTCACGAGTGTCACGGAATGATTTGAACAATGACGTAATAGTTTTGAATAAAGAAATACGGGAAGAGCGTGATTATCCTGCGATGGTCACGACGCTTGCGAGAATGGACATTATAAATACTGCGATAAGATCGCAAGTCAGATCCGAAATTAAAGGACAGATTAGCTGTCATCCACTATGTAACTATCCTATATAAAGAGACCCAGTAAATTCAGAAAGAGGATGATGTATTTTTGAGTGTTGATAAAGTCTTTAGGAGAGAGAAAATTCAAGAAAATGGTTGTATTTTTGATTTCTTCCATTTCTTGTATACATTCCTGAGAATCAAATAAGAAAGTGTTGTTTTTAATCTTCAAATATGTCTTAATTACAGTAAATTCTTATCAAGGGTGTAGTGTAGGATTTCCTGCAACTACAGATATGAAGAATTGCCAAAAGTAGGAGACCACGTGATATTTTGAGATGAGTCTTCTAGCAATACTATCATAGTGCAACTGGGTTAACCAAAGCTCATTGTTAAGCATAATGCTAAAAGAACCATAGTAAGACAGTAATATGAGAATGCTTACCTTAGTTCCAGCAGAGCAATCCAAGGAACCATTAGCCATGGATTTGAGGTACTGGTTATCAGCAGTCTGGTCCTTGAAACGCTTAGCATCAGCCAAATCCAAGCTATTGAGGAAAGAAGATGAAGTGCAGGGAGTAGCCTTCTTCCTCTTAGAGTCAGAGAAGGTGCTATAGGAGGAACTGAGAGTAATGTCATTGTGGTTCCCAAAAATATGATCATTTTTATTAGCTTTCCAAGTAGATTTTTTCTTCCTAAAGGCTTCTGCTTCCAAATTTGCTTTTATCTGGGCCAAGGTAGGGAGGGGATGAGAATGTAATGGAGTTGGGTTTTTTATGACTGGGAATATTTTCTCAGCGGCAGCTAGATCAGCAGCATAAGAATCTTCATCCTTTTTGCTCAAAGAGATGTTGTTGGGATCAGTTCTTGCAGCAGCTTTCCATTTTTGGAAATCTTTTGTGTTTGAATTGACAAGCTAAGAAATCTAGGTGTGGTGAGATTTGTGCTTCATTAATAGAGATTTGGACTTCAGGTTCATGAGTCTGAGTACCAAATATGATGTTTCTGTTGGATGGAGAGGCCATGTTTGCTATGGACTTTTCCAGTTCCAATCTTTTAGCAGCTTTCATTTTTGCTTCAAACACAGCAGCTGCATCAACATCAGAGTATTGTCTATGAACAATATATTTTCTAGCTTGGACTTGTTTTTGTCTAGGTGTAATGGGTTTAGGTGATGGCTGAGGAATTGATATATGGGTGTAATCATGGTTGTTTTGGCTTGGTGGTGCAGGGAGGGAGGGCTTGGGTGATCTAGAATCCTACAAACCTTGCAGAATATTATTTCATTTAGAGCATAAGCACACTCTAGCCAGTGATATACAGTGGGTGTTTCAAAAGCTTCTACCCCAATCTTTAGGGCTCTAGTAGTATTGATAGTAACCTTGACCTCCTTTTTTTTTTTCAAATCTGTCATTTCCATATGGTTTTTTTGATCCTTCAAAAGTCCCAATTGTTTAGATGATATTTGGGTTGTCTTGTATGATGTGGGTGGGGATTCTCTTGATTAGGAGCCATATCATTACCTTAGAAAATAATTCTTCATCAATAAGATCAGGTCCCATAGTTGGTACACCTAATAAGGCCATTAACTTATCAAATACTCCTTTAGTTCCTCCATCTCTCAAAGTGGAATAATCTTCTTCATTAGTGGTTCTGACAATATAAAAATTTCTTCTCCTGTTCCATATTTCAATTTTAATTCTACCAATCATCTCCCAGTGAGCATTGATGAAGTTACATACCCTTGATGTCTGAAAGAAGATATTGCTACACAGTTTTCCAATAAAACAACCTTCCAGTCTTGAACCTGTTTGGTTTTAATGTTTTCTGAGTTGATAAAGACTTTGGGGAATAAATCCTCAGGTATTGAAAGGGCAGTGTTCATTTTTTTAACCAGGTTATCTATGGAAGGAGGGTTTTAGGTTAAAGAAGAGGCCATTGAAGTATGATTAATACAGAGAAAAAAAAAAGTATTGAGAATAATAATTGTTGAGAGTGAAGACAGAGTATAAGATTGTGATGTAACCAATTTTAATTTGAAATTATTTCACGGGTTGATAAGGAGATTTGTAGTAATTGAACAAAGTAACATTTGCTGTAGAGATTCTCATATGAGCGTACTTGTTTGTGATGGTGACCCCTAAATAATTGTAGACTTGGACGACCATGGCTAATGGAATTTTGGACTGCGACCTGTTTAAAAACAGCTTACTAGCTTCTAAAGCGTTAGATAAAACAGAATTTAAGGTAATTTGAATGAGATTTACCTTATTCTCATGAGGAACATTTACCTTGTTACTGATTATGATTTGAGGGGTGCCTTGAGTAAAGTAGTGTGGAAGCCACCAGACCATAAAAATCCCCTTAAAAGATGATTCAGATTGTATCTAAATGGGCAAGATTGATGAGACCTTCCGAGTCAGATTGTCCCAAAAAACCAGCCTAGACTTGGAATGAGCTTTAATCGGGTCGGGCTTCACGGATGAGGACCATAGAAAATTGCTTAGAGTCCGACCCGCTAGAGATGTCAAATCAAGTGTGCCAAGTGTGTGTTGCCGCTTCGCATGATCCAATGAGAGGGCATTGCTTTTGCTAGGCCAATGTAAATAACTAGTAGGCTTGTTAGTTCGCATAGATGTGCAAGACCAAACTCGAGAATTTAAGATCTGAGTGTCAACTTGGTTAATGTACGGTTGAGATTGAGAAACGGTTGCTCTTCCCAACCCAGTTAAAACCATGGAGAGAGTATGATATTTCAGTTTCTTTTGCAGTTTACCCAGAAAAGAGGCAGTTAAAACCGCAATATCTTTCTGTCTAACAAAAATTTCATAAAGAATCAATTCTTAAATCTCCAAGCAATGGAAAATGATCAGATGTCCCAGAACGCAATTCAAAGAGAACCAAAGAGAGCATGTGTAATGAAACCATCGCCTCAGGTTAGTTTTCTTGAATTTCAAACTAATTTTGATTTTGTTTTGTGATCTAAAGCTTATGTCTCTAAAACGGGTGGTGGAATTTATTATAATTTGTATTGTGGTGGAAAATTAGTTTAGGGTAGTACTGCAAGTTTGAGTGAAGCATTTGCAGGTCAGGATCAGAGCAGAGTGTATGCAGAGGTTGAAGCTGGCAGTCGTCAGCAGGATATCAAAAGGGGACGAATCGAGCATGGATATCTTGTAGGGGTTAAGGATGGGTGGGTTCTGTTTGCTCTTCATCTCACACGAGGTCGACATGTGGTTAAAGAGGAAATTGTGTTGGTGGGAGATGAACGGGTTGTGTGTGGTAGAATTTTTCAGGGATTTTTTGCTGCTCTAGTGCCTGACGACGTCAAAGATCAGATTCAATTGAATGATTAACTTCCTCCTGCTGTTGATAAGGTACTCTTTCCTAATATGTTCATACTTGCTCCAGCAATTCGGCAGATGACTGCAGATGTGGCAGTGATATCCCAAGCAGGCATTGGAGAAATTACTCACCCTCATGAAGTACCGACTGATGAGCATTTTCCACTTGGGTTTGATGCAAGGGTTGTAGCCAAAATTTACAGATCTGCAGTAGCCCGTGCAAGACAAGGAGAGGTACCCCAACCACCAGAAGCACCAGCCAGCAAGACTCTGCCACCAGGTGCAGATGCAAGAGTTGTAGCTCGGGTGTACCAAGATGCAGTGACCAGGGCTATAAAGAAAGTTGATGAAGAATCTGTAGATGCAAGGGTTGTCTATCCAGGTACACTTGAATACAATGATCTGAGAGAAGTGAGGGGAACTAAACAAACAAGTAATCTTATATTTATAATTATGATGAAGTTTAAACTGGTCTATGTTTTTTTGGGAATGGCAAGCTACAGAGCTGCTGAAAAAACGTGTATTATAAGTTAAAGTTGTGTTTTCTGTGATTTGACCAAAGTGCATGTTATCTGTGTTAGTGCTTGAAACTATGTTGCTAAGCCTGCCAACAAGAGTTAGAGAATTTTTAAAAAGAAGCCAGTAATCATAGAAGGGTGGGTTCACTTGAAAGATACAAGGATTCAAGTTATAGTAGTAGGTAGAGATGGGAGTGTACATACCATGCTTTGATATAGATATGTTTATGAAGTGATTCAAAAGATATAGAAAACAGTGAAATGGAGAATGTATCAAAATCTTACTCAAAATTGTAGATACATACATACCAGGGTGTGGAATTATAGAATTCCAACAGTTGGTCCAGAAGCAAAGGTAGCAGAGAGAATGTTGTATGGTGTTCTTCAGTAGGTTCTTTAGCCTTAAGTTAGTACCAATGATTTTTGCAGGAATGTACCATTTATAGCTACCATTTAGAGATATCTTCAGTAATTCATTTCTTGGGTGAGATAATTTAAGATGTAGAGTGAGATAGTAATTTCCAAACCAGTCTAAGGAAAGCTTCCTAGAGAGGTAGAGACTAAAGCTGAAATCTTCTACATTGAAGTTGAGGTTGGTTTGAAGAACATTGAAATTTAGATAAATAGATATCATGGCTTCCTTGAATTTGATGTGATTTATAGTTCCATGAACAAATGGGGGCATATCTGAGTGTTGAGAAAAGGTATTGAACAAGTGATTTTTCCTGGAAGGGGAAATTCCATCTTCCAGTCTGATTGAATTAGTGGTTTGGGTGTTGTGTATATGATGTGTGTGATTGGTGTTGTATGTGATTCCTGTAATGGTGGTATTTGTAGTGAGAGTTCTCATCGGAGCCAAAGAGAAGAAGAAATCAGAGAGAGCATACTGGAGAAAGAAAGAGGAGAAGAGGCCAAAGAAAAGCAGTCGAAGAAGAAGAGATTGACTAGCGGGGTGGTAATCCATTAACGGAATTCGAAGATACCAGGAGAGGTCGAGGAGATTTTCAGTTCCGGTGAGAAATCCGGTAGAAATTGACCATTAGAAATTGACCGTTGAAGGAAAAAGACATAAAAAACGGCTAGAAATGACACTGGTCGGGAGAACTCAGGGAGAAGAGGGAGGAGAGAGGGGAGAGCTCATATTCGTATAGCCTAAAAACGTCCCCCGAGAGAATTCTCTCTCTTATTTTTGTGCAATAGACTTTGGTGTGGTATTTTATGTAGGGTTGTTCCCATAGAAGTGATTGTTGGAATTGTGTGCAACAAACTTTGGTGTTGTATCTTATGTAGGGTTGTTCCCATAAAGTTGAAAGAAAATTGTTTCTCTGATCCAAACATATTTTCGACAATATGATTTCATTTATTTACTCGAATAAAGATCCATTGCTTTCCATTTCGAGTCATCTAACTCCTTTAAAATTCTAAGTCATATAAGCTCCCACGTCGCACGGTGACCCTCACCTTCCCCTCTCCAAATTGAGGAGAAATTCTCTCTTTTTGCAGAGAAATTCTCTCTTTTACAGAGAAATTCTCTCTTTTGATGCCATGTCACTTGCCATCTCAACTAAAAAAAAACGTGAGGAAGAAAAAAAAAAACTAAAAACATACCCTAACTTATTTTTCTTCCCTCTTTTGTTCCACCGGTGGAGCAAACCCTAACTTCTTTTTATCCATTCGTTTTTGTTTTCCTCTCTATTTTCTATACTCTTCTATGGAACCTTACACAGGCAAAGCAATTTTTTTGAGGCAAGTGCTTAATCAATTTTCATAAGATTTTTTTTTTGAATACAAAACCTTATTCTCCATTAAAACCTAACATGATTCCGTTGTTTTGTTTTATTTTTCAAGCACGATTTTTGTCGGAAAAGGTACAAGCTTTGCCACAGAACCCTAATCTATTCTCCATTTGTCTATTTCTTTCTCAAGTTTTTCTCTTCATGTAGAAAAATCAGTAGTCACAAATAGAGTCATGTGGTTGTCTGATAAAATTGACTAACTTTTTTTTTATTTATTGCAGAACAATAACTCATCAAGGGAAAGAGCTGATGAACACTCCACAACAGTGGTAAGATTTCTTATTTTGTGTACTTTTTAGAGGAAGAATACATTCTTGGTGTCACTGATTTGTGTGTATTTCATGGAGTCAGAGATGGGTTTGTGCAATTTCATATGAAAAATGTTTCATATTCTCTTCAACTTTCTTCCCCTTTCGTATTCTAGGTTTTTTTTAATGTAATATGAGACTGTAGCTGTAGTTGCTTCTTATTTTGGTCATTTGCTAGATTATTTTTTCGTATTCTACATGCAATATTTATTTATTGATTTTCCTCAGCTGTCTCTTCACGAACTCACCACTCAATTTTGTTATGTGATTGTTCGATGAAGAAGATTAAGTGGTACTTTCTCTGATTCTTCCGCGAGATAAAGACATAGAGTGCATAGTTTTGGGGATTTCTCTTTTAATCTTCTATTGTTATTAATTAGGGTTTTGAGTTTTTTTTTTTTTTTTTTTTTTTTAGGATTTGAAAAAGGGGTTTTGTGTTTGTGAAGGGGTTTATGATGTGTAGCTATTCGTGATTATTTAGGAATTATTATTTAAGGTCGAAGATCAAAGAATCCGAAGTATAAGCTTTTTCGTGAAATCCTAGGGTTTTACACCATGACCAGGTAAGATTTTTATACTTCTTAGTGACAGTTTTAATTCAGTTTTTTTGTATACCCAACTAATGTTCGGTTCCACCACATTTTTTTAGTGCTTATGCTTGATAGAATCATCAAGCAGCAAGTTGATTTTCTTTTCTTCATAATTTCTTGCAGTAATCCTCTGAAGAGGATATCCAAGGGATGTGCTAGTCTTGTTGATACAGATGGAAAAATTGAATTAGTTTATGGGAAAAATGGTCATTCTGTTTTTATACCACTTCAATTTGACTATAAATTTCCTTTAAACAGTGTGTAACGCATTTTACTACTTATTTTTTTTAATGCGGTTAAGAACGCGTAGCAGATGGATTTTCATTGGGGGTAGTTAGAGGAGCTACTGCTGCATTGGATGTGCTATTGCAGAATGGAGCGCAAGTTGGAAGCTGATGATATTGATGGATATCAGGTAAAGTAAATTATTGTATAGGAATTACAGCAAATCGTGATATGTGGGGTTTTTTGAGATATAGTTGTGGTAGATGAGTTAATTACAGAATTTATGCACCAGGTAGTTAAACTACATTATGAAGCTAACTTTGATAGTCTAGAATTTGTGGATATTGTTGCGTACACAACTCTTTGGAGGAAAGATGTGTCTGACACCATAGGATAGTATTGAAATAGTTGCTAAAGATATCTCACTTGCGGCCTTAATTAGCATTTTCGTCTCCAATATTATTTTGGAGTTTGGCTTACTGTTATATTTGTAGATAGGTACTTTGAAATTGTTTCAGGATTCTTTTATTAAAAACTACTGCTATGTTTTTGAAATTAATTAATTTCAACAAGATAACTTATACTACTGCTATGTTTTTGAAATTAATTAATTTCAACAAGATAACTTCTGTAAATGTAGGTCGCGCGCTTTAGCTAATCAGTTTTTGTGTTATGGTAGATCTTTTGTTGGACTATAACCATTTCTTCATCCATGAACTTTTTTTCTTTTAATAGTAGATACATGCTCATTTAGGGTACTTAATTAAGCTCTGCACACGGTTATGATATTCATCTTTCAGAATTTTTTTTGTTCTGATTATAATAACTATTTTTGAAATGGTTTGTACCTACATGGATATTTGAGGTTTTTGACTGTAATATCTTCTTGGTTGCAAATTGGAAGGGGGGTGGATTCGCTCACGTCATATTTATTATAGATTCACTCAAGTGATGATTTAGAGGAAACGGATTATGCAACTTTGGAATCGTCTGCTAACCTTATTATTTGGTATGTCCCTACGGGTATCTACTTTGGAGTTCTAGGTAGATCAAAAATTTTAAACTTCTATGTAATTTTATCGGACCACTTGATACAAACTTATGTTTTTTGCATCTCAACATAAACCTCATCTTTTGGTGTAATCAATTCACATCACGAGTGATTGTTTCTTGAAGTGTATCCAAACTGAGATAGCAAAAAAATAGGCTCAGAAAGTTAATTGATTGAAGAAGGCAGAGAAAACAGGTTTCAATTTCCCAACTAGGTTTTGCAGGCATTTTAATTGAATTTAATGTGGCTTCGCACCCTCACTTAGTTTGCATTTCTATGTATTTGTCCCCGTAAAACTTTTCTGGTTGCTACTCTCTTTTGGGTTTTATTTTTGTTATTATTTCACCGATGTTTATTATTTTTTCTTTTATTGATTGCAGTTTCTCTTTTTATTTCCTAGCCCTAATCTTCACACGACACGAAAAATTACTCATCTGTATTCTCCGGTCTATATTTCCTGATGGTTTTCTTAACATGTACAATTTCATTCCTCTGTAGCAACTTCGGTTTCATCGAATACGAATTTTGATCACGTGTTATTATTTTTCAAGGTTAGGTTTCCTTTTTTTTTTGAATTTTTGGATATAGGTTTGTTTGATTTTTAACATAATCATGGTCTTATATGTTGCTCATTTTATTATTTTGTTGATTCCCTATTTGTCAAGAGCTAACTTTTCACTGATTTTGATTTTGTAGGTGTGGTTATCAAATCGAATCAGATGTTAGTGGGCAAGACCAACTATTAGTGGGAAATCTCTGTGAAAGGTATATTTGCTTATCTTGCTATCTATTGTACTTATTATATTTAGAATTGATAAAATTGAGTGTTTGGTTCAAAGGTATCCTAAGAAACTACAGTTGTATCTTGGATATCTTAATAAACAAGAGTGTTTGTACCCCACCCAAACGGTGTACGTACGGGTTACACGTGGCTTATAATAGAAGCAATAATCCGATTTATCGTAGAAATCAGCCGGTTTATCAAGGAAACCGGAGGGTTTGTTTGGAAACTTGAATGCCTTATTATAGGATCCTGGACTTGGTTTATTGTAGAAACCAGAGTGTTATTGTGAAATCCATAAGGCTTAATATGGAAGCCCAAAGACTTGGTTTATTGTGGAAACCAGAGTGTTATTGTGAAACCCATGGGGCTTAATATGGAAGCCCGAATCGGTTTAGTAAAGGAACCACCTGGCTTATTTGTGAAGCCCAGGATCCATGGGTAGTTAGGTTTCATGGCATAATGGTAGATATTATTTAGGATAATCCTGATGAATAAAGGGATTTTTATACTAAGTAGTAAGAATTATCCATGAAAAATAGGATTATGATAAACATTAGGGTTTATCATGAATCTAGACGGTATTTGGGGTCTATGCAGATGTGGGTAGTTATTAGGATAACTGATGAAACCCTAAAGCTACATCTAAATTTTTCCTATAAATAGAGGCAAAATACCAACACAAAGGTACAACATACTTTCCCCTTCACAATAACTACTTGCTCACAACATCCGCTGATTTTAGCATCGGAGTGTTTTTGCAGGTACCCCCCCCCCCCTTTTTTGATCAACTTTTGGAGATTCAATACCAACGGCTGTGGATCGATCAACCTTCTTGTGTTTCGAAGATCGTTGGAGCGCTCGATTTTGCACCAACATCTTTTGGCGCCGACTAAGGGGAACGAAAGAAGATCGTGCTCCTAAAGTTAAAAAAAAAAACTTTCCAAAATTGTTTCGTAAGTCGGATAGCAGTTTCTGGAAGTTGCATTCACGTATCCTGCAACAACCAGAGAGTTACCAGGCTTCATAATACGTGAGAAGGTTTTGAAGACGATCCATATTTTCTCCTTATTTGGAAGTTACGTAAGATCCAAAAAAAAACATATCCGTACAAAGCCGATTGGAAGAAAGTTACAAAAGAAACAGAAAACTAATGGAGGCTTCAGCTGTGAATCATCCAGAAGCGAATAACAACGTAACCAATGAAGGTGTACCAAACCAACAGGCCAATCCACGAATTGTAAGGAGCGCTGTCGTTCAAGGCGTAGATGAGAGATATGGTGCATCAGCGTTGATATCGTCTGCAGCAGCATCAGCGTCTCGTTCGCGTTCCGAATGAGCTGTTCCAAGGGTGAACCATATGCTTCTAACGAGATCCCCTCCTCCAACTTCCAGCTGGAGAGATCGATTCCAGGGTGGGTCTTCTAGCTTGCATCCTAGCAGCCAGGTTCAACGACGAGAGGATGTTGCATGCAGAGGAGTGAGATCTCGAGCCGCAGACCCTCATGTTGGTCAGGGTAACGCAGTTTTAGCTCACCGAACTAATGAAACTCCAGCTGTCCAATCCGGCGTTCCACTTGCAGTTCAGACTAACCTCCAATCTAATACTCAGGTTAATAACATTCAACCTACTGCGGCTCAACATAACCAACAGGTCGTGCAAGGGAACAACCCACGGGTTACACCAATAGATCTAACGGTTCGAGAGCGGCTGCAGCAGCTGGAAAGAGAGAATAACCTCCTAAAGGTGGCACTGGAGAAGAGGAGATAGCTTGAAGTACCGTCTACTTCTAGTTCAGAAAGTGCAAGGATGAATCGTCGAGAGTTTAGCAACCCACGAAGAGGGAACACTGCTGCTAGTGATCGATGGAGAGGTCGTGACGATGGAGGAAGGACTGAAGAAGAAAGGGGTTACAGCCGGAGTCGCGGTTATCATGGATATGATCGCTACGACCAGCGGACTCGTGACGATAGAAGAAGGGCTGAAGAAGAAAGGGGATGTAGCCGGAGTCGCGGATATCATGAATACGACCACTACGACCAACGCACTCTGAACGTAGGAAGAGATGGTGAGGCTGGGACAAGCGGAACTAGACACAAACGGGGGGGAGATCGAGCTACTGATGGTCATGCAAAGAAATCTGGATGTGAGAAGAAGCGTTCCAGGATAAGAGTAGACTCTGACAGAGATGGGCGAAACCGTAGAGAGTCGGAAAGTGACTCCGAGGAGGGTGAAATGGTCAGCAGAAGGAAACTTAGCGCCATGATCGACGAGTTATTGACGCAGAGGCAATCTAGAGATGAAGAACAACATGTTTTATCTATGAAAAAGACGATGGACTCTCCGTTCGTCGCTAGGATTAGGAGGTATCGCCCTCCATTGAATTTCAGCCAACCTCAGTTCAAGGATTTCTTTGACTGCGGGAATGGGAACCCGGTGGAGCACGTCCAGTGTTTTAAAGCTTCAATGAGCCTGTGGGGAAACAGTGACGAGCTACTTTGCTGAACTTTTCCAATGACCTTAACGGGTAAGGCTTTGACTTGGTTTTCTCGGTTAGAGCCAGATTCAATCAAGGATTTTGGAATGTTATCTGATTCTTTTTTCGAGCAATACAAGATTAATCTCGGAATCAAAAAGGAAAGTAGTCACCTGTTTCTCTTATATAGAGATATTGGAGAAGACCTTTTTGATTTCAATAGGAGATTCCGTCAAGAAGTCAGTGAAATTGTAAAGCTGGACGAAAGGTTCATAATTGAAGCATATAAAAATGCTATGGATTACGATGAGTTTGGAATTTATAACTCATTAGCAGTGGAACCGGTGGGAAACCTCAGGGAACTGTACGATAGGGTCGATAGATACGCAAAGGCGGAGAAAGAAAAGAAGGCAAAATTGACACGAACGTCGAAAAGGTAAATACCATAAGCGACAATAAGGCCAAAGCAGCAGTTCGAGAGTAGTTCGAAAGGTAAAAGCATTGAAGGACCACCAAGGAATGAAGAGGAATTTTATAAACCGCAAGAAAAGCAGAGGGTAAGGTTTCCCAAGTTAAATATTGGACTTGGGGAACTTTATAAGAAGATTAAAAATACATTGTCTGTTCCAGAGCCGCTGTCGGTGGAGACAAGGGAGAGAAGGAACAAGAATAATTACTGTGATTATCACAGGGATCACGGGCATAATACAGATACTTTCCGTGCTCTTGCTGCAGAAGTCCAGAAGATGGTGGAAGAGGGAAAGATGCAGCAATATTTGAAGGAAAATCAGGCACAGGTTAATACACTTGTCAACACTCTAGATTTACGTGAAATCAGAGTGAGCCATGCAAGGGTAAATACAGCCTCGAGAAAAGCTCAAGAGAATGCGACACGGCTGAAGTTGGGTCATATTAATGACTGGCGAATTTCTAACAAGGTCGACTATGCCAGTCATATTAGTACGGAGATCTTGGAAGATGGGAAAACTGAAATAAAATTTTCAAATGATGATCTCGCCGGAGTATATCAGCCTCATAATGATGCAATTGTGATTCTGGCTCTCATAGGAATGTTCAAAGTACGTCGAGTCTTGGTCGATACTGGGAGTTCAATTAGCGTCATATTTTCAGGAGCATACTCTTCAATGAGTTTGTGCGAGAATCAAGTTGAAGCGGATGATAGCCCTATCTTTGGGTTTAGTGGGGAGGCGATGACGGAAATGGGAAGAATTCTTCTACCCACTATTGTAGGAGGAAAGACGATTATGCAATATTTCTCATTGCTTGATTGTCGCGCACCTTATAATGCTATTCTTGGGCATGATTGGATTTACGCAATGGATGCGGTAACTTCCACTATTCACCAGTGTTTGAAGTTAATTGTTTCAGCCGGAGTAATGAAAGTTAGAAGAGACCAGGTGGCATCTCATAAATGTCACGAAAGCGCGATGGAGGAATACAGGAAGTCAGAACTAAAAGGTTCAGAGATACTCCGAGCTGAGAAGAAATTGTAGCAATCACAGTGCTTCCCGACCTATTATCATGGAAGAGGAAAGGAAGGACCTCCAACTATTGAGGAGTTGGTAGAGGTGCAAGTTGGAGATATGAAGAAGCAAATAACGTTTATCGGGGCAGAGCTGCCGCTAGGCGAGAGTGAAAGCTTGATCGCCTTATTAAGGACCAATAAAGATGTTTTTGCTTGGAGTCTTAGGGATATGCCAGGCATTGATCCCGCTATTGCTTGTCATCAGTTGAATATCAGTGAAGCATTCAATCCAGTAAGACAGAAACCAAGGAAGATGGCACCAGAACGGAAGGTAAAGGTCGCGGAGGAGATAGACAGGATGTTAGAGTCAAGAATAATAAGGCATGTCAAGTATCCAAAGTGGTTGGCGAATATTGTAGCAGTTCCGAAGAAAAACGGGAAAATTCGGGTATGTATAGATTTTACCAATCTAAATAGAGCATGCCCAAGTGATCCTTACCAAATACCTAGGATAGGGGAGTTAGTGGACGCTACTTCCGGTTTCGATAGATTTTCGTTTATGGATGGTTTATGCGGTTACAATCAAATTCCGTTGTTTGAGGATGATCAAGAACATACATCGTTCATAACAGACAAAGGGGTATATTGTTATCTGGTCATGCCATTTGGTTTGAAAAATACAGGAGCAACTTATCAGCGTCTTGTTGATGAAATTTTCAAGGATATGATCGGAGATACCATGGAGGTCTATATTGATGATATGGTAGTCAAGTCCAAAAAGAAGGATTCCCACCTTATGGACTTGATAAGAACCTTTGATCAATTACGACGGTATGAAATGAAGTTAAATCCCGCAAAGTGTTCCTTCGGGCTCACGTCTGGGAAGTTTCTTGGGTATATGATGACACGGAGAGGGATCGAGGCTAATCCGGAGTAGATTATGGAAATACTGGAAATGTCGTCACCAAGAAACAAAAAGGAGGCGCAGAGGCTAACTGGGAGATTGGCTGCGTTGAACAGGTTCATCTCGCGAGCTTCGGACAAATGTAAATTGTTTTTCCAGATTCTGAAGAAGGCCAAAAAGTTTGGCTGGAGTCAGGAATGTGAGCAGGCGTTTGATTCCATAAAGCAGTATTTGACTTCACCGCCGGTTTTCACAAGTCCTAAGACGGGCCAAACCATCTACATCTATTTAGCGGCCAGTGATTGTGCAGTTAGCACAGTTTTATTTGTTAAATAGCCAGAAGATAGGCCGGTTTATTTTGTTAGTAAATCCATAACAGATGCCGAGACAAGGTATTCGAAGATAGAGAAGATGGCGTTAGCTCTCATACATGCAACAAGGCGTCTGAAACCATATTTTGAGGGGCGACGACTGGTAGTTTATACCGAATACCCGTTGAAAAAGATGTTGTTAAGATCTGATGACTCCAGTAGGCTTGCCACATGGGCCACCTATCTTGGAGCATATACTATTGATTATGAGCCAAGAACATCCGATAATGGGCACACGATTGCATCACTGATAGCGGATTTTCCGGTAGATGATATTCCAGTTTCAGAGTCCATGCTTGAGGAGGAGATATTGATTGATAAAAATGGTATACAACCAATTTCGCTGCCGTGGGAGATCATAAACTTTATCAAGAAGCCTTCATATGCAGCAAAGGAGCGAACGAGTAACAAAGACTCAGAAATGATTCCTGAAGGAGGAATTGGGATGTAGCATATCTACACAGACGGATCCGCGAACACTGATGGGGAAGATGTTGGGTGTGTACTGGTCTCCCCTGAAGGATTACGGATTGAAAAGGCTATCCGGCTGGGGTTTACGGCTTCGAACAACCAAGCTGAGTACGAGGATGTAATTTCAGGCTTAAAAACAGCTCTTAGCTTGGGGGCGTGGAAAGTTAAGTTGACAACGGACTCAAGACTGGTCGCCAATCACTTCAGTGAAGCATATAAAGCTAAGAATGAGAGGCTAGCCTATTATTTGGAGTACATACATGAGCTGGCAAAGGAGTTCGATATAGAACAAAGGCCGAGGATAGAAAATAGGCATGCGGATACTCTCGCTTACGTGTCCGCAGCCGTTGAGTCGGAGACAACATGATACATTGTGGTTGATTTCCAGGAGTTTCCCATCATCCACAACACCGTTAACAATGAATTCAAGGCTTTCCGCTGTGTAATTAATATCTCCTCATCTGAAGTTCAGAGTGATCCCATGGAGATAGATCAGGGTAGCAATGACCAACTTGAGGATTGGAGGAAGCCTTATGTTTGATACCTGCAATCACAAGAGCTTCCGTGTGACAAGAGTTTGGCTGGAAGGATATAGAAGACGGCTTGGAGGTACGCTCTTATTGAAGGAGAGCTGTACAAGAAGCCGATATCAATGGAGCCTTACCTCCGATGTATAAATAGGGAGATGGGAAAGCAATTGTTAGCAGAGGCGCATGAGGGGTGTTGTGGAAACCATTTTGGAGGAAGAAGTTTAGCGCATCGGTTGCTGTCTCAGGGATACTTTTGGCCTTACATGCAGAATGACGCCAAGCAATTCGCCCAGAAGTGCGCATCTTGTCAGTTGCATGGACCAATAATGAAAAGACCAGCTAATGAATTTCACCCAGTCTTGAGCCCATGTCCATTTGATAAATGGGGTTTGGATATTATAGGTCCATTCCCCACGGCACCTGGGGGCGTCAAGTATTTGTTAGTAGCAACTGATTATTTCACAAAATAGGTAGAAGTTGTGGATCTGGTGAGGACATAAGCGGTACATGTCCGCAAATTCATTTGGGAAAATATAATTTGTAGGTTTGGTGTACCGACAATGATCATTTCCGATAATGGGAAACAATTTGACTGCGAGGCGATAAAGTCGTTGTGTGGAGGCTTACACATCAAACAAAAATTTTCAACTCCGTACTATGCACAGAGCAACGGACAGGCCGAAGCAACAAATAAAGTTATCTTGGATAACTTGAAGAAGACCTTGGACAAAGCTAAAGGAAGATGGATGAAATTCTTACCCGGGGTCTTGTGGGCATACAAAACCACACCCAGACGATCGACAGGTTTCTCGCCGTTCACACTAGCATATGGAACGGAAGCGGTATTACCAGTCGAGTTGTTAGTTCCAACCACTAAGACGTTGGCAGAACGGTCCGGTCTGAACACGGAAATTTTTTCAAGAGACAAAGAACTTTTGGAAGAGGTTAGAGATGAAGCCGCAAGAAGGCTAGAGGTCTACCAGCAATCTATGAAGCAGCAATACAACAAAAAGGTTCGAGAATGGACCTTCCTTCTTGGAGAGTAAGTTTTGAGAAGAACCAGGCTTAAAACATTAGACCGTGGCAATGGAAATCTTGGGGAAAATTGGGAAGGTCCTTTCTTAATTGATAGACCATCCAGTGGTGGAGCTTATTGGCTAAGGAGCATGAATGGGAGGGAAGAGCCCAAGCCATGGAATTCATTCAATCTCAAAAAGTATTTCCATTAACGTAGATTTGCTTTCGTGTTAACGTAGCTTGCATTTGATTAATAAACTCTTCCCAGCAATGGGAATTTACGGTTCCAAGAAGTTTATGTTTCCAAAAAGTTTATGTTCCAAGAGTTGATGGGGATAATGATTGTAGCACTAGCCTGTCATTGCAAGCTTATGCTTGAGCACTATTGCTAGAAGCATTCCCAGTCAAACTACATGAAGTTTTCAAGGGCAAATGTTGAAAAGGGAGCAAGATACGAGGAGGAGTTCTCCATTCAGATTAAAAGGTAATAAATACACGATGAAGGGAATTATCCGTGGTGCACATATTTCTGAAGGAAATAAACGAAAATTAACACCTAAAAAAGAAAAGAAAGAAGAGAAGTACAAAATGGGAGCATCATCTTAAATTCCTACGCTAGCTTAAGGGAATTTGCAGAAAAAACTATGGAGGACGCAATCAACCTCTCATAACTCCTCTTCTGGATCATAGAGTTCATTGTCGGCACTGTCAACAGCTTCTTCAGTGTCGGGAGGAACAGCAGAATAACCTACAAACCCCTTGACATCAGCAGCCTTTTCAGCATCAGGGGAAATAGCATCATAGCCTCCAAACCCTTTTTTCCTGAAGTAGGCACGGTCGAGTTGCCTGCGCATCAGTCCTCGGGCGTTGTCAGCTTCGCATTTTTTAACATGGAGAGTTTCGACCTAGCACCTCCGAGACTCATTTTCGCGTTCAAGATGGTATGTGGCAGCCGCGTGAGCTTTTTGCTGCTTTACCACGGCATCGTAGTGGAGTTCTCCAGCCTTTCAAACGAGTGAGAGGCCCTGCAGGGAAATGTAGAATCATTAAAAAAAAGGATGGATTTCGATTAAACAGCAGACTAGACTGATTGAGGGTTAGGATGTTTACCGCAAAATAGAGCTGGGCTGCACGGTCGAGAGCTTGGTCTATGTCATTCATATGATCGTAGAAGAGTCGATCTCTTGGCAGCATACCGGTGAGCATTATTCCTCTTGCAATAGAGGGATTCTGAATGGCCGAATCACCAATAGTCACTGCAGAACCTGAGGACCTGTATAAACCTGGGATGAAATCATCATCTTCATATGGCAGGTGAGCCTTGGTTGGAGTTTTCGAAGGATGAGTTAAAGAGTTATACTCTGATGACAAACGTGGATCGGCAGCATGGCTGACACTCTTTTCTTCGTCGTCACTTATGGTCACAAAGGGAGATATTTTACCTTTCACATCGCCAGTTCTAACACCAATATTTGGAGTCAAAGCTGCATCCACCTTGGTAGCTTTGCGGAAGTTAAGAGGCAAGTCCCTAACGGTAGACGGACGCTTAGATGCACATCGTTTATGTCCATCTTTAGGTGTGTTAGCCTTCTTACGAGAAGGACTGACGATTGATAAATCCTCACGGTTGGTGGAGCGCTTCGAGGAAGACATGTTGAAAGGATTCAAGAAGCTGAGCGTTGAATTGTTGAAACTGGGGAACAAAGAAACTAAAGTCAATCACAGCATCGGTGCATCATGTGGAACAAAGCAACAACGAATAAAGTGAATGGCAGGAGAGTATAAAGTCGTACTTACCAACGCGAACGAGCAGAGGAGCAAAGAGAGATGTAATTGTTGTTCATGATGATACTTGTCCTATTTATATTGAATGATAGGGATACATGGCGGTTTCCGGTTGAATTTCTTGGTCGTACGGAGCTTAAATTTGGCTGGAGATTGACTGGAAATGAGCGTTCCCAGATTCCCAGAGATATTGGAACTCATTAAGTTATGTGTGGACTGATGTGCTTCATGCTGTCAACGGCCATCGACGGAACAGTGCAGTTCGATCTGCGGTCAGGAGAGGATACAAGATATTGATCTTGCGCGACAAAGATAAGGATATGTATTAGCCGAAGAGTTTGATACTTATCAGAACAGTGTTAAATTCAAACCAAAAAAATATAGAAGAAAGACTTGCGGAAGAAGTATTCTTTTTGGAATGGAAGCAAGTGGGCTGGGACGAGAGTAAAAAGGATCTAAGCATCTAGAGGACGATGACATCCCACAAACATATTGGGTTTGGGTTTAGTCTGAGGAGCGTTAGGCTTCGCACACGGCTTCAATTGTTCTTAACCATTCGAACAAGTCGATGGCTAAGAAGGGGGAGATGTTTGTACCCCACCCAAAAGGTGTACGTACGGGTTACACGTGGCTTATAATAGAAGCAATAATCCGATTTATCGTAGAAATCGGCCGGTTTATCAAGGAAACCGGAGGGTTTGTTTGGAAACCTGAATGGCTTATTATAGGAGCCTGGACTTGGTTTATTGTAGAAACCAAAGTGTTATTGTGAAATCCATAGGGCTTAATATGGAATCCCAAAAACTTGGTTTATTGTGGAAACCAGAGTGTTATTGTGAAACCCATGGGGCTTAATATGAAATCCCAAATCGGTTTAGTAAAGGAACCACCTGGCTTATTGGTGAAGCCAAGGATCCATGGGTAGTTAGGTCTGATGGAATAATGGTAGATATTATTTAGGATAATCCTGATGAATAAAGGGATATTTATCCTAAGTAGTAAGAATTATCCATGAAAAATAGGATTATGATAAACATTAGGGTTTATCATGAATCTAGACGGTATTTGGGGTCTATGCAGATGTGGGTAGTTATTAGGATAACTGATGAAACCCTAAAGCTATATCTGAATTTTGCCTATAAATAGAGGCAAAATCCCAACACAAAGGTACAACATACTTTCCCCTTCACAATAACTACTTGCTCACAACATCCGCTGATTTTAGCATCGGAGTGTTTTTGCAGGTACCCCCCCCCCCCTTTTTTGATCAACTTTTGGATATTCAATACCAATGGCTGTGGATCGATCAACCTTCTCGTGTTTCGAAGATCATTGGAGCGCTCGATTTTGCACCAACAAAGAGCATATAATTTTTTACGTAGGTGGTTTTTTGTTTTGGGGTATTCAAGTGTGTTTTTTTTTTAAGAATGATAATGAATATTTAGATGAATGGGGTGGGAAACAAAAGTGACAGTTTTGATGTTGTGATTCATTTTGCTTGGATTAAGGCTATTGGAGAGAATGTTGCGAATCCGAGATGTTATTTTGTTGCAAATAACTTGGCTGGAACTATTAATATTAATGAGGTTATGGATAAATATGGACATAATATTGCAAATTTATAAGTTTCTAAATGGGTATTGGATCGATTTCATATCTGGTGATTAGCAATTAATTAGCTGTTTGTTCTTCAAACTTTAGATGATTTTCTTATCCTCTGCAACTTTCAGTCAATTGAGATTAATCTTTCATTGTCCATGAAAGCTTAGCCATTAATCATGTCTGAGTATATAAATGTTTATACAAGCATTCACGACCATTAGTTTTTTGTGCAAATTAGTACATAGATCCAATGTTCTTGTACGATTGTCAACCCTATAAGGTTAATTTCAGCTAAAAATTCCACGATGATTTGTTTCATTCTGAAAAGTAAATTTTCTGTGGTTATTTAAATGTTTATCGATTTTGTCTTTGTGTTCATTATCTTAAATTGCCGAAAAATAGAGAATGTACTGACTACAGAAGCAAGTAATTTCATAACCTACTTTATTTCTATTTTGATACTATTGATGAACATGGTCGTACTTTTCAAAAATTTCTTGATTCGTCATTTAGAGTGTGAGTTGCATAAAATGAGTGAGAGATACCGTTGACATGTTAGACCTGCTTTGCTTGGTTGCGGATGCTCATGAAAGAACCCCTCACATATAAGAACTTTAGATTTGTTAATGATCATCAAGTACCTGGATTTGGTAAGCATTGTCAAACCATTTCTGGCTGTTATATATGTACATTTTCACTAATAAAAAGGTGCTTAGGCTTGAACCGTTATATATATCTTAAGTTAAGTAAAGTATGTTGCTGAATATTTGGGAATGGTTAAAAATCTATTGAGCTCTTGGTGAAGAGAGCAAAAAGAAGTATCGAATGTATGTCTACAAATTTTAGGGATATGGGTTATATTCTTATGTTTCAAGGCTATAGTTCTTGCGCCATATTTTCTTATTACAATAGTGGTTAGCCAGTTGGTTATACAAAAAATAATAGTATGAGTTTTGATAAATTGCATCAGGAAACTGAAATTGTTTCATGATACTAGATCAGTTTTTTTTTTATCAATGAGTTTTGATAAATTGCATCAGGAAACTGAAACTGTTTCATGATACTAGATCAGTTTTTTTTATCACAGGGTTCTCATAGTCTTTGTGTAATGTATGTAACTCCATGTACCATCATTCTCCGTCTTAGCTCAATCCCGAGGATGTGGGTTCGATCCCCATAGATGAAGCAAACATGAAAGACTAATCAATTTTAGGATTACAATGAATTCTTTTCGTTTTAAATTTATTATTTTCTGATTTGAAATTTACTAATCGACTACTTTTAATTAATATTATCATTTTTAGTATTTTACCACCTATTTTCTTTTTTTCGGTTTCATGCTTCAAATTTTGGATCCCCAAAAATTTACTAGCACCAATATATACTTTTAATTAATTTTATCATTTTTAGTATTTTACCACATATGTTATCAGGAATAATAGTTAGATGATTCAGTGTTTGTGTGGGCACAGAGGCGAAGCCGAGAAACACCAAATAAAAAAAATCCTAAGCGATGAGGCGAGGCGAAGCCGAGCCACACCAAATAAAAAATGCATCACGACACCTAATAAAAAATGCATCGGGATGGGGAGAGGCAGAGCCGAGCCACACTAAATAAAAATCCTAAGCGACTGGCCGAGGCGAAACCGAGCCATTCCAAATCAAAAATGTATCGCGAACTCTGTGATACCAAAACTAATGCACAACGGAGCGAGGCGAAGCCGAGCCACACCAAATCAAAATTCCTAAGCGACGGGGCGAGAGGAAGCAGAGCCATACCAAATCATAATTCATCGGGACAGGGCGAGGCGGAGCCAAGCCACACCAAATAAAAAATCCATCTCCACGAGGCGAGGCGAAGCCGCATGATACCAAATCAAAAATGCATCGGGATGGGGCGAGGCGGAGCCGAGCCACACCGAATAAAAAATCCAAAGCGACGGGACGAGGCAAAACCGAGCTATACAAAATCAAAAATACACGACGGGGCGAAGCGAAACCACATCTCACCAAATCATATATATAGTTAAAAGAATAAGATGCCCGGTGCGTAGCACGGGCATAAAATCTAATAGTGAGAAAGAAAACTAAAACAACTAATTGATAACCTAAGGTGAACTAAAACTAAAACTAATTGAAAGTTTTAAAAAACGGTAGTGGAGATTATGTAAGGGTCTCGAGACAAAAGGAAGGAGTTGAAGGAACTGTTTTTTCTATTTGTATACCTAGTGGAGAAAACAAAAGCTGCTGTTCAATTATTGCAGAAGCACTAGATATCTTTATGGAGCGTCATAATAAACAAAAGAAGGTGATTCAAGTAGTCCCAAAGGAAATTGATTTTCCATCCGTGTTAACCTCGAAAAGTACAAGGCTTGTGTAGTTGCAGGAATTCCCACACTACATCCTTGTTAAGATTCTATAGAAATCTATCGGAAATCAATTAAACTTCAAAGATTTTAATGACACTTTACTATTCAAATCTCAGAAATATTTACAGAATTGGAAGAAATCAAGATTACAAATATTCTTTTAAAGTTTCTCTCTCCTCAAGACTCTTTCAACTCTCAAAAATACATCATCATTTTCTGGATCTATCGAGCCCTTTATATAGGGATTTACATAATGGATGACAGCTAAGTTTTCCTCCTATTTCGGATCTATTCTGCGATCTCATCGTCATCGCTACAATATTCTTTATCGCAAGAATGATGACCATCACAGGATCAACGTATTCTTTTTTTACTTCTTTCATCGTCAGTTTCTTTTGCGTATTCTGTGACGCTCGTGAGACGTTGTTAAAGGATTGGCAGTGACGCTTGCATAAATGTTGTTAATATCGCAGGAATAATGTTGTAGCGATATTATGGTCCTACATCTTTCCTCTTCTTATGTCTTTTCTGCGAAGAAGAGAAGATCATGAGAACCAATATTCTTTATTACCCTCGCAGCTTTTTTCCCTTTTATACTTTCTCCTCGACAAGATTCAGTTAATCTAGCCTTTCCTACACGTGTTGTGAATTCCTCTTTTTACTGACACGTCTCTGCTCAATAGGTCCACCCCCTTTTGCCTATACAAGGTAGGACTAAATTTCAAAACTAATTTTCTTCTTCTGTTTCTTCATCTTCTTCATTTGTCTACTTCGTCTTCCGTCTGCAACTTTTCTTCTTCTTCATATTCTTCTGCTACTGCTCTAATGGAATCATCAAGGTATGTTTCTTGACTTATGATATTTATTTAAGCCAATTTTTACTTTCATTCTCCAATCTTTCTTATTTGATTCTTCATAACTTCCCTGTTATGTCTTCTTTTCAGCGGAACTACACAACCCACGATTCAAAACCATAATACTCGCAAAAGACTAGTAGAGAAAAAGAAGAGGAGTTCTTCGAATGATAAGGTAGTAAGAAACATATTCTATTTCCTAATAACAATATTGTTGCCTCTGTTTTATTCTGAGTTATTTTTCGCAGAATGACGAGAACCCTGTTAAGCCTCCCAAAAGATCTCGCCACTTTAAGACACTTGGGGAAGATCTTATTATTCCCACATTAACATCCGTGAGGATTACTCCCACACCATCGCAACCAAATCCTTCTACCTTTGTTTGCGAGAATATCGCTACCCATACTTCTACTTCTTCTGACCCTTTAACAGATCAGACTTCTAAAATTGCTGGGACTGAGACTGAGACTCCTTATAGTCCTTTACGTCCTTCAACTATTTTTTTTCCACATACTCCTCCTGACAACTCAACCATCACAAATGATCGTCAATTTTCTCTCATTACTACTTCATCTTCTACACCCCTTCCTTCATCAAACGAAACTTTTGCAGGTGTTGATGTTGCTTTTAAAAGCTTGTCTAACATTTTAGACAACGCTAGAAAGTCTTCCACTGACCCCCTCCAGCATGAAGCTTGCGAGACTCTACTCAAGTATTTTGGCTCTGATGATAATGCTTCGTGAGCGTCTTTGGAAAATGAGATTGAAGCTCTGAGGAAAATCCTTCAAGCTAAAACTGCTGAATGTAATACTTTGAATCACATGCTTCGGAACTCTTCTCTAGACTACGAGAATCTTCGCAGAAAAAATGACGAGCTAAAAGGTATATTTTTCTTTCCTCTGCTCTTTTGTTTTTCTGTTTTATTTACATATTTTTTGTACTCAATCTTCCTTCTTAAATTCTTGATTCATATATTAGTTTCAAATCGGACTCGTTTCATAGAAAGATTCAAATTTGAATCTATCGCTGAAGAAGCTCGCGTTGAAAAAGATTCTTGGATGGATCAACATACTATACTAGACAATCTTTACACTTATTCAATTGATCACATAAATAATCTTACTAATGAGAATAATCAATTATGGCAAAGGCATAATTTATTAAGTGGCGAGGTTGATCGCCTATCATATTTGTTTTTAAGGCTAATTTGGCGATGGAATCTTTATCAGATGAGAATAAAACCTTGTCCCAAGAAAAACATAGATTTTCAAGCTTGATGACGATTTCCTCGCAACAATTAAGTAATCTTCAAAGCACATGTAATAATCAAGAGAAATCTCTTCATTCTCTCAAGAATGATCTCAAAGAATTAACTGAATCATCTGCTGCCGAGAAGGATAAACTTATCAAGGGTAGACTAACTCTTAGTTTAAGATCCAGCGAACTTCAAGACCAATATGCTCAATTAAAGGACTCTCATTATTTATTAGCAAAGGAAAACTCATATCTTCGCAACAAAGAAGAAAGCATGAATTCTCGTCTGAAGGGTATAGTTGGCGATAAATTCGATGATGCCATGAATCAATGGGAGAACTGTTTATTTGCATTAATCCAAAACTTAATCTCGCAAAAAGAAGGTAGTCGATTGACTGCCTCTCTTGTTGATCTTCTTATAAAATTTTGTGTTATATTCCTTGTGAAATTTTTGTCTAACTGATCTTTTATTATTTTGTTGCTCGAAGAGTCCGAAAGAAATCTTCATTCTACCATCACTGATCTGACCGCTAAATTGGATAAAGTTCGCAAAGAAAATAAGTCTCTTGTTTCTAATTATCTTGATTCCCACGACAAAGCAGAAAGAAGACTTGATTATCTCGAGTACTTTAAAAACATAGAGATTAGGAATCGTGATAGAAGTTTCCTTCGCAAGGTCCACCTCAGTGCTGAAGTTCTTGTGAACGAGATTCTGCTCTCCAATTCTCTCCCTCCTGTAACTTTTCCTCCTCTAAAGGTTGATGATGATGAAATTCCCCTTCCCATGGATGAAGATTTAGAGTTTACTAATGATGAAGAAAATACCACTCAAGAAGATGGTGAATAAGAAGAAAAAAGAAGTCCTCCCAAAGAAGAAGCTGCGGGTGGCGAAGCAAATGTTGATGAAGAGTCAAAAGAAGGAGAGACTCATAATGAAAAGGATGCTGAAGAAGCTGATAACTCTGGCAAAAATAATAAATCTAACGATCAAGAAGAATAAATCTGGCGAAGCCATCGCTGAAACTTAAATTTTATCTTTGCTTTCTTTTTCTTCTTCTTTCTTGCGAGCGATGTAATTTTTGAGACCTTTTAGAACCTACCTTTCAATTTAGCTTACTTTGAATATTTTTCAAGGAAGATAATGAAATCTTACTTCTTTATTCCCTTACTTGCCCCTCATTATCTTTCTTGAAATGGTGAATCAGTTTCTGTATCTTCTTTAAGGAATTGTGTTGTTGCATTGTTCGCAAAAGTATGAATATATTAGCGATACAATGAATATTGTTGCGATGTTCTGAAAAATTCTAAAGTAATCTGCGATGTGAAGAATTTTCCTTCTTATATATGGTTCTGCGATGAATGAATACTTCCTGCACTCTTAAAATGGAATAGTTAATTGGTAAGATTATTCTTTTGGTCTTATTTTGCCTTCCTAGGTAAAGGTCTTAATTTGCCAAACTTTTTCTGTCTGCGACAAAATCGCAGGATTTCTTAACATTTGCATGTAAAGACCCTTTGATCTTGTCTTATCCATGTTTTTTCAAAATATTTGCGGCAATATGATAAGTATAAACTCTCTGTCAAGAATTTAGCCTTATGACATTGTCGTCTTGCGATGAAATCGCAGGACGTCTTTACATTTTCATGTAAAAACCCATTGATCCCATCTTAACTTTTGGCTTGTTGCCTCTGTATAATTTACGTCACACGACAATATGACAGGCCTAAATGTTCTTGCGATCATAAAGCCCCATGACATTGCCGTCTTAAGACACTTATCAGCTCCCTAATGGAGGGTGTCGCCCTTATCTTCCCCCTGGTTGCCCCTTCAAGGAGGGCTCATCGGCCATACAAGACTAGCTCCTCCCATCAAGATTTACCAACAACCAGCTATTTTCGCAGCCTCTTGTCCTTTATGCCTATATGGCTTATAGTTACAAGACTGCACCCTAAGTGGGGTTTTCTACAAGCCAAGTGCATCATATCCAAGACTTACCAAGAATGGCAAGGGAGTTTCGTACGCCCTTGGAACCCTTGGCTCAACCGTGTACCTCGGTGCCTTGGTCATACTTTGCACTTCTTGGAAGAGATTCTCGGTCGTCCAACCAGGGTATAACCAGATATAGTTGGAAATCCAAGATCTCTCTCCCGGATAGGTTTTCTTTAACCCCAACATCTGCATGACTCAGGATCCAGCAGCGGTATAACCTTACCCCTGAATCATGTCAAGAGATACCCCCTCCTATGACGCGCTTTTAGGTCTTACATTTTCCTCTTAAGAAATTTTATTCGCGAACTAGGGTGCGCGCCATAAAGGTTCGTCATGTTCTTTAATCTCTGCGAAATTTTATTCGCTTTTCTTGCGATAATGCTCGCTATTTTTGTTGTGCTTTGTTATCAGAAGAATTTTTCAGTTGTGGATAGAGATAGAAGAATTTATTACCTGTTTCATCGTATAACATACCAGTATCTCTTATGTTGTAGAAGATGTCATTGATAATACCTTTTCAGAAATAATCTATTCCATGGTCTATCGAGTCTTTGACCAACATCTCTTCCTTCAGGATCCATTAGTTTTTATGCCCCAGTTCCAATTATCTCTTTGATGATATATGGTCCATCCTATTTTCTCGCCAACTTTCCACCACTCTCTCAATGATAACTTGGTGTTTCTCGAAGAACTAAATCGCCAGGTTGAAACTCACATTTCTTAACACGTTTGTTGTACTCACGAGCTAATCTTCGATGGTAATTTTCCATATGTTGCAAAGTTTTTTCTCTTTTTTCTTCTAATTCATCCAATTTATTTAAAATCATTCCAGTACTTAGATTTCTTTCCCAAGCCTCTCTTTTTGTTGTAGGAATAGCGACTTCTGTTGGTAACACAACTTCAACTCCATATGTCAAACAAAAAGGTGACATTCCAGTAGCTTCTTGTCTAGTTGTATTGTAGGCCCACATTGCATTATCCACCTATTCACACCATGCTCTGTGGTATCCTGCTAACTTATTTTTCAAGATGTCTGCGATTGTTTTATTAGTTGCCTCAGCCTGACCATTTGCTTGTGGGTATAAAGGAGTAGACTTTCCACATTTTATTTTAAATGCATTGAGTAACAATTCTATATTTTGTCCCTCAAATTGCTTTCCATTATTAGATACTAATTGTGTTGGAATCCCAAATCTGCAGATTATATTTTCAAAAATGAATATAAAAATATCTTTATCACGAATATGTTGTACCGCCTTTACTTCTCCCCATTTTGTGAAATAATCTGTTGCCACAATCAGATATCTTCTTTGTCCAGAACCAGGTACAAATGGTCCCACAATATCTAACCCCCATTTCCCAAAGGGACATACACTTGTTGAAGATGATAATGGTGCTCCTGGTGCATGTATCTTTTTTCCGTATCGCTGGCAATCCTCGCAACGCTTTGCGAGTTGCTTTGCATCCTCATGCATATACGGCCAGTAATAACCCTGCATTTTTGTTCTATATGCTAAAGATCTTCCTCCACTGTGATTACCAGCGTCACCACTATGTAACATCATTAATAATTTTTGTCCTTCTTCTCTCGTCAAACATCTTAGCGATGGTCCAGTAAAAGATCTGCGATATAACACTCCATCTCTTAGCTCATAATTGGTTGCCCTAATTTTCAACTTGTGTGCTTCCAATCTATTTCTTGGAATTTCTCCTCTCGCCAAGTATGCATGAAGATCTGCTCGCCAATCCGTGATATTGCTTGTGGGTTCTCCCTCGCCAGCTTCTACCATCATTACATCTGTCTCTTCTTCTTCTTTGTTTATCGATGGAAATGAAAGTGTTTGAATTTTTATGCATCTCGCCAATGGATTTGTCATCATACTAGATATGAAAGCGAAAGCATCTGCGAGCCTATTATCTTTCCTTGACATGTGTCTCCATTTTATTTTTGGAATTTTCGCAGATAATTCTTCAACGAGTCTTTTGTATTTTCTCAGGGATGGTTCATTTGTTGTGTACTCTCATTTTATCTGACGAATAACCAATTGTGAATCACTAGTGATTCTGGCATTTTCCAAATTCATTTCTATCGCGAAATTTAAAGCATGGACCACAGCTTTATACTCTGTTTCATTAATAGTTGATGCAAATTCTAATCTAAATGAAAAAGCTATTTTTTTCTCCTTCTGGCGATATGAAAATAACTCCAATTCCATTTCATTCTCTGCTGGATGATCCATCCACTAATATTTCCAATCTGTTGGGTTTTGTTAATAACTCTTTTGGATCTCCGCATTCCTCTTCTACATCCATCATCTCCTCCACAGCTTCATCATCTTCTAAAGGAAATTCAGCTAAGAACTCTACGATGACGTGTGATTTTGACGAGGATAAAATTTCATATTGAATATCAAAGTGTCCTACTTTTGCATTCCATCTCTCAACTCTGCCTGATCTCTTTGAATTTTTCATTACTGACTCAATTGGCACTTTCGTTAACACTTTGACCTTATGTGCTTGAAAATATATGCGAAGTTTGAAAGTTGCATGTACCAATGCTAGAATTAGTTTCTCGATCTTTGAATAATTTCTCTCTGCAGAATTGAATGTTTTACTAATGTAATAAATTGGTTTTTCTACCCCTGCATCTACTCGCAGCAACACAGCACTTAGCGCATATGTGGTTGTTGCAAGATAAATCAATAACTCTTCTCCCGGTTCAGCTTTCTGTAAAATAGTTATGTTCGTTAAATGTTCTTTTATTCCTTGAAAAGCTTTTTCGCATTCATCTGTCCACTTGAATTTTGCTCCCTTCTTAAGTATGTCGAAAAAATGTTTGCATTTGTCTGAAGATCGCGAAATTAACCTTCCTATCGAGGCTAAGAGTCCATTTAATTTTTGCACATCTTTTACCGTCGCAGGTGTTGGCATATCGCGAATTGCTTTTACCTTTTCTGGATCGACTTGTATTCCCTCTTTTGACACAATATACCCCAAAAACTTCCCTGAAGTTACTCCAAAGGTACACTTATCAGGATTCACTTTAATATTGAATTGCCGCATTTGATCGAAAATTTCTCTCAAATCTTGCACATGATTCTCATCTTCTTTGCTTTTGATCAGCATGTCATCTACATACACTTCTAATGTTTTGTGGATCCACTTTGCAAAAACCTTTTCCACCATTCTTTGATATGTTGCACCAGCATTTCGTAAGCCAAATGGCATCTTTGTATAACAATATAATCCTCTTGGAGCAAAAAATGCGGTATGTTCTTGATCTTCTTCAGCGAGAGGGATTTGATTATATCCTTTATATCCATCCAACGATGATATTCTAGCATTTCCTGCTGCTGATTCAACCATCTGTGGGATATCCGGTAATGTAAAACTATCTTTAGGACAAGCCTTGTTTAAATCAGTGAAATCTATACAAATTCTTATCCCCTTATTCTTCTTTGGGACCACTACCATATTTGCAATCCACTCTGGATATTTTGCTTGCCTTATAATTCCTGCGTCGAGCATCTTCTGTAATTATTCTTCTATTTGAGAATGATATGTTGTTGCGATCTTCCATATCCTTTGCTTAAATGGTCTTACGTTTTTATTGATTTCTAATTTATGACATGCTATTAACGGATCTATCCCTGATATCTCGTACATGCTCCACGCGAAGATATCTGCATGTTCTCGCAAAAGATTTATAGTTCTTTCTTCCTCATCTGCCTCCATTCTAGTCCCAATTTTCAGCATTTTAGGCTCTTCTTTACTCCCAATATTTATTTCCTTTGTTGGTTCTGCTGTGACATAACTGGCTTCAGGTTCTCCCATTGGTGTTGGTGCTTTCAGAATTCTCGCGAATTCACCTTCTTCTTGTGGGATTTCATTGGGTATTCCTTTTCCTTCCTTTGATTTTATCATGTAAACTTTAAATTCTTCCTCCTTATTTAAAATGGGTTTGACAGAAGTTTTTACTTAAATGAATCTATTTGACTCGAGCAAGGGTGATTTTTTTTTGACAAGCCATTTGAATATGTCTAAGATTATTATTGGGTTATTTAATCAGCCATTTGAATATACCTAATAATAATTCTTCTACTAGTATTAGGGTTGGTGATACTTGTAATTTTCACCCAACTTTTTACACAAGTAGTACATCGCAAAAGGTGACAGAGGGATCCTGTTAAGCAATTGTTATATAAATGACACTAGTAAGCAGACCGATCTTATGCGTCTGATGCTAGGATCAACCTAATTCACAAATCGTAATGCATTCGACCGGGGTACACATTGAAATATTATTCATGGCGGCTCAAATAGATATAATCTGGTAGTCAAGCGCTTCCGTATTCAGTGACGACAGGAATTCCGGGGATAGCAGTGCTTATTTGTATTCTACGGTTGGTGACAATAGAAATTTAACAAGAAATAAATAAGTATTTTAATTAAGTTTATTTTCAGTGACGACGAAGGATTCGATAATCGTATTTGTTCTTATTGTTTTAATTCAGTATTTATTATTTTTTGTTTTATAAATTACTTTGTTTAAAATATAAAAACCCCCTTTCAATACTTTATAACAACTAAAGTCTTTATGCTCTTCATGGGAACAAACTCCTTGCTATTATATTACCAGTTAAGTGTGTGGAAAGAAGCGGATTAATTTGTTGTGTAAACGACCTGCATCAATGCCTATAGCATTTCTTATCATTACCTAACCCTAAAAACGAGAGAAATGTTTCTCTTCTCATTATTATTTATCTGAAATTCAGGAAAAGAAAATGGCTGCGCAGTGGAGCAATTATCAACAATACATATAATTAGGGAAAACTCACGGGACCGGGCCCTAGCCGGTCAACCATGCCCAATACGGTCCCACACGCCCTTATTTTATTATTAATAATATTTTTGTTTTCCTCATCTCATGGAAACTCCTTGATTTCAACAAAATTCCTTTATTTCAACAAAAATCCTTGGTTTCAACAAACTCCTTGGTTTTATGATATTTCCCTAAAATCATTATAAAATTAGGAAAAATGTTGTGGGATCGGGCTCTTTGGCCATAACCAGTCCCACACTTCATGATTCCTTCATTCTTTTATTATTATTTTCCTTCATCTTATGAAGTTTTGACGGTTTCAGCAAAAATCCCTGATTTCTTCATATTTTTTCAAAATGTTGCTCAAACGCACATCAGAAAATATCAAAATTCTCAGAACTGAGATACGAACACTTTGGTGATGTAAGCATGTTACCTTGATGAACAAGGTTGTCTCTTTGGCTTACAAGGAGCCGGTCCCACGTATTTTCACAATTTGACCTAATTTGCGCAATTGCATGTATTAGGTCCAAAACTCTTCCAAACAATTTGGAGCTTCACGAAATGATCGTTATTTGATCCCGTAACAACCCAAGGCCGGTTTCATGACCCCTTGGTCTGTCCCTCATATCTTCATAATCAATTAGGTTTTATCACATAAGGTTCAGACGAGCATTATTTTAATAAATGATTAAACCAGCATTTAATCATCCTTTCACCAACTGGTCTTCAAGAGACTTTGGTATATTTTGCTCACATGAGCATGTGGGCGCTACATGGTCGACCCATAATCCCATGTAGCATATCCCTCCTTCACTTCATGGTTAATTTTCAATAAACCATCAATTGATCGAATTAGGGTTTTGAGTCCAAGGTTCATAATTCCAGATTCAAACGCTAATAATGTTACGTTGATCTCATGACCAACATTTTATTAATTATACTTGGTTCAGTTTCCAGTATTCTGATTTAATACTTTATTTGGTCATGCTGCCAATAATTCATCAAACGAGCAACATTTGCTCAGATGAACAATATTTACTCAAACCAATGAATATTGGTTCAACTATCAATATTCAACAATTCATCAAATGAGCAACATTCGCTCAGATGAACAATATTTGTTCGCACTGATAAATATTGTTTCAACTATCAATATTCAGTAACTCACCAAACGAGCAATAGTTGCTCAGATGAGCAACATTTGCTCACATCAAGGAATATTGGTTCAACTATCAATATCCAACGATTCATCAAATGAACAATATGTGTTCACTTTAGCTATCAACATCTATTCGATAATTATACCTCTGTCTCAACAGACATGTTCAATTCATAAGTCTCAGAATATTTTCAAATCACGTTCGACTCAACAACATAAGGACTCATCGTCCCATGAAGTCAGCAACTGTCTAACTAAATACACGTCTTCCTTGCAGACTCCACAATAATACGAGACATCAATCATGTTACATGGGGGGATATTAACTAGGGTTTTGGTTTGGCGGTCTACGGCACGTGTTTTCATACACACAATGAGAATGTGAGCAAGTCGTGCAATCAGGTTGAGGAGTTAACAAAGTAGTGGATGGAAAATCAACCAAGTTTCCGTACGTTGAGCAACTTGTTTTAACACGATTTCCACTTCCCCACTCTTTGATTCCATCAACTATCACACTTCATGGGATTATGGTGTTTACAATTCTAGCAATATAAATAAGTCTCTGAATCATGATTGAAACAAGGACAATCTCACGTCAAACAGATAATAAGAGATTAACAACTCAATGTCTGAGCAGTTAATCTCAACAGAGTAAAATTCAATCATTCAGAACTTATCTAATTTTCAGAATACACAACACACCTACAATCTTCGATCAGCATTGATCTCACATATTTCTCAGCTTCCCTCCTACAGATCGACCCATCCTCTCTTGTGACCGAATTTACTATGGATTGACCATTGTATTAGTTTAGGCCCGAGTACTACAGATTGATCTCTCGAATTCAAAGTACTCCCTTCTTGCAGTGCATCTGTGTGAGGCTTAACAGTTTGCTTGGTTCAAGGAGTTTCCTCTGCACGGTCGTTTCCTCAATTCCGTAAAACCAGCAACTCATTTAGCCCCATCTACAGATTGGCGACCACAGTGGGAGATCATTATCTTGGTTGCAATAAGATGGTCGGTCTTAGGTCTGGTTCGGTTACCAATCCGGGTTCAACACACAACTATAACATTGCAAGTTCTATTGGTACTCCCACTGCAAGTATTACTCCTCATAACGTTGCAGGCTCTAGTGGTACCACTAACACCACTCCTCCAGCCAGCAATGTCACGCCACATGTTACTACTACTCCTCCAAGTGCTGGTGCTCCAGTGATCATTCCTGTCAATGCTGCAAGGAATGCTACTGGAACTATCAACAATCCACCTCCTAGTGGATCTCCTAAAGAAACTAGAGGAAATCAGCCTACCATAGTTAATCTCATGAAGGTTCGGACTAACATGGCTGCAACACAGAAAGAGTTGTGTGCTTATCTCAAAACTGTCACAGACAAGCTTGCGTCTTAATGAAATGAGCCTTAGTGCGAGAAAGGAAAAAATAAAGAAACATCTTCAACTGCTGATCCTAAAATCTCTCCAATCCATGTTGTACATGATGAAGAAGTCCGCAAAGCTGCAGATGACGCGCCAGCAATGGAACCTGCAAGTTTCATCACTTGTGAAGACTTAGAGTGATTTTTTGAGGATCGAGGAAAATACAAGACATCATCTGTCACTGTCACCAACCTTCATATCCTGCTGCCACACAGAGGATTCCGCTTCAAAAAGGTTATACCTCTCTAACATTCACTCTTTTTGATGGAACATACAATGCTCGAGAATATGTTTCTCGATTCCTGGAATCATTGGGCGAACACGAACATAACCATGTTGTCCATCCGAAGGAATTTTCACAGTCTCTGACAGGCAGAGCATACACCTGGTACAACAATATCACACCAGGAAGTATCACCATTTGGGGAAAGATGATTAATACTTTCTACAGAAAATACTTCTTCGTGTCAGAGCAAGTCACTCTCTCTGATCTAGGAAGGATGTTTCAAAGGAGCAATGAACATCCCAATGAATATGTGAAAAGTTTCAGAGTTCAAACTTCGGACAGTCACGACCAAAACGTCACAGATCAGCAACTTGTAGACTTATGCATCAACGGAATAATCCCGGTCTATAGAGCTTTATTGGAAAATCTCCGGTTCTAGACTTTTTTAAAACTTCATGAAGTAGCTAAGCGATCAACAACTACCGCGCATGCTTTACTGGAAAGAGCAAAGTCTACAAAGCTTTAGGAACCTTTTGGAACTCGCGACATCCGACACTCAGTCAACGAACAATACAATTCCAACCTTCCATAAATATTATTGCAGAAGGAAGCAAAAGGAAAACAGAGGCACCACAGCACAAGAACGCTCTTACGATCTTTCAGGCTCCTCCGAAAGCGCAAAAAAAGGATAACCAATCCTGAAATGCACAAACCTCGACCTAGATTCAACAAACGGGGAAATGATCAGACAGACACAAACTTTTCTCTTTTCATGAAGGAGTGATCAAGTTCCTGGAATTCTGGGTTCAAGATGGTGCAATCAAATTGTCGTTCATCAGGAGAAAGCTAACTGAAGAAGAAATGGAGAATCCCAGGTACTGTCGCCTTCATAGGTTTATCGATCATCCAACAAGTAACTACAATATTTTGAAGCACATATTCAAAAATAAGGTTGATCCAGCTTTAACTTGGGACTGAAGGAGTACACAAGAGTCCTCTTCCAGTCAGAACCTTTACACTCTCTAAACAACAAGTCAAAGAAGCAGTTCAATCGTTAATTGAGCATATCTGTGAATTTCTCTATCTGTCTAAGGCACAAAGGAAAGACATGTTCACAAAATTACATTATGTCAGATGTCTATCCATCTCGGAAATACTCCTTGAACTTTCATCCAAAGACAGGGATATGCACGAATAGGGACTTCTTACCACAGTCCATCTCAGAGGAAATGAATTTAGAAGAATATTGATTAAAACCCTCAGATCCATAGGCATCACTCGACAAAAAGCTACTCGTGATCCCATCTCAATCAGAGACCTTGAAGGAATGCTATGAAATACTTATGGCTACATCACTCTCAAAGTGAACATAAGTTCAACCAGGACAGAAACCAAGTTTCACATAATCAGGAAGATCCAGGGTATGTCATGGTCTTCATACGAGCGTGGATCCACGCTGAAAAGATGGCTACTGAAAAAGCGCCTTTGGTTACACATCCCTCAAACGAAGAAAGTTATGATACGAACGATGTAACTGACATTCCATTATCAGAGCACTTAGAGAATTTCGAACTTTGATGAGGTTGAAGCAAGAACCTGCAAAAGATGCATAAACATTCATCAAGAGGTTCCGCACTCAGGCAAGTCTAATTTCTTCCATGTCTATGTCGTTTATTTCCTCACATGTTATCCTACATGAGGACTCAATTCTTCTAGTAACTCTACAAGACGTTATGAATGGTAGCTTCACCGTAATAGTATTTTACCAAGTGGTTTAATCTGACATTTCTCTGAATCGAGCATTGAGACATTCGGCAAACAACACTTTGGGCATTTCTCCATAGGCTTGCAGGAGTGTCCATGTGTCCCACAAAATCAGAAAGATCTGATGTCTGCACAAGTCTTGATTCCCACTACCGCAACGACAAAAATGTTGAATCAACAGAAGATACTCAGTGCCGAAACAATCAAACCTAAGATATTCAATGCTTAATAAATATACGCTTTAATGCTCAAGCATCTAAGAAGCCATAAAATTGTACTCCCAATCAAAGAATACAGCTTCAGCACAAATATCTCGACGATGACACACTGATTCAACACCAGCATGATCAAAGTGTAACTAAACTACAATCGATAAGTCTTTATTATCCCATGATAAGACTTCTGAAGAAGATGCAACATCATTCATACATGGATGGCACTAACTCCTTCAACATGCACTGGGCAACCTGAGGTGATTCTGTGAAACTTCATCAACGGGATTTCTCTCTTCACGAATCACATCCAGTATGAAAAATGATGCTGCTATCTACCGCAATAACGTCGTCTCACTGACGAAGCCAGTTCATGGTAAAGTTATGCTTTCAGGAGCATTCAGGTTGAACTCTCATTACACCTTCATATTAGGGACGCTCAACTCATCAACTAGTTTGTGAGCGTAAAAGGCTCACTGGATGGAGGAGCAAAGATTATATCTATAATCATGGTTCTGGCCTTTCTAGCCTTTGGAGCAACTTCAACCATCGTATAATCATCAATAATAATCTCTATAGGAACACCATCCATGATCTCATCATCGACAAGGATCTCTGGAGCGTAATCATTCGTGATCTCAGCATCTACATCGGTTTTATGAGAAACATCCTGCTTCATCAACTATCTATTCTCTGAAGCGTTACTCAATGGATCGTATTTCTTCAAGCCCTAACGATTCATATCAAGATGTGTAGCCATGAAAACATGTTAACATGAACGTCTTCCCAAAACTTGCACAACGAGTGGTCACAATCCCAATTATTTTACAAGATGTTCTCATCACCTGTACAAATGAGATACAACATACTTCAGCCCATGGGTTTACAAAAACGTACCAATGAGTGAGTAATGGGACAATACTTCCTCAATGAAAGATTTTCGCCTATGTCTCTTCTATAACATAACAAAAGGGAGCATCAATCGGACATACGAGCTGAAAGATATGGCCTCCATACTCAAGTTCATGGAATCTGAAAGCTTGCACGGGATTACAAATTACAAATGTGCACGCTTCGTTGGATGACCTCTGTAACTCCAAATTGGGTGATTATTTTCTCATTTGATAAATCAGTCTCTTAGATTCAAAAATTGGGGTTAAGCGTAGAATTCCGACGTCGTATGAGGTTCCTACAGCTTACAGAGCATACAACATGCAAGCAGAAATTCTTAGACGGGATTCATAACTTCCACAGTCGACCGGTGTTTACCACGTCTTCCCACTAAGTCCTTCATCAAGTTATCTCCAACTTTGACCATCTAGGTCTTTATATCAATTTATCTACCTGGGTCCTCTATCTAGGTCTTGCCAAAAGAAAGGAAAACAAAAAGGAGAGATTTGACAAAATTCTGGAGACTGACGGTCCACTGATCATGGCGATTAGTTTCAATAGTCCAAGACCCGTGGCACTAGGCTCTCATGTGATGATCATTCATCATAAAAGAAATGCTACCACCATACATGAAACCATGGTCATTACATCACCCCCTCTCGAGAGCAACCTCATGTATGGTCATGTGACCAAGGTTTTAGAAGTGACTAACAGAAACAAGATGACACTGCAAGCACCACACTCATGTATCAATCAAGGGGTTCTGATCTCAAATGAATCAATGACATTAAAATCCTTCACCAACCATTCAAGACACAAGCGAATGGTCTAAAGACACAACATGAGTGTTTTACAGCAAGCTCGTCTGAGATGATTTTGCACTATCATGTACATAACGATGATCTGGGAGCACCATTATCTTCGTATGGATGTCCTATACAACATATCCAACATTTACAGCAATTGAAGAAACGAGCAAGGAGATGTGGCCAAAACATTGGACAACATACATCTGAAAACATTCTGAAAGTCTCCTGGAAGTTTACTGTTTCGCCTTTTTCAGGCCCTAAACATGCTCAAAACTCAAAAAGCTTCTTCACTACAGCTTGGAAATTTTCCGGGCACGAAGATACATATGTAGACTGCGAAAATCCGCCTTCGGAAGAAGATTCTACATCGTTTCTATTAAAGGTTGAAGTCTGAAATTTTCTGGTGACGTATTTCAACGAAATTACTCGTATACTCACATGGATTCTCATTAACGCATTCATTCATTTATTCACAAATCAGTAATTTAATACTTCTATGAAGAGATCACAGGAGATATACTTACTAATAGAGTCTCTAAATCATTTGAAGGCTCGACAATGCCGGAATCTCCATTGATAACGCTGCTATCTCCATTTGGTTAGGGATTTCGGGAATTCTCCATATTCCCATGCCCCAAAGAAGAGTGCACTTCATCAAAATGCTACTTATCTATAATGATTTCTTACTGGACTCATCAACAATAATTATTATTATTTTATTTAAGGAGATGCCACGATTGCCTGCACGAAAGAGATGCTTACATCGACTTCTTCATCAGTGTTGGATTGTTTGCCCGGGAACAAGTTGAAGGCCATCTATCGATGGAGAAAAAGTCTAAAAAAGTAACAAACCTTGGTATCGTGATCCTAATTGCACGGGCAGGGAAAATTCATGACACAAGGAGCACTAACAACTCACTAAAGAAACGGCTAGAGATTACACGTCATTTGCTAACATCCTGTAGTCTTTACTTCTGGGTCCTCCGCTCCCGTAGACTTTCATCCATTTATGTGGGGTCTATAATTATCCAGGATTTCACTATACGATCATCATGTGGTAAAGCTAATGAAATAAGCAAAAGTACAACTTAGTATGAAGGATCTCTCACCATCACTCAGAAGTCCCAGGAGAACCATTTCTTAAAGTTTCATCCGTAGAGATGTCATCTCTGGAAACACCATCTTTGGAAGTATCATCCTTGGAGTCAGTCATTCTTAGTGGCTATTTCAGCACATCGTTCATACATAGTGCAGGATTCGACAAAACAATGAATCATGGAATAAAGGTGCTCAGAACACCGTCTACAAAAATGGTAACCATCCAACTCTTACCTATTTACAATTTCACTAGCTGTAGTGATTACAACCTCGAGAATTTGTTCGCTCCTTCAAACCTGCAAAGACGAACAAAATTCATTATTCAAAACCATAACATGATTTTCATAAAACTGTGAACAACTCACGAAACTTCCATCATATGTAAATTCACATTATTTTCACCGTGTGAGCGAATCCCACAGAGTGAACACTCGTTGGTTTTGTGCATACACTATCAGATCATAAAATCCATACAAACAGTATTTTATCAAAAATTGTTTACTTCTAACAATTTCTGATAATCAAGAATTTAATTCCGTACAAATTTTCACTGTGTGAACATTCACTGGTTTTTCAAAAATTGGACAGACGTCCATTCTACAATTGTGAAAAACTCACATACAGACATTATTTCACCATGTATAATTGTCTACTTTCAACAGTTGTTCAAAATCAAAACATTGATTTTACAAAAAAAAAAATGTTTTAACGTGAAACTCACGTAAATTTGAAAAATATATGTATATATTTTCTTTCTCCCTCGCACGAGCATCTGTCTTTGAAGCGAGAGTATATATTCAAAGATTTCCGAAAGCTCGAAGATAAAAAAATTCATGAAAGCTCATAAACAAAATTTTATAACTAACAGACGTACGTCTATTAAAAAAAAAACTTTTCTCTCGTACGAGCATCCACCTTTGAAACAAGAGTTTATCCAACTTTGTGAAATCTCACATATTTAAAAAAATAAATTTTGGTTTTCATGAAAGCTCATACACAAAATTTTATATCATTAGACTCGGGTCTATTTTGTTTGTTCCTTAAACTAATTTACGAATGAATGGGGGTCTATTCCTAAAACAAGGATTTCTTTTCATGGGCCTGGAACCGTGAATCCTAAATCGACCAAGGTTCCGTCATTAAATCATCGGTTCTACACCAATTTATTCTCATCAGATGATGCTCTATCATGCCACTGGGATCTTCGTTCAAGCCGTGGTTCGCTCGTGCAATCGAAATCCGGTAACATCTTATCATACGACTAAGTTCAATTACTTATATCGTTTATAACCGGAAAATCACCATTCAGTGCTGACTGAGGATCATGACTGTACCTCACTAAGCTAGGGACTTAATATAGATAGTGTATTTTCGGCAAGGGCTAAAATCGTAAACCCATAATTGTATATGCTCCTGATCCAACAATCAGATGAGTATTGAGGCTTAATGTCTCTTATTGAAAGCATGAAAGCTCATGCCACAAAATCTCTGACTGAGAATATTGTCTCTCAGAGTATATGTAGATATGTAGTCTCTCAGCTGAGGTAATAGCATATCTCATGAATACTGAGCAATTTCAGTAATTACTTCAATATATAATCGAAAGATTGGACGGCTCCTAGACAGCTTGCCTGCTAGTACAGAGCAATAACGTCTTTAGGATGTAACAATATTTTCCGTGACTATATAAAAGAAATATGACGCTTCAACAAGCTCATATCATTCAATTCCTGGATAATTAATGCTCATAGACGATCGTACTAGTATAGAGCCATCAATTAATTATTCTTAAAATCATTAGATTCATTAACTGAATCTCTGGAAAATATTCAATGTTTTTCATAATATTTCGTTACTTCAATTTATGGTTCTTCCTAGCAGAATTCCATGGGCTAGTAATAAATATTCAACACACGGGCATCTGAGGTACCTTCGAGTAACCCTCGACCAAAATGGTGCAAGTGTACTTAGCAATAATACACCAACGAGCACCTAAATGCACGAACGCGTATTTCAAAATACGACGATACGATGAACCTATGCAAAATAGGAAAGAAAATAATAAATAATAAAATATTAACCAAGGCGATGAGGGATTGGGGCCACCATCCAGCCGGTCGTGCCGTGACCAATCCCCCGTCCAATGTTATATTTTATCATATTTTTATTATTTTCCTTGATCTTATGAAAATCCTTTCATTTGAACAAATAATATTGGGTTTCATTCGCATCAAGGAAATAATATAAAATTGGGAAAGGTGTCACGGGACTGTGTCTACTAGCCGTCCGGCTATGCCCTAGTCATGGACGGTCCCACACCTCATGATTCCTCAATATTTTATTATTATTTTCCTAATCTCATGAAAACTCCTTAATCTCATGATATTTCCTTGATCCCATGAAGATAATATAAAATTTGGGAAACTCGCGGGACCGGGCCCTTGCCGGACGGTCATGCCCTAGCCGGTCCCACACGCCCCTTTTTTACTATTTTTTATGTTCATGTTTCCTTGATCCCATGAAATTCCATGATTTCATGATGTTTCCTTCAAATTATGAAAATTCTTTCAAATCATGAAATAATACATAAAATTAGGGAAAACTCACGGGACCGGGTCCTAGCCGGCCAACCATGCCCAAGCCGGTCCCATGCGCCCTTATTTTTATTTATTATTATTAATATTTTTATTTTTGTCATCTCATGGAAACTCCTTGATTTCAACAAAACTCCTTGGTTTTATGATATTTTCATAAAATCATTATAAAATTAGGAAAATGCCTTGGACCAGGTTCTTTGGCCGACCGGCCATGCCTTAGCCATAGCCGGTCCCACACTTCATGATTCCTTCATTTTTTATTATTATTTTCCTTCATCTCATGAAGTTTTGACGGTTTCAGCAAAAATCCCTGATTTCATCATATTTTCTCAAAATGTTGCTCAAACGCACATCAGAAAATATCAAAATTCTCAGAACTCAGATAGGAACACTTTGGTGATGTGAGAATGTTACCTTGACCGGCCAAGGTTGGCTCTTTGACTTAAAATGAGCCGGACCCACGTATTTTCACAATTTGACCTAATTTGCGCAATTGCACGTATTAGGTCCAAAACTCTTCCAAATAATTTGGAGCTTCATGAAACGATCGTTATTTGATCCCGTGACCACCCAGGGCCGGTTTCATGACCCCTTGGTGGGTCCCTCATCTCTTCATAATCAATTATGTTTTATCACCTAAGGTTCAGACAAGCATTATTTTAATCAATGATTAAACCAGCATTTAATCATCCTTTCACCAACTGGTCTTCAAGAGACTTTGGTATATATTGCTCACGTAAGCATGTGGGTGCTACATGGTCGACCCATAATCCCATGTAGCCGGTCCCTTCTTCACTTCGAGGTTAATTTTCAATAAACCATCAATTGGTCATCAATTGATCGAATTAGGGTTTTGAGTCCAAGGTTCATAATTCCAGATTCAAACGCTAATAATGTCACGTTGATCTCATGACCAACATTTTATTAATTATACTTGATTCAGTTGCCAGTATTCTGATTTAATACTTTATTTGGTCATGCTACCAATAATTCATCAAAAGAGCAACATTTGCTCAGATGAAAAATATTTGCTCAAATCAAGGAATATTGGTTCAACTATCAATATTCAACAATTCATCAAATGAGCAACATTCACTCAGATGAACAATATTTGTTCGCACTGATGAATATTTGTTCAACTATCTGTAGTTGCAGGAAATCCTACACTACACCCTTGATAAGATCTTACAGTGATTAACACATATTTGATGATTAAAACAACACTTTTCTATTTGATTCTCAGAAATATTTACAAGTAATGGAAGAAGATCAAGAATACAACCGCTCTCTTGAATTTTCTCTCTCTTAAAGACTATCTCAACACTCAAAAATACATCATCCTCCTTTCTGAATCTACTGGATCTCTTTATATAGGGTATTTACATAGTGGATGACAGCTAAGTTGTCCTTTAATTTCGGATCTGGCTCGCGGTGCTCTCGCGGTAGTTGTAATGTTAACTCTCGCTGGAGTTGCAACCATCGCAGAACAATCACGCTCTTCTCGTGTTTCCTATTTTCGTCATTCGTTACATCATTCTTTGGATTATTCTTTGAGCTATTCTGTGACGCTCGTAGAGTGTTGTTTTAGAATCTCGCAGAAATATTGTAGCGATATTCTGATCCTACGTATTGCCTTTCCTCATGTCTTCTTCGCGGGGTGAAGTGGATATGAGGATCTCCAACCCTTCATAATACCACAACTTCCTGTCTTTTCACGTTTTTCTTTCGACAACATTCCATGAATTTAGTTTAACGGCCTACACGTGTCGTGAATTTCCCCCTTTTTACTGGCACGTCTTTTCTCAACAGGTCATATCCTTTTGCCTATAAAAGGTAGAATCTGGATACAAAACTAATTTTCTTCTTTTACTTTTCTATCTTCTTCGTCTATTCGTTTATTCATTCTGTTCTCCGTCTGCAACTTTCTTATCTCAAGGTATCTCTTCTTCTAATGTTGTTAAATTTGATCTTACTTACTTAGATTATGTTCATTATTATTTATTTGATCTGTTTTTATCTGATTTTATATATCTCCCATATTGTGTCTTTGCTTCAGCAGAGCCGTTCCCAACACCAGAGTTGTAGTCCAAAACCCTAATCTTCAGGATGATTTTCAACAAAACCCCGTCGAGAAGAAAAGGAAGTCTGCGAGTAATAAGGTAGGAAGAAACATTTGTCTTCTTAATAAAAATATTGTTGCCTCTGTTTCTTATCTATATTATTATTCGCAGGGTAATGAAGATGCTTCTAGACCTCGCAAGCAATGTCGTAAGGCCAAATCTCTTGAGATTGATATTACTATTCCCAAATTTACATCTTCAAAATCTGTTTCTACTACTTCGCAGATAGAACCTCCATCCTCTATTTACGATAATGTTATTATCAACACCCCCAATGCCATCAATCCTCCAATAAATGAGACTCCTAGAACTGTTATGAACAAAGTTTCTTCTTCTCCTATCTTACCCCCAACCGTTACCTTTCCGGACACTCCTCCTCCGGATGATACAACTATCATAAATGATTCAAATCTACGGCTCGCCATCATTACCACTTCACCCTCTGCACCTCTTCCCTCATCTAAAGAATCATCAATAGGGGTTGATGCTGCTTTTAGAGTTTTATCTGACATTTTAGATGATGCCAGAAAATCTTCCACTGACCCCTTCAAATACGATGTTCGCGAGACTTTAATCAAATATTTTGGTTCTGACCGCACTGCTTCGCAAGCGTCTTTAGAAAATGAAATTGAAGCTCTAAAGAGAAGTTTTCAATCTAAAACTTCAGAATGTGATATCCTTGGTCACAAACTTCGCAATTCTTCATTAGATTGCGAAAATATTCGAAATAAAAACAAGGAATTAAAGATCAATATTCTCAATTAGAAGAATCTTACTCCTTATTAGCTAAAGAAAATACTTATCTCCTTTCCAAAGAAGAAATTATAAAATCTCGCCTGAAGGGTATAGTTGGAGATAATTTCGATGATGCCATGAATCAATGGGAGAATTGTTTCTTAACATTAATTCAAAATTTAACTTCTCAAAAGGAAGGTAGTCATTTTGATTGCCTTAATTGTTAATTTTTCAATTTAATTTCTCTGTTATATTTCTTGCGAAATTTTACTTGAATATTTTCTTGTCAACTTCTGTTTCTCGCAGAATCTGAAAAAAGCCTTCATTCTACCATTTCTGATCTGACTGAAAAATTGGCTAAAGTTCGCAAAGAAAACGGAAAGCTCACTACCCATCTTGTCAATCTCGCGATCGTGCTGAGAGGAGATATGACTACCTTGAGTACTACAAAAATATAGAGATTAGAAATCGTGATAGAGGTTTCCTTCGCAAGGTTCATCTTAATGCTGAAGTTCTTGTGAATGATGTTATGTTATCCCAATCTCTTCCTTCAGTATCCATTGATCCTCTATAAGTAGATGATGATGAAATTCCTCTTCCTATCGATAATGACCTATACTATGCTAGTGATGAAGAAAATGAAGAAGATGAAGAAGATATCTCTCAAGAAGACCCAATAGAAGAAGAAGATAGTGCTTCTAGAAAAGTAGCTACCGGTGGTGAAGCAATTGCTGGCAAAAAATTAGGTGAAGAAGAAACTCAAGATGATCGTGATGCAAAGAATACCAGTAAGGAGGATGAAGCTGGCGAGACTAATAGCGAGATTAATACAGAAGCCTGAATTTTGCTCTTGTTTTCTTTTCCATCCTTTTTCTTGCGAGCAATGTATCTTTCCTGCAACTTTGGAGTTCAACTTTGCCTCTGTTATTTTGAATATTCTAAAGAAAGATAATGATATTTTATTTATTAACTCCCCTATTTGCCCTTTATTATCTTTCTTATAATGATCAAGTGTTTCCTGCATTCTTCCTTTGCGAACTGTGTTGCGATATTTCTTGTGAAATTATGGATGATGTTGTGATATGACGAATATTATGAATAATCCTACTGTGTGATTCTAAATAACATTTCTAAAAAATTCTGAAGGATTCTGATAAATATTTCCTGCATTCTTAAAAGAAAATAGTTAATGTTTGGGATTATTATGTTGGTCTTATCTTGCCTTCCTAGTTAAAGGTCTTATTTTGCCAATTTTTTCTGTCTGCGAAAAAATCACAGGACGTCTTTACATTTGTATACAAAAACCCATTGATCTTGCCTTATCTGTATTTTGTCAATTTCTCTGCGACAATATGACAAGTCTAAGTTTTCTTGCGAAAACGAAGTCATATGACATTGCCGTCTCACGATGAAATCGCAGGACGTCTTTACACTTTCATGTAAAAACCCATTGATATCATATTATCATTTTCTCTTATGGCTTGTTGCCTTTGTATAATATTTGTCACGCGACAATATGACAGGCCTAAATGCTCTTGCGAGTGTAAATCCCCATGACATTGCCGTCTTTAGACACTTATCAGCTCCCTAATGGAGGGTGCCGCCCTTATCTTCCCCCTGGTTTCCCCTTCAAGGAGGGCATATCGGCCATACAAGATTAGTTCCTCCCATCTGGATTTACCAACAACCAGTTGTTTTCGCATCCTCTTATCCTTTATGCCTATATGGCTTATAGTTACAAGACTGCACCCTAAGTGGGGTTTTCTTCGGGCCGAGTGCATCATAGCCAAGACTTACCAAGAATGTCCAGGGTAGGTTCGTCCATCTCGTGCATCCTTGGCTCAACCGTGTACCTCGGCGCCTTGGTCATACTCTGCACTCCTTAGAAAAGACCCTCGGTCGTCCAACCAGGGTATAACCTTATATAGTTGGAAATCCAAGGTACCTCTCCCGGATAGGTTTTCTTTAACCCCAACATCTTCATGACTCAGGTTCCAACAGAGGTATAACCTTATCCATGAGTCACGCAAAGAGATACCCCCTAATATGACGTACTTTAGGTCTTACATTTTCCTCTTGCGAAATTTTATTCGCGAACTAGGGTGTACGCCATAAAGGTTCGTCCCATTCTTTGTTTCTTTTGCGTATATCGCAATCTTTCATTCTTTATGTAATCTTGCGAATGAACTCGCAGCTGTAAAAATTTGTTTCGCCCATTTTTTATTAAAAATTGTTACTGATAATATCTTTTTAAATATAATTTGTTCCATGGTCTATCAAGTCTTTGACCGACATCTATTCCTTCTGGTCTACCATCCTGTATGCCCCTGTTCCAACTATATCCTTAATAATATACGTTCCATCACATTTTCTTGCTAACTTTCCACCACGTTCTCGCTGGTACTCTGGTGTTTCTCGCAAAACTAAATCTCCTGGTTGAAACTCACGTTTCTTGACTCGCTTATTATATTCGCGGGCCAACCTTTGCTGGTAATTTTCCATATGTTGTAATGTTTTTTCTATCTTCTCTTCTAATTCATCAAGTTCTCTTAGAATCATGCCAGCATTAAGATTCTTCAACCAAACCTCTCTTTTTATTGTAGGAATAGCAACTTCTGTTGGTAGTACTGCTTCAACACCATATCTTAAACAAAAAGGTGACATCCCAATTGCCTCTCTCCTGGTTGTGTTGTAAGCCCAGACTGCATTATGTACCTGTTCACACCATGCTCTATGGTACCCTTCTAATTTCTTTTTTAAGATGTCTGTGATTGTCTTATTAGTTGCTTCAGCCTGACCATTAGCTTGTGGGTATAAATGAGTAGATTTTCCACATCTTATCTTAAATGCATTGAGTAGCAATTCTATGTTTTGTCCTTCAAATTGTTTTCCATTATCAGAAACCAACTGTGCTGGAATTCCAAATCTGCAGATGATATTTTCAAAGATGAATGTAAATATATCTTTATCGCGAATGTGTTGTACTGCTTTTACTTCGGCCCACTTTGTGAAGCAATCTGTCGCGACAATTAAGTATCTCTTCTGCCCTGAACCAGGCACAAAGGGTCCCACAATATCTAAGCCCCATTTTCCAAAAGGCCACACAGTTTTTGAAGATGATAATGGTGCCCCTGGTGCATATATCCTATTTCCATATCGCTGGCAATCTTCACAACGCTTTGATAATTGTTTTGCATCTTCATGCATATACGGCCAATAATAGCCTTGCATTTTTGTTCTATAAGCCAAAGATCTTCCTCCGCTATGATTACCAGCATCGCCGCTATGCAACATTTTTAAAACTTTTTCTCCTTCTTCCCGTGTCAAGCATTTAAGTAATGGCCCATTAAAAGATTTTCGATACAATACCCCATCCCTAAATTCATAATTTATTGCACGGCTCTTTAATTTGTGTGCCTCCAATTTGTTTCTTGGCGTTTCACCAGTCGCCAAGTATGCGAGAAGTTCTGCTCTCCAATCTGCGATAATGTCGCTGGCTGATTCTTTTGTGTCATTTTCTATTATCATTACATCCGCTTTTTCTTTTTCTTCTTATTCTTTATTAATTGAAGGTGATACAAATGTCTGAATTCTTATGCATCTCGCAGCTGGGTTTGTCATCATACTTGATATGAACGCAAAAGCATTTGTGAGTCTATTATCTTTTCTTGATATATGTCTCCATTTTATTGTTGGAATTCTCGCAGACAATTCTTCAACAAGTTTCTTGTATTTCTTCAGAGATGGTTCATTCGTTGTATATTCTCCTTTTATTTGGCGAATAACCAATTGCGAGTCACTAGTAATCCCTGCGTTCTCCAACTTAATCTCTACGGCGAACTTTAGAGCATGCACCATAACTTCATATTCTATCTCATTATTAGTGGATGTAAAATCCAAACGAAATGAGAAAGCCATTTTTTCTCCTTCTGACGAGATAAAGACTACTCCAATTCCATTTCCTTCCCCATTTGATGATCCATCCACCAATATTTCCCACATGTTGGGTTCCTTTAATAGATCTTTTGGATCTCCATGTTCTTCTTCTATGTCCATCATTTCTTCCACAACTTCATCATCTTCTAGAGGGAATTCTGCTAAAAAATCTGCCACAACTTGTGATTTTTGGTGAGGATAGGACTTCGTACTTGATTTCAAAGTGCCCTACTTGTGCATTCCATCTCTCAACTTTGCCTGATCTTTTTGAGTTCTTTATTACTGATTCAATGGGAACCTTTGTTAACACCTTTATTTTATGTGCTTGAAAATATATGCGAAGTTTAAAGGTTGCATAAACCAATGCCAGAATTAGCTTCTCAATTTTTGAATATTTTTTCTCTGCAGAATTAAACATTTTGCTGATGTAGTAAATTGGTTTTTCTACCCCTGCATCTATTCGCAATAACACTGGTCTTAATGCGTGCGATGTTGTCGCAAGGTAAATCAATAATTCTTGTCCCGGCTCCGCTTTCTGAAAATAGATATGTTCATTAGATATTCTTTAACTCCTTGAAAAGCCTTCTCACATTCATCTGTCCACTTGAATTTTGTACCCTTCCTGAGTATATTGAAAAAATGCTTGCATTTATCTGAAGATCGCGAGATAAATCTTCTTAGCGAGGCTAAGAGACCATTTAACTTCTGTACATCTTTCACTGTTGCTGGCGTTGGCATATCGCGAATTGCCTGTACTTTCTCTGGATCAACTTGAATTCCTTCTTTTGATACAATATAACCTAAAAATTTCCCTGATGCTACTCCAAAAATGCATTTCTCAGGGTTCACCTTGATGTTAAAGAGTCGCATTTGATAAAAAATCTCCTTCAAATCTTGCACATGGTTCTTAGCTTCTTTACTCTTTATTAACATGTCATCTACGTACACGTCTAATGTTTTGTGTATCCATTTTGCGAACACCTTCTCCACCATTCTTTGATACATTGCACCAGCATTTTGTAACCCAAATGGCATTTTTGTGTAACAATATAATCCTCTTGGAGCAAAAAATGCGGTGTGCTCTTGATCTTCTTCAGCAAGAGGGATATGATTATATCCTTTATACCCATCCAATGAAGATATTCTATCATTTCATGCTGCTGATTCGACCATTTGAGGAATATCTGGTAATGGAAAGCTATCTTTAGGACAAGCTTTGTTTAGGCCAGTAAAATCTATGCAAATTATTATCCCTTTATTCTTCTTTGGAACCACTACCATATTTGCAATCCATTCCGGGTATTTTGCTTGCCTTATAATTCCCGCATCGAGCATCTTCTGTAACTCTTCTTCTATTTTTGAGTGATAAGTTGTCACGATTTTCCTTATCCTTTGCTTGAATGGTCTCATATCTTTGTTAATTTCTAACTTATGACATGCAACTGATGGATCTATTCCAGGCATCTCATCCATACTCCACGCGAAAATATCCTTATATTCTCGCAAGAGATTTATGGTTTGTTCTTCTTCATCTGCACCCATCTTAGTTCCAATTTTCAGCATTTTAGGTTCTTCTTCACTTCCAACATTTACTTCCTTTATTGGTTCTGCTGCGTTGTAGCTGGCCTCATGTTCTCCCATTGGCATTGGTGTTTCCATGACTCTTGTGGGCTCATCATCTTCTTGCGATATTTCGCTGGGTATTCCTTTTCCTTCTCTTGCTCTTATCACGTAAACTTTAAATTCTTCTTCTTTCTTTGCCTCTTTTGCCAATTTTCTGCGAGCTTTTCGCAATTTTGGACGCTCTTCATAGTTTCTCACTTCAATTTGATAACACAGTTTCGCAAGATCAGTATCTCTTATAATTTCTCCAATTCCACTAGGCATAGGAAATTTGATGCATTGATGTAATGTTGATGCTACAGCTTTGATTGCGTGTATCCATGGTCTCCCCAATATCATGTTATATGCTGCCTCCACATCCACCACACATAATGTTACTTGTGTTTCAATCTCTCCTAGCGGAATGCGTACCATTATTTCGCCTTTAGGTTTTGTTATAGATTTTCCAAAACCATGAATGTGATAATTTGAACAATGTATGATAGAATATAATATCTACAGAACTTCTTGCGTCCACCAAAGTTCTATTCACAGCCCATTCTTCTGCAGATTTTGTTAATTTCTTCTTCTTCACTCGCATAGTAGATACCATGATTACTAATGGAAATGTATGATCCAAATTTTCTTCTGGTATTTCTGCTGTTGTGAATGTGATTTCTTGCTTTTCCCAATCTTTCAGAGGTGATATTTTCTCCACCGTCGTAATTCTTTTTCCTTCAAAATCTCGTTTATGAATCTTTCCTCTAATATTTTCATGGAATTGGTTGATCATTGTTTTTGTTATCGTATTGCACTCCAACTTCCTGTAATCTTCCTTTGCTTCAATTTTTTCTTCAACTGATTCACCAATTTGTTCAATCATCTTCTTAACTCGAATATTGATCTTTTATCTTGTTTTTTCCTATAATTTTCAACTTTCAATCCCTGTTTCGGGCGCCAAAATATAGTTGCAGGAAATCCTACACTACACCCTTGATAATATCCTACAGTGATTAACACATATTTGATGATTAAAACAACACTTTTCTATTTGATTCTTAGAAATATTTACAAGTAAAGGAAGAAGATCAAGAATACAACCGCTCTCTTTAATTTTCTCTCTCCTTAAGACTTTCTCAACACTCAAAAATACATCATCCTCCTTTCTGAATCTACTGGATATCTTTATATAGGGTAATTATATAGTGGATGACAGCTAAGTTGTCCTTTAATTTTGGATCTGGCTCGCGGTGCTCTCGCGGTAGTTGTAATGTTAACTCTCGCAGGAGTTACAACCATCGTAGAACAATCACTCTCTTCCAGTGTTTCCTGTTTTCGTCATTCGTTTCGTCATTCTTTGGAATATTCTTTGAGCTATTTTGTGACGCTCGCAGAGTGTTGTTTTAGAATCTCGCAGAAATGTTGTAGCGATATTCTGATCCTACACTATCAATATTCAGTAACTCACCAAACGAGCAATAGTTGCTTAGATGAGCAGCATTTGCTCACATCAAGGAATATTGGTTCAACTATCAATATTCAACGATTCATCAAATGAAAAATATGTGTTCACTTTATCTATCAACATTTATTCGAGAATTATACCTCTGTCTCAACAGACATGTTCAATTCATAAGTCTCAGAACATTTTCAAATCATGTTCGACTCAACAATATAAGGACTTATCATCCCATGAAGTCAGCAACTGACTAACTAAATACACGTCTGCCTTGCAGACTCCAAAATCACACGAGACATCAATCGTGTTACATGAGGGGATATTAACTAGGGTTTTGGTATGGCGGTCTACGACACGTGTATTCATACGAACAATGAGAATGTGAGCAAGTCGTGCAATCAGGTTGAGGAGTTAACAAAGTAGTGGATGGAAAATCAACCAAGTCTCCGCACGTTGAGCAACTGGTTTTAACACGATTTCTACTTCCCCACTCTTTGATTCCATCAACTATCACACTCATGGGATCATGGTGTTTACAATACTAGTAATATAAATAAGTCTCTGAATCATGATTGAAACAAGGAAAATCTAACGTCAAACAGACAACAAGAGATTAACAATTTAACGTCTGAGCAATTACTCTCAACAGGGTAAAACTCAATCATTCAGAACTTATCTTATTTTCAAAATACACAACACACCTATAATCTTCGATCACCATTGATCTCACACATTTCTCAGCTTCCCTCCTACAGATCGATCCATCCTCTCTTGTGACCGAATTTACTCTGGAACGGCCATTGTCTTGGTTTAGGCCGGAGTACTACATATTGATCTCTCGAAGTCAAATCACTCCCTTCTTGTAGTGCATCTGTGTGAGGTTTAACAGTTCGCTCGGTTCAAGGAGTTTTCTCTGCACGGTCGTCTCCTCAATTCCGTAAAAACCAGCAACTTGTTTTGCCCCTTCTACATCTTTATACGCTGACATGTCTCAGAATGTAAAAAATGGTTTTATTACCTGATAAGTGCATAATTCATATGATTTTAGTGTCCATTTCATACTTGTTTTAGTTATTATTCTTGCGTATTTTCGTATTATTACTCTTGTTTTCTCTTATTTGTCTCTATTAGGTGAATCATCCAAAAAGGAGCTACAAAGTGCTAAAACGATCTAGGAAGAGAAGTATTCCAAGTGCCCAAGTCCAAGGGAAGTGGAAGAAGTGCGTCGAAAAGGAGCAAAACGCTCAAAATAAATAAACGGGCCAAAGACCAAGCTTAACTCATTCAAATTCAGGATTTCTTATAACCATCTTGAAGAAAATTGAAAGAGGAAAGAATTCAAAAATAATGAGGTCATTCTGAGTTAGGACGAAGAAGTTACGGCCAAAACAAGTTTTATCAAATACCGAAGACAAGCTAGTTTGCAAAATGGTATGCAAACGAATTTCCCTGGATTTTATTACAAAATTTCTGTTTTTAAACCGGTATGCAAACAATGAAGGCCCCGAACTATTTTTAAGTCTTTCTTTACTACTTTTTAGGTCGGTTTCCTTAACCGTCTAGGATACTTGAAGGCCAATCTATGTAAACCTATATAAATAGGTATTAGTACTTCCAAATAAATATCATATCATCTCATATCACAAAATAGGGTTTACATCTACATCTAAACCTAGGTTTTACCCCTTTAGGGGGAAACCACCATTATTCACCTTCTTTGTAATATGAGTAGCTAAATCCTTCGTTTATTAAGCATGAATTCAATGTTCTAAGCGTGAAGCTTAATACAAATCTATTTTAAGTTTTAATCATCATCGTTTGTTTTCACTATATCTAGGGTTTATGATTGATTCTTAGATTGATTTGGGTGCGCAACTAGATTAGTGTATTGATCATTCTATTGATAATAGAGAGTTGGGTGATCTGTAATTGTGGTGCATCTCCTACACAAGCAGAGAACATGAGACCTTGCAGAGGGATTCTGTAAAGAAATTTTGTGTGGAAACAACATCAATAAGTGAACCAATCATACTGAGTTTAACTGCTGGGATCAAACCTAAATTCACAAAACCTAAAAGCGTTCGATCGAGTTACAAATTGTAAGCGTACCTCAAGGCGGATTAGTTGGATATAATCTGGTGACTAAGCATACCTTTTATCCGGTGATACAAGTAGTTTTGGGGATAGCTAAGTGTACCTGCTATTCTACGATTAGTGATGAATGGTTGTAATGAAAGATTGATTAGTATTCTGATCTTGTTAACGCTTTCTAACGGCAAAGGATTCCTTGATCATCTCTTTTCTTTATTATTGTCTTTAAATTTATCTTAAAACCAATCCCCCTTTGTCTTTTTTCTTATTTTGGTGATTCAAATAACTTATCAATTACACAGATCTATGTGGGAACGATCTCTTACTACCACTATATTACTAGTTAATTAGTGGGAAATATCTTTATTAGTTTGTTGTGCATACGACAACCCATCATTACCTTACTATTTATTTGTTTTTGTTTTTATTTGTGAACTTTCTACTTTTTCTCAAAAAGTAAATCATTTAACGGGAATTGGAGGAGGCAGGTTTTAAAGTTAAATACGTGCTAAAAAATAAAGATAGGCCTCATATAAAATGTATGTGGCCCGACCACATCTTAACAGAGGGGTCTGGGATTAATTAGATAAAGCTGGTACCGTGCAAGGAATTGAAAACCAATTGTTGTGTTGGAGGTTAAGAATTGGTTGTTGGTAGTGACTGAAGTGGTGATTGAGCTGAAATGAATGAATGGATCATGTGGGATGAACACTGCTAGGGTGATGAATGATTTGAGGTATTATAGGTGGTGGTTTTGGTGGAGAGTTAGATGGGTGTTTGAGAAAGTGTTGAGGTGATGAACATTACTGAGATTGTTGATGGTTTAGGTAGATTTGATGATGGTAGATTTTCGACAAAGGCTAAAATCGTAAAATCATGATACTGCATGTTTCTTACCCGACTTCAGGAATGTATGTGACAATTCATATTTTATGATCCGTGAACCATTTCACGGTCTCTGATTGAGCGAACGTTCCTCTCAGAGCTATGGTGAATATGTTTCTCGAAAAGCCTCTCAGCTGAGCTTTCGATGCTTCACATATTTCATCATCACCTCTACATAGAATTAAAATGATTGGGCGGCTCCTAGACATATTGCATGCTAGTATAGAGCCTAACGCCTTCAGGACGCCACACTTCTCATTGTTCCCTGACTACGTAGAGAGATCGTGTATAGAATCTCTTAATGATTGGGCAGGTCCTAGACATATTACATGCTAGTATAGAGCCTAACGCCTTCAGGACGTCACACTATTCATTTTTCCCTGACTATACACCTCCCTTAGAACGAGTATGATGCTTCAATTATCTCATATCTCGATTTTGAAAATAGGTTAATTCTAGCGTGTCATTCATCAATTGAATTCCTAGAAGATAATATATTTATCTCATTACTCTGTTCCATGGCTGATCCTCTGCTGGATTCCATGGATTAGTAATAGATAATCATTTTATTTTATTATTCTGTTTCGTGGCTGATTCTCAGCTGAATTCCATGAATTATTAATAAATATTCACTGATCGGGCATCTAGGCCATCACCGAGTAAGCCTCGAGAAAATGGTGCGAGTGTACTTAGCAAATAATGCACAAACGAGCATTCAAAAATATGGACGAACGGGGAAACCTATGCAAAATAGGGGACAAAAATAATATTAATAAAATAACAAAAGAGACGCCTAGGGGACCGGGCCCACCAGTCGGCTGATCATCCCGCCGTGGCCGATCCCACCCCTCTCCCATTATTTTATTATTTTTCTTAATCTCATGAAAACTCCTTTATTCGAGGAAATTTCCTTGTTTGAGCAAAACTCTTAGTTTCTCTATATTTTCCTTCAAATGATGAAAAAATAATAAAAAATAGGGAAAGGAGTCACGAGACCGGACCACCTATTCGGATGGCCATGCCCTAGCCGTGTCCGGTCCCACATCATATTATCCCATATTTTCTTCTTATTATTATTTCCTTCATCTCATAAAACTCCTTCGTTTAAGAAAAAACCCTAGTTTTGCATATTTTCTCAAATATGGCTCAAACCATCAAAAGGCCAAAAAGTAAAATGGTCACATGACCGAATAGGCTACTCACGAAAAATATTACAATACTATTATTTTAATATTCTCAAAATATTGGTCACACGAGCAAAGTTCTACTTGCTCGTTCGAACAAAATCGAGAGTTTTAGTCAAGATCAAACTCTTCTGAAAATACAAAATATTGCTCAAACGCGTACCAGAAAATACCAAAATTCTGAGGACCGAGACACGGACAATATGGTGACACGGGAATTCCTTGACCGACCAAGGTCGGCCCTTAGTCTTGCAAGGATGCAGTCCCAAAATATTTCACAATTTTGACTTAATTAGCTTTCAACAGTTCATATTGGCTTCAAACTCTTTCCAACCAATTTGGAATTTGATAAATAGACCACCAGCTGGTCCCATGGCCACCAAGGGCCGGTTTCACACCTCTTAGCCAGTCCTTCATCTCTCCATAATTAGGTTTTATTACCTAACGCTCAGACGAGCACTATTTTAATAAATGATTAAACCAACATTTAATCATCCTCTCACCACTGGTCAATAAAGGACTATGGTGCATGCTCACTCGAGCACCTAGACTCTACATGATATCATCCCATGTAGCCGGTCCCTCCTTCACTCATTGATTAATTTTCAGTAAATCATCAATTGATCAGCCATCGATCAAAATCAGGTTTCGAACTAAATGCTCTGCAAATCTTAATTCTGAGCAAGTTTAAACACGAATAATTTTATGATTGATCCAGCAATCAACATATTAATTCATTATATAATATTCTGTAGGTACTGAATATCGCAAGATAATAGTTCACGAGTATCGTAATAAATAAAGGAGAAAAGAGTTATAAAATGATACGATGATAGAAGTAGTGCGGAGAAATATGAAGTTTTGCGAGGATGAAATAATTTTGCGAGGATGAATTGCGATACTTCGCAATTCATATACAGATGCATAAGTTTTACTATAAATAGGAGTTCAAATGTAAAATTGGGGAGGTTCTTTAATGAGTATAAGAAATTATCTTAGGAAAGAGAATAGAAAAAGTTGTAACTATTCTAGTTCCATTTTGATAATTCTATGTAATCAACTAAGAAAATTAATAAGAAAATTATCATTCACCATCAAGAACTTCTTGAGTTTTTACTAATTCTATTGAGGGTGTAGTTGTAGATTATTCTGCAACTACATATTCGGTCCATCTACCAATATTTTAATTAATATTATGTTTGGTCATGCTACCAATAATTCACCAAACAAGCAATATTTGCTCAAACAAGGAATATTGATTCAACTATCAATATTCAGTAATTTATCAAATGAGCAGTATTTGCTCAGACGAGGAATATTGATTCAAGACGAGCAATATTTGCTCAGAGTATTAATATTGATTCATCTATCAATATTCAATAATTCATCATACTAGAAATATTTGCTCAGACTATCAATATTCATCATGTTGATCCAATTATCAACATTTATTCGAGAAATATACGACATGTTCAATCCATGAATCATAGAGCATTTCGGCAACCATGCTCGATTGAAAAATACTTAGACTCATCGTCTAATCAAGTCAACAATTGACTAATTAAATATATGTCTACCCTGCAGACTCCACAAATCATGAGACATCAATCATGTCACATGGGGGATATTAATTAAGGTTTTGGTATGGCGGCCTATAACACGTGTGTTCATCCACGATGACAAATGTGAGTAAGTCGTACAAGCAGTTGAGGGAGTTATCAAAGTATTGGGTAGATAATCAACCAAGTCTCTGCACGACATGGAACTGATTTAACCATGATTTTCACTTTCCTACTCTTTCACGGGAGCAACCGTCACACTTACTGGAGATCAATGTGTTTACATTCTTGCAATATAAATAAGTCACTGAATCCACGATTGAGAGAGACAACAATCCAAGAATCATCATGTGGGCAACAATCTCTTAATTGAGCAGAATTCGAACTTGTTAGTTCATTTCAGAAACCTACAACATATTCATAATCCTTGATCACCATTGATCTCACACACTTCTCATCTTCCCTTATACAAATCAACCCTCTTCCTTCCTTGTGACCGAATTGACTCTAAAACAGCCATTTCTTGGTTTAGGCCGAAGTCCTACAGATTTATCCATTGAACTCAAAGCACTCCCGTGCAGTGCATCTATTTGAGGTTAGGTAGTTTGATCGGTTGAGGTGTCCTCGTCCGCACGGTCGTCTCTCAAATTCCTGAAAAACCAGGAAATTGTTTTTCCCCATCAACAGGCTTGTTTGAGTTGTTATTGCTGTTGTGATATGCCACTGAGCTAATACATATTATGGTTTACGTTGTTGAGTTAAGAAGTATGTTAAAGTTAAATAAGCTGCAAAAGTTGTGAGCTGCAGCTGAATTGGTTGTATGGAATGTTAGGAATGAAGCGTCATCATGACGCAATAATGAACTAGGTCATGCAAATGGATCAAGACAGAGCCTATTCATCCGAGTCAGAGTAGCTGACTCGGTCCTTACTTAGACCCCTAAACTACCTTGACCTAGACCCCCAAGACTGTTAAGTTTAACAGTCAACTATTAATAACGGTTAGTTTGACCGATAACCGACACATTTTTCGGCCACCCGAAGCTGTTTTCCGGTAACTTTCTGGACTTCATACAATAATTTTCTGGAAGAGTTTCTACATGGGTCTTTCTACACTTGGGCTTGGTGTACTCCTTGGTTATGGACTTTTCAAGACTTGACCTAGTTTTGGAAATAAGAAAGTTATAAAAGGGAAAGTCTTCTACTTCTTTTGAATCACGTACTCCATAACTTATCATTTGGAGCTTTAGAGAGCCGCACAAAAAATACGCTTCTATCATTTGTTTGTTTGTTTATTATTTTGTTCTTTCAATTATGTTTGTGAACTCCATAGCAATGACTAGATAATTTTCTATTATTGGTTAAGGAATAAGTTGGAATTCCAAACATGTTATTTGTTCAATAAATTAGTATTGCATCTATACTTTGTCGTTTATGATTCACCATTAATATTTTTATATAATTTGAATGCTTGTTTGGTCGAGTCCGAATTGATTGAGTTAGTTTTGCTAGGAAAAAAAGGAATTCATTAAATTTAAATAAAGTTTACATAGTTTGCAAGGAAATTAGCAAGATCGATCATTCTCATTCCATTCATCCCGACATTTATATTTCTACTGTGTCTTACAGCTTTATCTGCTAAACCATTAAAATTCCTACTTAAATATTCAAATCTAAGAAAATTAACCCCTTTTAGGAGAAATAGACAGTCATCTAACAATGTGTAAGTGGTCCAGCTATTCTGACCCTTACTTTTATTAAGATAAGAAATGACATTTTTCGCATCACTCTTAACGCTGACATTCATTAAGTTCTTCTGTTTAATCTATTTGGCAACTTCAAGAAGAGCTAGGCTCTCGGCTTCCTCTGGACTACTCGCAATCCATGGAACTACTTTGCATCCCCTGTAGGAACATGAAATATCCATCAAGACAATTCCCAAACCAACCTTGTTAGTGTTTTTATCAAATGAAACATCACAAAAGACCAGTATACAATCCTGTGGAAGTATACAATTAGCCACAATATTCATAACTAGGTTTTGCTGTTGACTATAAGAAGTATCATCATTAATTAAAAAGTTTTTTGTTTCTTCAGACAACTTCAAAGCATATCCCACAGTGGTTTGGGTATGCACCTGCTTATTTTGATTTTTCTTAGAAAACCTTTCCTTCCATATACACCAAGTTGTAGTCATTTTCCTTGAGATGGATTGATGAAAGCCATTTTAGGATCCAATCTTGAATGCTAATACTAGAGTTTATATCTTGAAGGACATAATGACCAACTGGAATGGCAGACCAGACAAATCTGGAGAAAGCGCAGTTCAAAATTATATGTTCAACAGTTTCAGATTGACCAGAGTCACATTTTGCAAATATCATCATGCTCATGGTTGAACCTAGATAGTTTGATTCTAGTGGGAAGTATATGCTCGACACATTTCCAAAGAAAAATCTAAACCCTAGGGAGTAAGGATGCACTCCAAAGAGACTTATAGATTGGAAGTTTAGGATTAGGAAGGGTATTGTGAGGAAGTTCATTGGATAGAAGTTTATACATAGACTTAACCGTAAGTTCACCAGTTTTGTTATAACGAAAAATGAGCTTGTCACTACCAGAAAGAGGAATCCCCATATTGTAAAAAATTTGACTATTTTCTGCAGTATAAGCTTGAACTAGAGAGACATTCTGAAAATACAAGGGTACCCAAATACACCACAATCTTTAAATTATCCACCTATAAGTCCTCTTACCGAAAGTGATTGTCTATGGAAAAAATCGAGTTAATGCAACAAATCGGTATTCACACTTTGTGTGATCGTCTAGGGATACGAGATCGAGACAATACAACAAACAAAGTGTGATTACTTGATAATAGGTTCGGACTTAACCAAACTCTATAGGATCACTATCAAGTAAAGCGGAGTTACCGTTTGTGTAATTTACTTTAACAATAATTATAATTTCGGAAAGGAAAGGAAAGGAAAAGTAAATAACACAACAATATTTTGTTAACGAGGAAACCGCAAATGTAGAAAAACCCCGGGACCTAGTCCAGAATTGAATACTCTCATAATTAATCCGCTATACAAAATCTAAACCAACTTGGTATAGTTGAGACTAAGCAACTAACCCTAGTTCACTTTGTTTTTTCAGTATCCCTGCGCTTCCGACATTCGATAAGTGAATGTACTAGAACAATTCCTTTGGATCATATTCCAAACTAAAAAGGAACAACAAATCTGTTTGGTAACAACTCTATTGATTCTTTCCAGATAAAGATATCTCAAGTCATATGCAAAGGCTCTTCCATTTAAACCAATAAACTCTTTTTCCTGGTTAGATAAATCCAATCCCTATTACCTAAGTAATAAGATTTAGATTTGTAACAATCAAAATAGATCTGAAGAGAAATATTAGGTGTTACCGATCTCACACAACTAATTATTCGAATAAATACGATTATAGTTGGATCCCAGCCGATCAAGGTTTGTGCTATACAAATATATGAGAAACCAATAAGAAATCTTCTTCGTCTTCAAATCTTCTTTAATATTCAATTAAACCTGCACAACACCACTTGCATCTCTTGTGATAAATCACGCACTGAACAAACTCTGTTAATAATGGATTATCACAAGATGTCTTTGGATCTACAAACAGTTCTAAAGATCCTATCGCCACTTCGATCTAGTTTGAGTGAATCATATATCAGAAGAGAAGATTCTCAAGAATAAACAAACTAGGTGTAATCGAATTTCAACAATCGTTAGTCAATAAAATCAATCAAAAATTAATAAACTGCAATTATCTAGTTCTCTACCAACGGTACTCGTAGAGCTTCTTGATCCCACAAAAGTCTTTAAAAGAGCGGTCGTAAGAGATTTCTCCTAATTAGGGTACTTTCCTCTCCGGATAGACAGCTCCACCAGAAACAACAAAAAGATAAAGTTTGCCTGGCTCTTAGGATAGTTTGCAAGAAATGCAAACTTAGGTATTTAGAGACCAAGGATGTTTGGACACCAAGGAATTTCCAAAACCGAAAGTATTCTCAAGATATGCAATAAATTCCCAATCAGTTTTCATAATTCCTGGAAATGCTTTGTCCAATATTTTCTGAAATCTCTCAATAGAAAATCTCCAATTAGTAAATGCACATTACTAATTTTTATTCTCTAGAGATATACATTTAATTGCCGGCAATTAAAGAATATAAAACTAACAACCTTAATTAAAAGTTTATTAATTTATTTCGGACCGGGATCTCCTTGAGTAATTAAGGAATATCTTTGAACAATAAAAGATAAGAGTTACTGTTCGTGTTCAAAGTATGTTGACATATTTTCTTTGTAAATCATCTTTCATATTTACAATCTTGGACTCGATTATACCGTACTTCCAAACAAGTTTAGAATTGGTTCATCTGTTTCCAAGTCAACTATGTGATTGATCAAATATCAAATCACACTCATGGGTTCAATCAGTTCTACCAATCACAAGGATAGGTTCTACCTCAATATGGATTACTTTTGATCGAACACACAAGTTACTAGGACCGGTTACATCATTTACCAGGATCAGTTACGTCAATTACCATGACCGGTTACCATATACTCATGGTATTGCTTGTGATCGGTCACACCAGTCACTAGGATTGGTTACACCAATTACCAGGATCGGTTACACCATTACAAGGATCGATTACACAACTCTTTTGTGATCGGTCACACCAATTACTAGGATCAGTCACACCAATTACAAATATTTGTCATACCATTTCAGGTGATTACTTAGGATCAGTTACACTAATTAAACAAAACTAGTCATACCAAATCATAAGTCAGGCATTGTGATTAGTTATACCAAGATACATAACAAGTTATGATCGGTTCTACCAACTCACACATATTGGTAATCCAAAGATATACAATGAATAACAATACCAATAAGCCTAGCGATTTCCCTTTCGATTCATAAAATAAAACAAGTTTATGAATGTACTTCCTTTAAACAAATGTAAACATTGTTTCCTAGGATGAAATCTTCACCTTTACCTAGATACATAATCACAATAGCATTCATACAATTATGTCGATGTCATATCTATGAAGCTCAAAAGATAATCGTTATACTTCGTAGTCTAATTCCTTAATACTATGATCATATGATCATGTCTCACTACTAGGGTTAAATATTCATTCACAGCTTCGCAGTTATGTTTTTAATATAACACGAATTGAAAGATAAGTTAGGAATGAAACAGTTCAAGTCAATATTACTAACCTCAAGAGGAAGGATGATGTCGTCGTTGTAGCTCGTTACTTCTTCAAGTTCTTCAGGTCTTCGAGTAATACTTGTATGTCTCATATTCCTAGACTTTATAGTCTATCCTATACAAAGTTGTCTCTAGTACATAATCAAGCAACTCCTAGATGAGTTTTGATTCACTAAAATATGACAACCAAACTTTACATACCAACGCTTGGTGGGTTCAACCGAGCTATGCTCTAACACATTCCAATTCATATTTTCTATATTTATGAAGTTTTCTACCTTATAGTTAGGATTAGGATTAGTGATACATATGAGTTTCACAGCATCAAGAATCCAGTTATCAGAAAAGGAATACATACCATTTCCATTCCTAATGTCCCAATGAGCATGTTGTTTGATAACATCAAGACCATGACAGATGCTGGACCAGTCTCAAGACATGTTCCAAGGTTTTTTATAATGCAAATGATCACAATCCTTCAAATATTTATACATAAGGATGATTACCCACAACTCAGTGGGAGAATGAATGAGATTCCATGCAGTTTTTGTTAACAAAGCAATATTCATTTTCCTTAAGTTTTTAAATCCTAATCCACCATGCATTTTATGAGTATACACGTTTTCTCATTTTCTAAAATAAACCCCTCTATGGCCATCCTTTCCCCACCAGAAGTCTCTTTGAGACTTTTCCATTTTCTGGATAATGGTATCAAGCAAAAGAAAAGAGTTCATATGATAGTTAGAAGTGTAGGACCAGAATATCGCCACAACGATATTCTCGCGATGGAAATGACACTTCTGTGAGAAACCTAAACATTTCTACGAGTATTAACAACACTTTGACGAGAACGTCGCAAGATCCTTCAACGACATTTGGCGAGTGTCACAAAAGAGTGATATAACGGTCAACGACTGAAGATATGTGAGAAGAATAAATCTGCTTCACGATGGTTACAAAGTTGGCGATGGTGAAGACTAAAGTTATGGCGATGAGATCGTAGAGTAGATCCGAATTAAGGGGAAATCTTAGCTGTCTTCCACTATGTATTTTCCTATATAAAGGGTTCGACTAAATCCCGAAAAGGATGATGTACTTTTGAGAGCTGAGAGGATTTTGAGGAGAGAAACTCCAGAAAGAAAGTTGTACTTCTGAGTTTTGATATTTCTTGTAAATCTTCCTGAAAATGAATTAATAAAATTGTTGTTGTTCATTCTCGATTATGACTTAATTTTCATAGATTCTTGACAAGGGTGTAGTGTGGGAAATCCCGCAACTACATTTTGGCGCCCGAAACAGGGAGAATCAAGCTAAGAAATCTATAATTACAACTTGAAAATTTGAAGAAATTGTTCGAATTGAAAAATTGGCTAGAAGAAGAAGAAACGCATCAGAACCACCAACAACTGTGAGGAGAAGTAAAAGACTTGCAGGTGAAGGAACAGGTGAATTAGAAGAATCTTTAAGGATAAGATCAGGAAGAAATAGAACAAGAAATGAGGCAGAAAGTTCAATTCAACAGCTGAATCAACAAGCATAAGCGCAAGATAGAGATGTGGATTATGATAGAGTGAGCGTGCACACTTGGAGGTCAGATTCAATAGAAGAAGCAGAAAATCGACAATTAAGAAATGAGGAGGAGGGAGAAAGAAATCAAGAAATGATTGGAGGATTAATTCATGAAGGACGTGAAATAGTAAATGATTTGAGACAAAGAATACAGGAAGAAAGGAGATTAGAGGCAGAAGAGCGTGCAAATTTAACAAGACAAAATCATGAGCTAAGAATGGAGAATTTGAGGTTACAAAGAAGGAGGTCAAGAAGTACTGTAAGATAAAATTCAAGATCATTCAGAGAAGATCCAAGGCAAAATTCCCTAATGAGAAATGTTAGAGAAGAAGTGCAAAATTTAAATGGAGAACAACGACATAGAGAAGAAGAGATAATTGGCGATCGTTATAATCTGCTTGACAATAGAAATCAAGAAGGAAGAAACAACAAAATTGAAGAAGAGAATCCAGAGGAAGGTAGGAGGATATTGCATGGGCGAGAGAATCAAAGGAATCAAAGAATAATTGAAGAAGAAATTGAGAGACACTATGCTGAACAAGCACGCTTGGCTTTCCAGAGAGAAAGATTAAGAGCAGAAGTAGAAGAACAAGAATTTCGAGAGGCAGTACGACAAAATAACCATGAAAATCGAGAAAGAAGACGTACACAAAATCGCTACAATGATAATATTCAAGAGGAGTATGATGGGATACAAAGGAGAATAGAGAGACAGCGAAGAGAAGTGATGAGAAATGAAGAAATTCGCAGAGAAGAAGATAGGCAACTGCGATTTCAAGAGAATGGTGAAAGAGAAAATCGCAGAGAAAGACGAGATGATGATGAAGAAGACAACACACAAAATCTCGCAAGATAAGAACGCATAAGAAGGGAAGCTGCATTAAAAAGGCCAATGGAGCAAAATTCGAATGAGAATGAACAAATATTGAGAGAATTAGCAAAAATGCGTGGAATGATAAACAATAGAAGAGAAGGAGGAAGAAGGCAACTTGATGAAGCAATTGAAGAAGCTGCGAGAACTCCATTTACTCATGAAGTACAGTTAAGATGGATACCTCCAAAATGCAATTTACCAGCATTAACCAGCATTTTTGATGGAACTACTTGTGATATTCAACACGTCAAATCTTATGTTAGATGTATGCTACAGTGGGAAATCATGATGTTGTGCTATGCAAATATTTTACATCTAGCTTAACTGGCGAGGCGTTGAAATGGTTCGAGGGATTACCAAAAAATACTATAACTTCTTTTGATCATTTACAAGCTACATTTTTAGGAGTGTATATTAGCAACAATTCGTCAGGACGTGTATTGAATATGAGAGAGTTGGAGAGAGTCTGAAACATTTAACCATAAGATGGAAGACAATGTGCAGCGAGATGCCAGGGAGAGTTGAGGAGAGATATCTTATCTTGTCTTTTATCAATGCAATGTTCGCGACCAATCTACTGTACATACAAATTTTCAGAGTCAAGAATACAATCACTATGACTGAACTGCGAGAACTACAAGAAGAATACATTGATTTGGAGGAGCAACAAAATGAGATGGAATCATATCCCATCGTGAACACCAATTCCGGAGCAGCAAATGGGAGTTTACTTCCTAGAATGATAAACAATGTAGCGAGCAGCTCTCAAGTGTAGCAAGAAAAAGTAGAGATTGATAACCAGCAGAAGTTGGTAGCGATATGTAGTAGAGATCAAGAAGAATATGAAAGAGAGAAGAATTACTACAATCGCGGTGGAAATAATAAGATTCAAAGACTTGATCAGCCGCAAGAAACTTATGGCGGACAGAGGCAAAACAATTTTAGAAGTCAAGGGAATCAGAAGATCATATGGGAAGAAATTAAGATGCCTCCACTCAATACTAGCATATAAAAAATCTGGGAAGCTATCATTTTAATGGAAAATATACCATCCCCATGGAACATGGGAAAAGAACCACATCCCAACAATCGCAGTCAAGAATTTTGTCTTTACTATCATTTTCATGGCCACACGATAAATGAATGCAGGAATGTAAAGAGGATAATCTTAAGAATGATCGAACAAGGAAAATTAAATCACTTTTTAGTAGGACATCCACAATCTCAGCGATTACCTCCAGCACCAAAAATTCGCAGGGTAAATACTGTAAAAGGAGCAGAATCATTCGTAATAGAAGTTGGGGCTAAAGCAAAGAATTTGTTTTGTAATTCTATAGTCCATTCACACAGAACTATAGAGGATTTCCATGACAATATTCTGAGTAGGGTCTTCGCGAGAGACACAGATGGAAGAGAGATATTGAATATCGCGAGAGCCTCGCCATTAGAGGAGTGGAAGGAACAGACTATATCTTTCACTACACCATATTGGCTTTTTTGCAACGTTCTGGTTTTTGGATGTGCAACCGATATACTCGTTGCAGACTTTTTCCGTTGCTTAAGTACAAGATCCGTTGCATTAAATCCTATATATCGCGGGGAAATTAAAAAGTTAGGACACGCTAGTATTTTAGCTAAATCATTGTGGGCTTAAATGTCTATTACACTTGACCTTTAGTAGTATTAACTTAATTATTTTCTTTTTATCTTCTATTTTATTTTATTTTATTTTTCATCAGACACTCTCTCTCTCTCTCTCTCTCTCTCTCTCTCTCTCTCTCTCTCTCTTTGTCTCTCCCAAATCTCACCCCTTTACTTTTTTTCTTCTCTTCTTTGATAAACCGAGATCTCTAGAAATCAAATTCAGTCTGTCAAAAATCGAGAGCTATCTTTTCTAAGTGATTATCTAATCGAAACCCATATTTCAGAAATCAAACCCTAGGTTTACTTCACGAGGGTGAGAAACCGAGCATAGAGAAACCCTAGATTTACTTCAACCTCCCATTACTATACAGTGATTTCTTGTTTTTTGTTATCAATGAACTAATTATTTGATGGAGGTCGATTGGCGAAACAAATGGACAACAAAAGAGATTAGAAAATAATCTGATTTGGGTTTTATTTGTTTTTTTTACTGAGGTACTTGTTTATCCCGTTTTTCTTTGGGTTTAGTTGATCTTCGATTTGGGTTGTTTCTGGAATGGTGTAAGCCAGAATATTAAGATTTTGTTGTTATTTTTTTTATCATGTTTCTCGAATCTCTTTTTTTGGATCTGATTCTATTCTACAACTTTGGGATTTTATATTCTATTATGCAACTGGTAACAATATTTTTGTTATTTGTAGTTTCGAAGCATAGGTAAATACTAATTTCAGTTCTATGGATTCATTTCTAATTTCAGTTCTATGGATTCATGGACTTGAGATTTTGCTGCAGGTGGAGGTTGGCCTCAGTAGCTTCGGTGTTACAGGAGGTGATAGTGATGTACTCACTAGAAAATCTGGTCAATTTTGTAAGCATGTCTTGGCTAGTTTTGGGAAGTTTTCTTCCTAATTGGTTCCTATTGGTACACATACTCAAGTTATGTTATGTTTGAAAAAAATAAAGGGTTTGTTGTTGTTGGGTTTGTTTATTTATGTTTGATTTCTTTTTGCGCTTGTCATGGTTTTCGTATTTCAATCATTAAGTTGTTTATAATGTGTAATTCAATAGTATGAAGAAGTTCATTCCAATTTTATTATTCTTAGTTCTGGTTAATTGTTCTTGTGATATTGCACATGAGCACAAGTGAAAACCCAAACAGTGAAGTATGGATTGGGTTGATATGTTGCTTGACAAGGTTAATACTCTGGTGAAGGTGAGCTCAATTTTAACTTTTTTTTTTATTTTAGGAATGTTGTTTGATGATTGGTGCATTTTTTAACTTATGTATGGAGGCTGTGTAGGCTGTTGTGCCTATTTTTCTTGATGAAATACTTGAAGTTGATCTTGTTACTGAGATACAGAAGTATTTGGAAAATTTCATGAACTTGTTAGCGTAACTGCGACTGTATCTCTTTTAACTATCTCTCCATTTCGATAAATGAATTAGATTTGTATAATTTATTTCCTTAGTGGACAAATTTGATAGGAGTACTTCATTTTGCTTTACCTGCTTATTTAAATTAGTTGAGATTCTGATTTGATGCTGGAAAGTGCACGATATTGCCAAGGGAGGCAGAGACATTTAATTTGTGCTTAACCAAGTAGTACACCATGAAAATTTCATTGATTAAATGATATTTTCGCGACACTGTACAGAGAGGCAGATAAGTAGCTGATAACATGTCTAGCTAATGAGTCTAGTTGCACTAATGGATCTCGATTTTAGTCTTTTCGAAATAAAGCCTGTCACCGGACTTGTGGCTTAAAAAATCGATATTGTTGCATGTTAAGGGACAATAATACACTTGGGATACCATGTTGTTTTGATGTCATAAAGTGGGACTGATCTAGAGGATAACTTGCTGTGTATGGCGGTACTACTGACCTCGAGATAAATATTTAACAACATTCCAGTTAGCTGATCACATCTTCTGAGCCTCAATTGACATGGAAAGTTGAGATGTTGTTAATGTTATGATATCAAATCTTTTCTTGTACCGAAGAATAATTCTTTGATTTTATTTGCAGTATAATTATGGCGCGATGTAGGCTAAAATCGATGGTGCATCTTCTGCGGGTGTGTCTGCGACTTATGATTAGCAGATGAGCCCGAGATTAACATTGTATCTAACTGGCTACATATTAGAGTACTTTCCGAAGGCGACTCAGGTGTGTCAATAAGTTATACTCAGATGTTCAGGTTTTTTCCAAGGGTCGGGCGCCTATCCTTTTTGGTTACAGTGCCCATGGTTTTCAAGGGGACTGTCAGATGGACTTTCGAAGTTCATCAGGTCTTAAGGTTCAACGAGTATGTATTTACCTTTTATGTGGAACTATATGGTGTCATCCGATTTTCTTTCCCATATATATTTATATGTACATACTATTTTCTAATGTTCTTGGACTTTAGTGTCCACCGATTGATATCTTAGAATGAAAAATGAAGTGCACTTATCACGGTGTTTCCTTATAAGTGTTTTCTGCGACGCGGTTCCTTGCTTAACAATTAGTTTCTCACAAGGACTAATATATTTGGAGCCACTATGATGAAGTTCACATTTTTCGAGACTATAGTGGAGAATCTCTCTCTCAATTTCTCCTATCTGTTATGTCCTTCTATTTTTTTCTTAGTTTCTTTTATTTTCTATCATTGTTAATCACATCTCTTGTTTTTTTCTAGGCTATGAAGAAGATAAGTGTTCTAGGTATTTTTACTCATGTTTAAAAGTTCACCACTATATTTTAGATGCTTCTATATGATTTATATTCATACTTTATCATTAAATAACTCATCTACCACTGCAGGATCTGGACAGAAGAGAGTTGCATCAAGAAACACACCGAATTTGGCTGGAATATATGGCTCCCCTTATTCTTAATGGGGAATAAGGTGTGTTTGCTGCACTTTCTTTTTAACCCCCTCCCTACTGATACTTTTCATGTTTGAGAAATAGAAGTAATTGTGAATTTCGATGTTTAATCCTAAATGATACTTTGCATTGTTATCCTGAAGAAAAAAATGGACTTGAAATTTGGATGATGTTTCTACTTTCTTCTGGATGATCTTAAGGAATATTTAGAAAGAGTGTTTATTTTCTTATATTGCACATTCCTTATGTTGATATAATCAAATACTTAGTTGTACATAGACCTTTCGTAGTGTAATTTTTTATAAGACTACGCCAGGTATAAGGTACTCTAGTTTGAGGTTACTTTTTGACTGTCCAGAACCACATGAAGCCTGAAATTGATTGTTTAAAATATGCAGCTATTTGTCAGCAAGAACATGTTGTTGGAATCGGTCTTGGAGTTTAGGCTAAGAACGAGTAACGCAGTTGATAGTTAAGGCTAACTGCAACAAAATAATAGGCGATGACTCGAGAGTAACCTTGATAATATTCTCCATGTGAAGAATGTATCTGAATAGAAATCAAGGTAAATGTTAGTTTCTTTATCGTGGTAAATGTTAGTTGTTTCTTTATTGTAATTTTGTAGTTTTTTTTCGATGTACAAATACAATTTTGTAGCTTTATAATAATTTTTTGATGTTTTGGAATTGAATTTCACCATGTATGTTCCAACTCAGTTTCATAATATTGTAAAACGATGCAAGGATGATTGATTGTCTTATAGGTCAGGGTTTATATTATTTGCAATTTATATATTTTTTTTAATTCTGATAATAAATTTAGCAACGTATATTTGCGTTGTTTAAATTAATTTATACGTTGCATTAAGTCTAATTAAAGCAACGGATGAAGCAACGACTGAAACGTTGCTTTAATTAATTTACGCAACGATTTATAAGCGTTGCATAAAATTTGTGACACCGTGTGGGCAACGTACATAAGCGTTGCTTAAATTATTAGCAACGAAAATAAACGTGGCAAATTTGGGATTTTGGTGTAGTGTTTTACTGCACAAGAAGTACCAGAGCCTGGTGAGCAGCATGATAACCCATTGGTAGTAAGTTTAGAGATAAATCCCAAGCAAGTAGAAGAAGAAGATGAAGAAAATGATACTGAAAATGAAGATTCTTGGGTTGTCAATAGAGTTCTAATAGATACAGGGATCTCAGTTGATATATTATTTTATCATACCTATAAGACCATGGGCGGAAAAGACGAAGATCTAATTCCATCAACATACAAAATCTATGGTTTTAATGGCACAGCTAACAAACCAAAGGGGGAAATTGAAATGCAAATACTGTTAAAAGGAATATCTTCAAAAAATTTATTCTGTGTTGTGGACATTGATTCACCTTACAATGCTTTAATAGGACGACCTTGGTTACACAGGATATTGGGTGTAGCATCTACTTATCACCAATGTATCAAGTTTCCTCATCCTAAAGGTGTTGGAGTTATTAAAGGAGATTGGGGGGAAATAAAGAAATGTTTTGAAATCGATATGAAGTCTTGCGAAGAAAGAGCTGAAAAGAATAGCAATTGGAAGTGCAAAATTAAACAATAACAGAGATGTGAAAGGTTAATGGTTGATACAATAGAGCGGAAAGAAGATGTGCAAGCTGATGGCGAGTGGCTCGCAGAAAAATAAACAACAGAAACAAGACGAAGCAAAAAGCGATCAGAAAATAGTAAGTAAAGAGGTAAAATGACGAACTTTAGAAAACTTTATGAATGATTTGTTTGAAAATATGTAATTGAACCGAATATTCTGCTTGAAAGAATCGCAAGATTTTCAAAGTAATGAAATTCTGTCAGGAATACAATACTCGCAAGAGCAGCGAATAGAATTTCGCAAAGATTAAAATAATGGGACGAACCTTTATGGCGTGCACCCTAGTTCGCGAATAAAATTTCGTAAGAGGAAAATGTAAGACCTAATAGCACGTCATATGAGGGGGTATCTCTTGACATGACTCAGCGATAAGGTTATATTGCTGCTGGAACCTGAGTCATGTAGATGTTGGGGTTAAAGAAAACCTTTCCGGGAGAGAGATGTTGGATTTCCAACTATATAAGGTTATACCCTGGTTGGGCGACCGAGAATCTCTTCCAAGAAGTGAAGAGTATGACCAAGGCGCTGAGGTACACGGTTGATCCAAGGGTGCCCGGAGCGTACGAAACTCTCTTGCCATCCTTGGTAAGTCTTGGCTACAATGCACTTGGCCTGAAGAAAACCCCAGTTAGGGTGCAGTCTTGTAACTATAAGCCATATAGGCATAAAGTACAAGAGGTTGCGAACACAACTGGTTTTTGGAAAATCCGGATGGGGGGATCTAGTCTTGTATGGCCGGTGTGCCCTCCTTGAAGGGGCAACCAGGGGGGAGATAAGGGCGGCACCCTCCATTAGGGATCTGATAAGTGTCTTAAGACGGCAATGTCATGGGGATTCATGATCGCAAGATCATTTAGGCCTGTCATATTGTCGCGTGACGAAAATTATACAAAGGCAAAAAGCCTAAAGAGAAAATGTTAAGATGAGATCAATGGGTTTTTGCATCAAAGTGTAAAGACGTCCTGCGATTTCATCGCAAGACGGCAATGTCACGAGGCTTTGTTTTCGTGAGAGAACCTAGACTTGTCATATTGTCGTAGAGATATTGAAAAGATAATGATAAGACAAGATCAATGGGTCAATACATGCAAATGTAAAGACGTCTTGCGATTTTGTCGTAGAGAAATGAAAAAGTTGGCAAAATAAGACCTTTAACTAGGAAGGCACAATAAGACCAACAGATTATTGCGATACTGCTCGCAGTATTTATGAGATTTGGCAAGTACTGAGGCATAATTTAACGCCAGTACTGAGGCATACTATATTTTTACTTCAACTAATATTTAATCTTTTATGCAATTTTTTCTTATTGCAGATGAATAATAGAGGAAAGTATGGGAATGCATAGAATGATGAAATTATTACAAAAAACATAATTCTATTATACTTATACAGATCATTAAATAACATACTTATACTAAATAACATACTTATACAGAAAAATTGCATTGGTAATATTAAATAACATACTTATACAGATCATTAAAAGATAACAATTATGTTGATTGCTTTGCAGAAGAGAATTGTTTTGTAACTTATACAGATAGAAGCAAAAGGAGTTTATAATGGCGGAGAAACTCGAAGTTAATTACAAAAAACAGGAAATAATTATACAAAGAAGACAAAAAAAAGAGAAAACTAATTATACTGATCACCATCTTCATTGCCAGATTTCTTCTTTTCATCATTGTCAGATTTTTCTTCTTCGTCAGAATTTCCTTCTTGTTCATCATCACCAATACTATCTTCATCGCCAGAATCCTCAGCCTCACTATTTCTTCTTTTAGATCAGGATATGCAGAATGAGAGATATTATGATCATCACAAACCAACTTAATGAATTTATTACGAGTAATAACAAGAGATCTGTTAAAATTCGCAGTAGTAATGTTGAGACGGTCCTTTAATCTTGAATACTTCTCATTGTGAGAAATAAGTTTGGTTATGAGTTGATGTTTTTCATCTTAAAGTTCTTGAAATATCTCGCGACAATTCCCTTCAGCAACTGCGAGAACGTGACAACGAATTAGAAGCTTTATCAGGAAGAATATTAAAATGAAAAATTAGCAAGAATTGAACAAGTTAACAACCTTCTCTTTCAGAAATCATATCTCTAATTAAAGCAGCTTGTTCAAGTTGGAGACTAACATCTACACCTAGATTGTTTCTGGCATTATCAAGAACTTTTGCAGCCCAAGCAAACTCAAGCTCGCTATTGGTAAGAATGTTGAGACGGTTCTTTAATCTTGAATACTTCTCATTGTGAGCAATAAGTTTGGTTGTGAGTTGATGTTTTTCATCTTCAAGTTCTTTAAATCTCTCGCGACAATTCCCTTCAGCAACTGCGAGAACGTGACAACAAATTAGAAGCTTTATCAGGAAGAATATTAAAATGAAAAATTAGCAAGAATTGAACAATTTAACAACCTTCTCTTTCAGAAATCATATCTCTAATTAAATCAGCTTGTTCAACTTGGAGACTAACATCTGCACCTAGATTGTTTCTGGAATTATCAAGAACTTTTGCAGCCCAAGCAAACTCATCATCGTTATTGATAAGAAGACGAGAGCGAGCTTGAGTTTCCATCGCAAGAAGATCTTCATTCTCGCGAATAAGTCTATCTCTTTCCACTTGAGTATCAAAAAGAGTTTTATGGAAATCTGCTAGATCCTTAGTACCATTTTTAACAGCAAGATCCTTCTCATCAATAAGATCAATATTTCTTTTCCTTAATCTATTTATTTCTTCTTTTGAGTCAAGATAAAGACGTTTATATCTGTTGGTTAAGTTTAAATTGGATCTGTGCTCTATTTTCAAGAGGTTAAACTTGGATTTAAGTTCCTCAAAGGAGAGAGATCTAATCTGATCATCTGAGAAGTTACTTAGAGTACTATTAAGGCGATCAAGAAGATCATTATCATCTATAGGTTCGGGAAAATATTGAAGGAGTGTTGCCTCATCAGTAAGACCATAAATATCTACAAAATGGTTGCTTGAATAATCTATAAAAGGGTTAGAAGAATTAAGAAATAAAGAAAATGGATTATACCATATAACTTTTGATGAGCTTTTTCAAGATCAGCGAATTTTTGCTTGTCAGCTGAGGCATCGGTTTCCAATTGCTTATTTTTTCTACGAAGATCAGCAACTTTTGCCTCCAGTTTTTCTTTCTCCTAACGAAGGTTATTAGCTTTTTCTTCTTGAATAACATGTCTAGTGTCCAAATCTGAAGCAACAGTATAAGAAGCTCTTCCAACCTGCGAGAGAATTATGTAAATTAAGATTTGGCGAAGAAATTTGGAGAAGAAACAAATACAAAAGTAAAATAAACAAGAGGAAACATACCAATATTCCAAGAGAATTCAAGAGACTGGGAGTTAGCGATCTTGAAACTCCGCGAAGAGAAGCATTATCAACTAACATAGGAGCATCGCAAATGTTGGCGAGAGATTGAGATATTTTTGTAATAGCTTCGTTTCCATACTCATTTGGGATACCATGTTCAGTATCGCCAAAAAATTTAGATAGCTGAGCCATGAAAGACTCAGAAGGAGAAGAATTCACCATGGAAGGAGCACCATTATCAACATTAAAATTATCCTCATTACCTTTATCTACATCAAAATTTAGGTCATCAGAAATAGGTTGAGGAGTTGAATAAGAAGAATGTTGATTTTTTCTTTTTTTTGAAGGAGGATTGCCAGATTTATCATCACGAGGGGCAATAGGCTCATCTTTAGCAGAGGCAGCAGATTTTCCTTTGCGATCAGTGGAAGATTTTCCATTGGGTTTTGGTTCTAATGGTTCAAGCTCTTCAATCACCTGCGAGCACGGATAAAGATAAGAAATAAGGGCAACAATATATTGTTAAAATCTATAAAAGAATATTTCTTACTTCATCCGTGAAAGATTTCAGAGCCAAGAAAGTGCAAGGCTTCCTGTGAGTTCGATAGCTGAGTTTCATCCTATCAATCTGAGAAAAATCAAAATAGTTAGCGAAAATATGAAAATATGAAGAAGATAGTGAAATATAATAACGAAAAAGTTGAGAGGATATATACTTCTTTAGATTTTTCAGGCCAACTAAAGACCCATGGCTGATACTCTTGAAGATTCACATGAAATGCGAGAGAACCAGAGATATAATCTCCTTCAAGAAATAATGGAAAAATAAACCATTTGTCATCGCTAGAATGGCGAGGGCCTTGATTAGTCTTTGTATGAAAATCAATATCTAACATGACAATTTTATCTTCAACGATTTTATCTTTCTTCTGTAAGAGGAATCCCCAGCGAGTGCGATCTCTTTTCATGGGAATTATGTCATAATTGATAAAGAAATTTTCCACAGTATACATCGCAGGAATGATGGGAACATCTTTGAATTCATGATTTTTCGCATCATCAGGATAAAGAGAACCTTTATTAGCACCGCGAGAGGCATATTCAAGTAATAATCTAATACAATCTCCACCTAGCTGATACACTTCTCGTGAAAATTTCTCATGAGAAATTATTTGATAAAACAAGGGACATTCTAGGTCATAAAGTGGAACGGGAAGGCCAGCTTCAAGTTGACCTAGCGATACTATAATTTTGTTGCGAGAAAGTTGATGTTCAGAAAATAACTTGACAGAAAGTTCAGATTTAGAATCTTGACCTGGAATTGTTAACAAAGTAAAACCTTTGTTTTTGAGATTTTCTTTCATCTCGATAAACGCAGTCAAATTTTTAGCACCAGCAGCCACCATCTTTGTAGTATGGGAATGAAGGAGGAAATTAAAAGAAAAGAAAGAAATCGCGAGAATAATAAATGCGCAATTTACGGAAGAACAGTAAAGTTGCAGAGAACAAGAATGAAGAAGAAAGTAAAAGAGAAAAAGATAAGAATGAGAAGAGTATTTATAGAAGAAAAAATTTCTCGAAGAAGAAGAAAGTAATTAATGCAAATAAAATACGTGGGTGGTCAGATTGCAGCGGTTAGAGGAGACGTGTCAAAAATTTATTAGAAGAAAAGATTCGTGAAGACAGCTGGCGAAGGACGGAGAAATATGAAAAGATAAGCAATTATGGCATTTTAGATTCTCATATCTTATCTTCTTCGCAGAAAAGACATGAGAAGAGGTAATATGTAGGACCAGAATATCGCCACAACGATATTCTCGCGATGGAAACGACACTTCTGCGAGAAACCTAAACATTTCTACGAGTATTAACAACACTTTGACGAGAACGTCGCAAGATTCTTCAATGACATTTGGCGAGTGTCACAAAAGAGTGATATAACGGTCAACGACTAAAGATATGTGAGAATAATAAATCTGCTTCACGATGGTTACAAAGTTGGCGATGGTGAAGACTAAAGTTATGGCGATGAGATCGTAGAGTAGATCCGAATTAAGGGGAAATCTTAGATGTCTTCCACTATGTATTTTCCTATATAAAGGGTTCGACTAAATCCCGAAAAGGATGATGTAATTTTGAGAGCTGAGAGAATTTTGAGGAGAGAGAAAATCCAGAAAGAAAGTTGTACTTCTGAGTTTTGATATTTCTTGTAAATCTTCATGAAAATGAATTAATAAAATTGTTGTTGTTCATTCTCGATTATGACTTAATTTTCATAGATTCTTGACAAGGGTGTAGTGTGGGAAATCCCGCAACTACAAGAAGAGGACTTAAGGGTATGTTGAACTAACACTGATCTACCAGCCTATGTTAGTTGTTTACCCTTCCACTTAGGCACTTTATTATCAAAGTGATTGGTTAAGTGGGACATGGATTCAGTTATGTTTCTTTTCAGAAATAGAGAGATACCAAGATATTTCTCATTGAGTTCAATCTTCTTAACATTCATAGACCTAATAAGGGAAACACAATGCTCAGGATGAACATTTTTACTAAAAAAATAACCTGATTTTTCAAAATTTATCTTTTGACCAGAGATTTTTATTTTTGTTGATTGACTTTAGTTTTCAATACGCAAACATTGATTAATTCTGATTACATGTTGCATAATTATGAATAGTGCTTGTAGTGATATATCTTATTAGTCATAAGTGGATCATAATCTTTGTTAAATCAGAGAGATTACTGCTTTTACATGTTCGATTACTTTGATTATCCTAATTTCATAGAAATTAATGCATCCAGAGAATTAAACTTGATTAGTGCGCTTTCCACATTAGGTTATTTTCTAGGTAGAATTCACATTCCCATCGTTCTATGTAGGTGTGATGAAATCAGGAAATTAGCAGGATATTCTTGCAATCAATGTATCCTAAGACGTTTGACAAAGTCGAGATTAAATTATCAATTCTAGTTATTGTTACAAATAATTATTTGAGAATGAAAACAGATCCTTGACCAATATTTTTATCTTATTGATTATTACTATTTACTTTGTTTTGATTTAGTTTTCCAGATGCAGCTAAAAATTGGTTATATTACTTACCACATGGATAGCATTGAAGAAACTTTTCATAGAGAGGCATTTTCCTACATCCAAAGCGGCTCAAATTCGTAAAGAGATAAGTGGAATTATACATATTTAAGGTGAAATATTGTATGAATGTTGGGAATGTTACAAGATATTGGTGTCTAGTTGCCCTCTTCGTCAATTTAGTGGTGCATTGATTATCCAGTATTTTTAGATTTATTAGTAAGTCACAGAAATATCCTTGATACTGCAAGTGATGGTTCTTTAGTGAACAATACATTATCATGCGCAAAAGAGTTGATTGAAAACATGACAACAAATTCTCAACAACCCTCAAGCTGTAGATCAGATCCACCTATCAAGGGAATTAATCAAGTTGACGAGATTAATGAGTTACGTCAATAAATGAGGAATGTGACAACAATATTGCAGTTGTGGTTGTAAAACCATCACCCCAAGCTTATGAGAACGTAGATTAAGTCAATGTTATTTTCTCAACTCAGCGGTATGATACTTTATCCAACACTTACCATAAAGGATGAAGAGACAACCCCAACTTTAGCTATGGTAACGAGCAAGTTGTAAGTACAATTTCTATTTACAACCGTCCAATGAGTTCCAACAACAAGTTCAACTACCATAACAAGCTCAAAACCCAGAATTCCCAAAGATGGCTACTTTGATGGAGGCTCTAATTTCCGTGGTACAAAAAAATCAACAAAGAGTAGACGTAAATCAGCATAATACTGACAACGCATTTAAATAGTTACAAACACGTACAATTTGGTCAACCACCACAACAACAATTCCAATAACAACAACAACCTCAAAATAAGGGGGTCAAATATGAAAGAGTTGCTGAAATCTTTTATGCAAAGAACAAATAGTATGGTCAAGGACTTGCAAACACAAGTTGGTTCGATGGCTGAGGAGATTAATCACTTGAAAGCGAAAAATGGTGGGAAGCTCCCTTATAAACCTCTTAACCCAAGAGTGGGTGCCAATGCTATTATATTGAGAAGTGGTACACAACTTGTGCAACCTGAAACTACTGATACGGGTAGCATGGAGATCCAAAAAGGACCGTTTTGGAGGAAAAAATGTTAATTCTTCCCAAACTCCCGAGGTAACTAAATCTAAGTCTAAACCTCATGTTTCTACTTACGTATCTCCTCTACCTTTTCCTGATAGGTTTGGTAAAGCTTAATAAGAAGGTTGAACAAGATAAGGATATTTTTAAGAAGGTCCAAGTGAATATTCCACTCATTTAAGTTATCAGACAAATTCCTCGTTATGCCAAGTTCTTAAAGAAATTGTACACTAACAAGCACAAGCTAACCGGTAATGAAGTAATAAGTGTAGGGAAGAATGCTACGGCGTTTATTCAAAAAAAAAAAAAAAAATCCTACCTAAGATAAAAGATCACGGTAGTTTCACTATTCTATGCATTATTGGTAAAACAAGGCTTAGTAAAGCTATATTTATGAGCATCTATCAATGTTATTCCTACTTCAATTTATGATGCTTTAAATCTTGGTCATCTCAAGAAAACCGGTATAGTTATTCAACTTACCGATAGATTCAATGTTTACCCTAAAGGGATTGTGTAAAATGTTTTGGTGCAGGTAAACGGGCTAATATTTCCAGTGAATTTTGATGTTCTAGATATGAGTGATGAAAATTCATCATTTTCTACACCTTTACTATTGGGTAGACCATTTATGAGTACCGCTAGAACGAAGATTGATGTTCACAATGACACATTTGACTATGGAGTTCGATGAAGAGGTCATACACTTCAATATCTTTGAGGCGAGGAAGCACTTAACTAATATTCAATCATATTTCCATAATGTGTCGGAATCAGGCAAAGGCATAGTAAACAAGGAGATAGTCAGTCTGGAGACTTTAAACCAAGCGCTACATGGGAGGCAACCTATTTGTTTAGTATTTCTTGTCTTATCTTTATTATTTTTTCTTGTCTTGTTTTTAGTTTTTCTTTTCTTGTTGTACTTAGTTTCTTCCGACTTCTGATTTCTTGTCACATATCATATTAGGATTTTTCATCTTGATTTTACTTGGATGACTCAATTTATATTGAGGACAATGTAAAATGTAAGTGTGGGGGAGTGGCTAATCATATAGATTCATAAACTTATTAATTTTTTTGTAAATAAGTGTATGAAACCTCCAACTTGTAGATATTTTAGAATCACCTAATATACATGTCGCTAAGTTTATATATAGAGTTCTCACAAGAATAAATGAACTTAGACGTGCTAGAGAACAACATCGGGTTTCTTACTTGTTAAAGAGTTAAAGTTGGATTTAGTTATGCAGGTGGAAAATTAGGTACAAATTGAATTCAGTATTAAAGTTGTTAATCACTTATTACTGGAGACTTCCTATTATTACATCAAATGAGCACCAACCTTCAACTCTTAGTAGCTGACCAAAAATATATCCTTTAGAGTGTGTGTCACCCTACGCTAATTCCAGGTAGAATGGTGAGCTACCTAGCTTCATGCCAATTTTCAGAACTGTTTTGATCTCTTGAGTGTTATTTATTCAATCATGAGGGTGTCATCGAAATGATAACTTGCATTGTCACTTGTAATCATGTTTGCATTTAGCATCATCTAATATCTATCTCGACAACAATAGGTCTATAGAAACACCACTATCATCAACAAGTGGAGCATCACAGATCCGAAGGGCTAAAGTGAAAATTTTCGTGTCTAAGAGGAACGATTTGAATTATCGAATCAATCGCTCCCTGGATGAGATAACTTACTATGAACACTCGTTGGCTCAGTCAAAAAATAATCAGAGTAAACTGAGGACAGAACTTAGTGAGCTAATAGACGTCTCTGAAGACATAGAAAAAATAAATGATCCCATCATCAATGAGTTTTTCAATAATAAGAAAGAATTACCTGCTCAGGATATTAAAAACCTTATGCATTTCTAGGAAACTTCTTGAAAATGCGGGGGTATAACAACCACACCCAATAATTCGTTCGGAAATCTGTATGGACTAAATTCTAATATAATTCCAAGAGCACCAACTTAAAAGCGAGACTCAATCAAGAAATATATCTAAGAGTTTTATCTCTATTTCTCAACACAATCATTAAATCGAACAGATAGAAATCCGTGAGCCTGATTGATATGAGAAATAACTTGGACGGTACCAAAGACCAATGCCCAAGTGTCAATCAAGTTATATCCAAAAAACAAGGTCGGATTTATCAACTGATTGAACTACGCACAACCTGTGATATTTCAATTATATAAACAAATATAATGCAGAAAATAAATAAAACAAACACCATAAATTTTGTTAACGAGGAAACCGCAAATGCAGAAAAACCCTGGACCTAGTCCAGCTTTGAACACCACACCATATTAAGCCGCTACAAACACTAGCCTACTACAAGTTAACTTCGTACTAGAATGTAGTTGAGCCCTAACCAAGTATCACACCGATTAAGTTACAATCACGTTCCTTACGCCTCTAGAACCACGCCAGATTCTACGCACTTGATTCCCTTAGCTGATCTTACCCACGACTAAGAGTTGCTACGACCCAAAGTCGAAAACTTATAAACAAATCTGTCTCCCACAGATATGTCTATTCTTTATTTGATTTTTGCTTTGTCTTTTTATAAACCAAGGTGAACATGAACCAATTGATAATTCGGTCTTATACTCCCGAAGAGCAGCCTTGACATATCAATCACCTCACAATAACCCAACTAATTAACAGAAAAAGTTATTGCGGAATCAAAAGAGTCTGATACGAAGAACTGTTGTGATTACTTTTTATATCTTACATATCGGAGATAAATCTCGAGTAAATATTAGAGAAGATAAAACTCAATACGATAGAACAAAAAAGATCAGAATACGCAACTACAGAGAAAATAGTTGGATCTGGCTTCACGAATCCAAAATGAAGTCTTCAAGTCGTTAACCTAATATGGTTTTAGAAAAACTTAGGATAAAGGAGAATCGACTCTAGTTTGCAACTAGGACACAGGAAGGTGCCGATATTAGGTTTTCCAGTTGCTAGAGTTCTCCCCTATATAACCTTTCAAATCACGGTTGAAATCAAAGCTAAGATAGCTTAGTAACAAAGCATTCAATATTCATCGTTAGATGAAATCCATATTTAAGATTCAAGCTAAGTCTGCTTAAAAATAAAGTAATCAATCTCCACAGTTAGAAGGTCTTAGCTTATTACATACAAATGAAATATACTTATATTTAGATATTTGGTAACCGTACCTAAACGTGTATATTGAGTCGGCTCAATAACAGTTAACCGAAGTTAAACATATAAACACTTTTATCTTAACCATATTCATCTAACACTTCTAGATCAAATATGATGATTAATCAATCATGAAAGATAATCAGATGAATATAATTGTGTTTCAAATAGAGTTATTCAATTGTTCACTATATCATAGAAATATATATGAACAAATTGAAGCAAAATGGGATTGATTCGTAATCGTACAAAGTACTTATACAAGAATCAATTCATGAACATTAAGCCACGGTTTTCAAAGATTGCATTCCTTAAATCATAAAATATTTTAGCTCATGAGTATGAGAATCATACATTACCGATTTTAGAACTTAACCACTTTGTTCGCAAACTGGGTACATGAATAGCAACTCCAGACCTTGGCCTAATCAAGTCGTTCGCAAACCCGGTTCGTGAATAACTGTCCCGGACCCAACTCAGGTAAACTCGTTCGCATACTAGGTGCGGAAACAAGAGTTCCGGACCTAAATCATTACAAAACCGTTCGCATACTAGGTATGCATACCATGTTGCATCCAAACATGGTTAATTGTTCTAAACTCCCATTTCAATCATTGAAACATCCTTAAAAGACGACAATGGTAATATCACACATAGTTAACATCAAATGACTGTCTCACACAAATCATATAAGATTTTCAAGGTAATTTTCACATGATCATCTTTTAACTTAATATTTAGTTTCCAATAAATAAATTGTCTCCTACTAAACTTGTCAAGAATATGATGAACATAGCTAAAGAAAAAAACTTCCAACACATATTTCTAGAAATAGATAAGCGAGATAAACTCGGCTCGAAATATCAAATTTGTATAATGTAAAAGTCTATATAGTTATACGACTTAGTCTCATTAGAAGATAGAATAAAATAGACTTCTGAGTGATAGATAAGTTTTAGTCTCCACATACCTTTTGTTGATGAAGTTCCTCCAAGATCTTCAGTAGATCCCCGTATTCAATTGGTGAATGCCGTGAAGTCTAAAGCTCAACTACACATTTTATCCTAATCCGAGACACATCAATAAGTAGACTAGAAATCAAGTATATAGTTTTGATTAAATAAACTTGACAAACAACCTTGAGATAGAAACGCTTGCGAGTTCAACCGAGCAATGCTCTAACACTTCCTATGAAAATTTGTTCTTATTTTGAGAAGGATAACTAGGGTTTGGTATAGCAAAAATTGTGATTACACAAGCTATTTCCAACGTTTTTCATTTTGCATGTTTTTAGATTTATTTATTTATATTCTAGAGTTGTTGGAAGATGAAATTGCAGTATGTAATCATTATTGGTTTATTTATTGCAAAAGTCTTATGAAATATTTGTGCCTTTACGTTTTCGTGAACCAGCTAATATTTCATATATGCTCAGAAGTTAAATATATTATGTTTATTTATAAACGGAGAATAGAACACACTCTTAAAGATTTTTATTGCAGTATTGATCTACTTGGGATCACACTTTTGTGTTATTACTGCTTTTCGCACTCCGTAATATTTTTCTTATGTTGAGTCATATCGATCAAAAATTATCTTTTTGTCCGTAACTAGAGTAGAAATTATTTTAATTTGATTTTCGAATACAAATCCATGTGATTTGTTAATTTCCAACAAAATCCTTATTTTTATAAAGTAAGGTCACTCATGTTGTTCCCTTGGGAATGACATCAAATGGGAGAGAGCTCTTTAAAGAACTTGTGTTTAATTGCAATATCTTTGTGGGGAGTGTGGCTGTGGAATTTGAAAGGGATGCTTGTATCTTTTTAATCTCCTAGATGAGCGCAAGTATTTATTACTATGTGATATCATCTAAAAAAGTTGATATGCAGAGTTTCATTTTAACTATGTTATAATGTGGAATCTCAAAAATTCCTTGAGACTTGACATATCTTTTGATTGTTTTCACTACGATCCCGTGATTTTCGTACCTTTGTTAACTTTATTGACAAAAAAGGGTGAATTATTTAGTAGTTTGATACTACATACATGTGGTTTACAGATCATTATATAAGGGGGAGCGAATCAATAATCTATAGGTTTTACCTATTATGCAAAAGATGTAAGTATTGATTAAGGGGAAAAACATATCACCATAGTATTACTTCAGAGTTGAGATATAATTGAACTTTGGAGAAAGGAATAATACTATATTTCTGTATAATTACAATTGAGAATATTTGCTCAAAAGTTGTTATCGCTATGGAATCGGTTCTTCAACAACAACGATGGTGAGTTGAACACGTTCAGAATCATTGCAACTTGAAATTACGAAGAGTTCAAGGAGTTGAAGATATCAAGGAAATCAAGACATGTTGAATTCAATAAGTTGTCGAAACTTTATTTTTTATCCATGTGTATTGATAGTTTTGTCACTAAAATTGACAAAGGGGGATATTGTTAGAGTATTGCTTGGTAGATCTCACAAGTGTTACTACTATCTCAAGCTTGTTGTCAAATTAGTTGTCAAAACTATATCTTGATTTTTAGTCTATAATTAGTTAAGTCTCATACTAGGATAGAAACGTAGTTGAGAACCAGAGGATCACAACAGTCATCATTGCGTTCTGCAGTTTGAAGGCGAAGATCAACCGAAGCTTTTGGAGAACTTCATCAAAAAAAGGTAAGTGAAGACTAAACCACCTATATATCAAGTTATATTCACTTTCTATCATTTGAGACGATATCACATAACTAATTAGACTAGTATACATAGACACGAATTTCGAGTCGGGAACTAATTTTATTTAGCGAATTTCTCGAAATATAATGACTAAGCTTAATGAACATTTATTCATACTTGATGAATTTTGGTTAATGACAATTTATTGCTCGGAATCAAAATCATGATTCAAGTTTATCATTCGAAAATATCCTGGAACAGTGAATATGTATCATTGATGTTATTCAGGAATGTTTCGAATTGACTTAGAGAAATATAGAATTACTATTGATTCAGATACAAGACAATGGTATCAGTTTTACTGGGAAAACTGTTATATGTCCGAATCCGTATTACATAGCGGAGTAGCTATACATATCGACTTACAGATTTGTGATACACATATTCTTATGTATATCATATGAAAATCTGTGTGACTCGTGAATCGGATCGGTATTCATACTCGTGTGCAAACCATTATTGAACTGTGGTTACAGAACCAGGAGTGAGTATCCAAACTGGTATACAATCTAAAACAGTTCTGTGTTCCTAAACCCAATAGCGTTTTCAAACCGGTACGTAAACCGATTTAGTTCTGTGAACTCCGGAACCGGCGACAGTCTTTAAGTTTCCAAACCGATATGCAAACTTAAGATTTTTGTGAACTCCGGAACTTTGGTTTGGTGGAAAGTTTGCGAACTTGTACGCAAACCTAAAAAGTTTTGTGAACTCCAGAACTCAGTTTTGGTTATAAATTTCCAAAATGGTATGCGTACTGTGACTGAACCGACTCACGAACTTCTATGTATTTGTACCTTGTTGTTTGTGGGTGAAAACTGTTTCTGCTGATTTTGGTAATTTTGGGTGTGTGGATAAGAAACGAATCTAAATCCAGCAATGCACTATACGGGAGTACTTTTGATTCGAGAGATCAATCTGTACAATCCTGTCCTAAACCAAGAAATGGCCGTTCCAGGCTTGCTTCGGTCACAAAGTGAATGAGAAGGGTTGGTCTTAGGGAGGGAAGCGAATAAAGTGTTGAGACTAGAATGGTTGATTCTGAAGGTGTGGTTGTTTATGACTTGTATCAGAAAATAGAACTGGCTAGCATAATGGAAAGCTATCAGGTGATTTCTAGATACTGTGTTGTTCTCTGACCAAAACTTGTTCTTTGGTGGAAAATAGGTGAAGCCTATTTATACAAGTCATATTGAAACATACCCTGGTCTCGTAGGAAGTGGAAACGATTGAGTGGTGGAGAAATAAAGTAACGTGTAACTATCAAACATTATGCTTCCATGATGAATGAAGTGAATTCGTGTAACTGTCAGACATTATGCTTCCATGATGAAGGAATTGAATTTGTTTACACCGTTACTTTTCACTATCACTAATTGTCCCGCTTCATGACACTTTCTTATAACGGGTGCATTGCACGCCACATGCTGTAAACCGCCAGACCAATACCCTGATGAGCATCCCCCAGTTTGTGAATGTTTGATATCTCGAATGTTTTTGTGGAAAACATGTAGCACTTTGCTAGTGTGGCAAGTCAAAATCAAGGTACTTACCGCAAGAAAATAACATGTAATACTATTAGGATCCTTTTGGATGGTCTCCTAAAACTTGCCACAAGTTTGTCAGTTCGGTGGCGAACTTCGATGGTTGAGAACGCATCTCATGAAGGAGGGTAGCCGTTGATTATGGCTACCATGTGTTGGCGCCTGACAATGGCGCAATGACGTTTCAGTTTATGCCAGTGGAAATGTGTCTTGGATAGTATGGCTCGTGGATGCTAGTAGCACGGTGGTGCAAGTAGCGCCTAGCGTATCCATGGCCACTAGATTTAGGAAGCTGGTCCCCTGAAACTTGCCACAAGTCTGTTATTTCGGTGGCAAACTTGGATGGATGAGATTGCATCTCATGAGGAAGGATGGCCATTGATTATGGCCGCATCTTGTTGTATAGAAACGTGGCGCCATTAGTATAGTGGTATGCCAGTGGCGTTGTGGCATGGCCAAAACCAGGATTTGGCTCCGTGGCCAAAATTAGGGCTTGGCGGCGTGGCCAAGGCTATGATTTGGCGTCGTGGCCAGAATTAGGGCTTAGCGGTGTGGCCAAGGCTAGGATTTGGCACCGTGGCCAAACTTAGGGCTTGGCGGCGTGGAGAAGGCTAGGATTTGGCGTTTTGTCCAAACTTAGGGCTTGGCGGCGTGGCCAAGGATGGGATTTGGCGTCGTGGCCAAAATTAGGGCTTGGCGGCGTGGTCAAGGCTAAAGTGGCTTGTGGCATGTTACTGCGGCAGAGCGGCATGTTGGCATGCCGATTAATATGTTGTTGTGGAAGAGCGCATTTTTCTTTCCATTTAGCATGGTGGCGCGGCAGGTTGCGTTTGGCATTTAATGTATGTTGGCAAGTTTAGAGCAACTTGATTGGTCTAGAAAAGGGGACGGCCAAACATAAGGCGCGGCCACACCTTTATTGCTTGTGAACACCTTTATTGCTTGTGACACATTTAAAGTGACCTGATTGGTCAGTAAGAAGAAGAGGGCCGTCCAACCATGGTAGCAGATACATTTTTGGTGTGAGTGTGGCGGCTTTAGAACAACCTGATTGGTCGATGGGAAATAGGGACGACAAGTATGGGCCCATCCACAACTTATGTGTGTGTGGCAAGTTTAAATCCAACTGATTGGTCGACAAAGGTGTAAGGGCCGGTTAGGCAGCATGGGGATTGGACAAATGGTGTCGTCTAGCCTAAGGCATGGCCACGCTTCCCTCATTATTGCTCCTACTCTGCGGCTCTGTTTATTTTTTTCTTTCCGACTGAGTATTTTGTGCAAGGGCCTTAACCTCTGGACTTGGAGGTCCGTTCTACTCTGCTGCGAGTGAACACAAATCCGTCATGCCATACCAATATTAAGGGTTCTACCAGGGAATATAAGCATAAGAAAAGTACTCAGCAAGCTCAGGCATTTGTGAGCAATGCAACTAGGAGCTTATATACTCATTAGGCTCTATACTAGTGAACAATTCATCTAGGAGCTTGAGTTTCGATATAATATGAAGAGAGACATATGTTCTTATCAGAGTTTGATATATTCTCCAAATTCCCTGCGAAATATAGGCATATCAATGTCTACTACATGCCGGGTCAGGTAGATAGACTTTTACAAATTTAGTCCTAAACTAAAAACCACCATCAACATTAAGTCCCCTGCTTAGCACGTAACAGTGGCATTATTGCGGGGTAAGCATAAGATGGTGACAGACAAGGATGGAAATCAAAAGGGGAAGTCTTGAGGAGATCGCCAGGAAAATTTGGCTAACTTTTTGCAAGAGGCTTGAGGAATATGTGATCTTTGCATTGACGGCTTTGCATAAATTCGTCTTGTCCATGGGGTGTTGGCATCAGCGCTATAATTTTGGATCTTGATCGGTAGAGATGGCACTGCAACTTGATCCGCGGAACGAGAGCTGACTGGCTAGGTCACAGAGCGTGCGTAGATGGCGCTTGGCTTGGAATGGTGGAAATTGGCTTCAGTCCGCGGAATGGTGGAAATTGGCTTCAGTCGTGGAAACTGGCTTTAGTCCGCGGAATGGTGGAAATTGGCTTTAGTCGTGGAAACTGGCTTCAGTCCGCGGGATGGTGGAAATTAACTTCAGTCCATGGAATGGTGGAAATATGGTGCTGGAACTTTGGCTATCAAACGGTGATGAAGGAGCTAGAACTTTGGCTACCAAATGGTGATGTTGGCGCTGGAACTTTGGATACAAAATTGGTGGAGATGGAACTTTGGATACCAAATGGTGATGGTGTCACTGATAGGATTTAGTTTGTGGAACAGTGGAAATGGCACTTGGAAGGCTTGCTGGCTGGATCACAGAATGCTAGAGCGTTGGCGCTAACTTAAACATAGAGTGTTGGAGACATGGAGAGTTGGCTTGACCACGGAGTGTTGGAGACATGGAGAGTTAGATTGACCCAGAGTTCTGGAGCCATGGAGAGTTGGCTTGACCCGGAGTGCTAGAGACATGGAGCGCTGTAGGTTGAGCGACTGGTGTTCCTCGTGCTGGCGTGCTGCTGGTTCGGTCATGAAGCATAGATATTGGCACACTACTTGTTCAGCTATGGAGCATGAGTGTGGTGCGCCTAGTCATCTATTCGCGTTCGTATAGCAATAAAGATTCCTTATTATGTTCAAACTCTAGAAACTGCATTCGTATGTATAGATGGGGAAAAACGATTTGCTGGTTTTTATGTAATTGAGGAGACGACCATACGGAGAAAGTTCCTTGAACTGAGCAAACTTCTTAACCATACACAGATGCACTGCAAGAAGGGAGTGCTTTAAGTTCGAGAGATCAATCTGTAGGACTCCGGCCTAAACCAAGACAATGGCCGTTCCATAGTCAATTCGGTCACAAGAGAGGATGGGTCGATCTGTAGGAGGGAAGCTGAGAAATGTGTGAGATCAATGGTGATCGAAAATTGCAGGCGCGTTGTGTATTCTGCGTGAAGAAAAAAGATAAATTCTGATTGATTGAATTTTTCTCTGTTGAGAGTAATTGCTCAGACGTCGAGTTTTTAATCTCTTGTTGTCTGTTTAACGAAAGATTTTTCTTCCTTCCAATCATGATTCAGAGACTTATTTATATTGCTAGAATTGTAAACACCTTGATCCCATGAAGTGTGACAGTTGCTGGAGTCAAAGAGTGGGGAAGTGGAAATCGTGTTAAAACTAGTTTCTCATCGTGCAGAGACTTGGTCGATTTTCTATCCACTACTTTGCTAACTCCTCCAACTGATTAAACGACTTGCTCACATTCTCATCGTGTGTATGAACACATATTCCATAGACTGCTAGACCAAAACCCTAGTTAATATCCCCCCATGTAACATGATTTTTTCAAAAATCTCTAAAAGTTGGAGTTTTGATATGCAAACATCCAAAATAAGAAAATAAAGATAAAAAACTTAAAATAAAAGAAAAAGATAGAGATAGATACACAAAACCAGTGGGTTTCCTCCCATTTAGCGCTTGGTTTAAAGTCGTCAGCCCGACATGCAAGTTTAATTCCCCATACACCAATAGTCGGAAAAGTTGGGGATCCACCCATAACACCTGTTTTGCAAACACTAGCTTCACAAAAATATTAGTAATATAAAATATAAATGAAGCTATTAACCGATAAGAGTTTCCCCCACACTTATTCTTGTCCACACTTGGAAGTGCATAAAGAATATAAGAGTCGGGTACTTCCACGGTTTCTTGTTCACAAACCTGCATAGTATGAGAATCAAATGTTTCTAATGGAGGAAATCGAGAAACAAAGTCATTCAACAATGTTTTCGAAGCACATACATTTAAACCAATAAGAGGTAAAGGAGAAGAAACAATATGCAAAGGGTTAGACAAACCTCGCACAATCTCTTGTAGCACGAAATCCTCTTCATCCTTGAAAAATTCAAGTGAACTATTCACCTCTTGTATATCATGGTCCTCTATCAAACCTTGCAACCATTCTTCATCCGTTTCTTCCTTAACCGGAGTCTCGACATAAACATCATCATTACAATCATATGCAAGCTCAATTGGGTCTTCCACAATATTGGTCATAACGGTCACATTCTCAACATACTCCTCTTTGTTGTAAGGCATATACTTCACTGCGGATTCAAGTCTGTCCATAAGGAATTTCTTTAGAACACTCATTGCATCATCCTCAAGCTCTACCTTTTGAATAGGTTCTTGATCGTTATAAAGATCAATGCTTGAGTAAGCTACACTAGTGTCATCATATTCCATTTCAACTTCACCTTGATCGCCAAAAGACTCCATTGTACATTCCTCGGGGATGTCACCATAAATTGGTTCAAGCGATGTAGTTTCATAGTCATCGTCACTATCATAGTTAACATAAGATTGGCTACCACTTCCCAAAGATTGGTCTTTCGCAGAATTTTGCATGTCCTCTTTGTATTCTTCAATGCCTTGTCTTAAATTGGAAACACCTTTTTGAAGCTCTTGGAGTGATCCATTCAAATTTTGAAAATAGCATTCCATTTGTTGGTAAAGCTCATTCGACAAGAAAAAAGTAGAATCACTTACCTCAGTATTGCTAGGCCAATTATCTTCCCTTTGAATGGGTGAATGATCATAACTACGATCAGAAATTGTGCCAAACATACTATTACCACATTCGGTCGATGAAACTGGTTCCACGCTTGGTTGTCTACAAACTGACTCCATGCTGGCCATAAATCGTTGCATTTCATCTACCAAACTCGAAGAAATATTAAGAGAAGCATAACTATTCTCCCCTCTTTGTGGTTTCTCACTTACATACCCACCATAAGAAGGTTGGAATGTATGAGAGTAACTAAAAGGGTACGTGGAGTATTGACCATAACCAAAGGATTGGTTTTGATTGTACTCCCCATAAGGGTGATAGTTGTCATATTGTTGTTGAGGTTGATAACCGTATCCATTGTTCCAATATTCTCTTTCCATAATAGGTACCTGAAATACGATTCTCAAAACTATGTCAAAATCAGAAAATAAGAAAAAATAAAAACAAAACAAAAAACAAAAATAAAAAACCAAAAACAAGTGACAACTGTTGCCTCCCCGGCAACGGCGTCAAAATTTGATCGCTGTCGTATGCGTCAAAAATAATTTACACTTTCTTACTACTCAAAATATAAATATAGCAAGGGCAAGAAAGGATCGATCCCCACAGAGAGGTCTAGGTTGTCAATATATTTTCGGTTCCTTATATAAAACACCGGGTATTTTTCTGATTTTTATATACTAAAATAAAATAAAAGAAAAACAATAAAAAGTAAAGCACACAAATCAAGGTAGTGAGAATATTGGTTAAGGATTCATCTTCATTCACAAATATGGTTTCTTCACAATAACTAGAATTGATATTTAATCTCAACTTTTATCAAAAGCCCTAGAATATCTTGATCGCAAGAATATCCCGCTAATCTCCTTTTGTCATCAACAAACATATTAAAAGATGCGAGTATGAGTTCTATCTAAAAGAACAACCTAACGTGTAAAAGCACTAATCAAGTTTAATTCCCTAGATGCATTAAGTTCTATGAAATCAGGACAATCAAAACAATTGAACGTGGACAGCGCACTAATTCAATTTAACAAAGGTTACGATTCACATATGATCGATCATAAGAATATATCACTACAAACTATAATCATATTTATGCTACTTGTATTCAAGGAATATCACTTTTACGTATAATAAACCCTAAACTAGCAATATATGTGATTAGAAGTTCTACCAATTTGCAACTTGACAAAACAATCAATCAAATCATGTAACTATATTTTCAGAGAATCCTAAACGATAAATACGAGACAAAACTAATTTATCATATCAAAGAATCATGCTTTGTGAAATCCAACTATTCCATAACCAATAATAAAACTCTAGCTCATGTTCACGGAGTTCATAACAAGAAGAAAGAGAAACCCTATCATGTTTCTAAACCCTAGAACAAAAGTAGTAGATAAAAGATATAAGATTAGATTATTCTCTTTTATATGTTTTTCGATTTCCATAAAGGATACTCCTTCCAATATTAGGTCTTCTCAAAACCCATCTCCAAGTGGTCCACCAAGCCCATGTGTGAAAACCCGTGTAAAATTCTGTCCCAAAATACGCTTGCCGGGAAAATGGGTTTTTGACCGGAAATTGGACGGAATCCGGCACCGGAAAGCCTCCGTCGGTCACCTGAGATTCCTCTCCGTCGACGGAATATTCCGTTACGGCACCGTCTAAGTTAACAGTCAAGATGGTCTTCCGTTAGTCAACGGTTAAGGAGTGAGTCATTCACTGAGTCAGAACTGAGTCATCTAGCTAAATCGGCTGACTGGTTTGAGTTTCCATGATTGTGCTTCACTGCCTCACTACTATGTTTTCGTATTACGACTAATGAGTAGAGTGTATTTACCACATTCTATAAATAACTCTTATTGATCATTCTCAAATATTGTTATCGCTACGGATATTCAACAACAAAGTGTTGAACAGACACATGCAGAACATTAGAAGAACTTGAAGTATGAAGAATTCAAGATGTGTGTTGAAGAACCAAGGAAATCAAGCATAATGGATTGAGTTGAAAAGTTTATTTATTATATCCATATGTATTGAATAATTTTGTCACTAAAATTGACAAAGGGGGATATTATTAGGGCATTGCTAGGTTGAACCTACAAGTTTTGCCATTTCAAGCTTGTTGTCAATGTTAGGTGATCAAAACTATATCTTGATTTTTAGTCTACTAAGTCAAGTTTCAGATAGGTTAGAATTGTAGTTGAGTATCATAGATCACCCTTAAATCCTGAAAATCGACAAATACATTTTGGAGAACTTTTGTATCAGATATATAAACGCTGAACCATTTTATTTTACTCACTATACCATCATTCTATCTATTGAGACTATGTCGGGTATGACATATAGTAGATTAACAAACAAGATGTTTCGAGTCAAGCTTGTCTTATGAAAATCTCGAAATATGATTTAGGGATTGGATATTCAAAGGTCCCTAACAATATTAGTCCCATGAATTAATTTGTGGATCAATTGAAATTTTCCCATGCAAATGATTACATCACTTAGGAATGTTTCAATCATAAAAAGAGAGATATATGAACTTACTAAATTTCTACTCAAGGTAGTGATAGGTGTTGTAAACGCCTTGATATTTATCTTTTGTTTATGCTTTCTTTGTGAGTTTTCTTGTAAATTATGTATCTTATATTTGCTTTTGAGTTTATTAGGTGCAATGGAGTCATCACGAGCAAAAGAAGGAGAAAAATCCCAGTTGGAACGTAAAGAGAAAAAATGTTAATTCACATGCGAGTTATACTTGGATCGGGATAAAGTGCGCGAGAAAAAGGTGAAGAAAGTTGAATTGAGAAAGGAATTAGGCTGTCGGTTCTCCGAAACCGACAAACCATATATGACTTTGGTGGTCCTTATCTTATGAGTGGGTGTCCATAGGCATTCTTGGTTATCCCTTATCTACTCTTCCTGGGTGGTTGTATCCACTTCCATACCAACACAGAACCTAAAAATCAGAATTTCTCTTCTCATTTATATTTCTGTGTCTGAAATTGAGAAAAGAGAGGAATTAGTAAGGCGGCTGGCAGAGAGGAGAAGAGATGAATCTGAGAGGAGAAATCAATGAAGTTCAGAATTGATCTAGGAGGAATTAACTAGTGTTGCTGTTGTTTCATATCTGCATATCTAGAATTCAGAGATGAAGAGAAGAATACGGTGAAGAATTTGTGTGATTCAACACAGAAAAAGAGAATATGTTGTTGTTCATATTAGATTCAAGTATGTTGATTGGGTGAACCCAGAGAAATTGATGCTGCTGACTTGAGTTCATGGTGGTTTCAGCCAAAGAAGAAAGGGGTTTTTGCTCGAAATTGATTTGTACAACAAACTTGGAAGAGATGGTGGTCTCTGTGGTGAACTCGTAAGCGGAAGATGAAAAAGAAGGTAGATCTGAGATGTTGAAATTCATGGGAGACGTTGAGATTATGATGAAATTGAATCGAGAAGAAATTGAAATCTTGGGTTATTTTGAATTGCTCGAAGTTGTATTCATGACAGCAGAAGAGGGAATTTGTGGTGGTTGAATTGGTAGAGCTGTGAGGTGTGCAACTGTGACAGAATTGCAGGCAGTGTTGTTAAGGGTTGTGGCATAACTGAGAAGCGCTGTGAGTTGCAGGAACTGGTGGTGATATGAAGCAAGGAAATGGGAGTTGTTGGTGCTTGAAGTGTTAGCTGAACCAAATGAGTTTGTTGGTACTAATTCAAATAAGACAAGGAGATTAGAGAATTCGAGAATCAGATGGTGCTGCTAATCAAATCGTAGACAAAAGCTAGTGTTTGTATGAAACTGATGTTGTTGACACAAGCAACAAAGGGGATCTAAAATTGAATATGAGAGGAGGAATCGATGGAAGAATTGAAGTGGTGTGCTGGGTGTCTGAACTGCAGAGATGGGTAATGGTTAGATTTGAATTTGAGTATGGTAAATTAAGGTTTCAAGAAGAATTGAAACTGTTGTTGAGATATGGAGTTGATTCTGAGGCTGTATGGAAGAAAATGTGTGAATGGAAGGCTTAGAAGATGTGTTGAAATAGCTGGAGTTGAATGAGCAGATGGGATTTTAAGTTACAGAATGGCTGATGCTGTGTTGCAGGATTGAGCTGAAATGAGATTGCAGTTACTGTTTTGTTGTTGCTGTTACAGACTTGGCTTGTGAAGATACATGGCTGGATTGAAAGGAAATGCTTCTGGTGCTGTAGTGGAAATGTAGAGGTTTAGGTGGCCTGAGATGATATTGCAGCTGAGATGAGAAATAGAAAGAGGTAGTAGGTGGTGATGAATGAATGGTTAAGCTTAGATGAATGCTTAGGAGTTGGAAATAGACAGAGAATGGGAATGAAGTGTTGTGTGACATTGTTTTTGGTTAAAATGTGAAGCTACAGATGCAGTGGTGGTTGTTTGCAGAGAATGGTATGGCATGATCATTTGCAGATGTTGTATTGGCTCAAGAAAGGTTTAGATGACTGTGTAGGAGTCAAGGATATAGGGAGGATGAAAGAGCTGCAGTTCAAGTTGTTTTTGCTGCTAATGGAGCATACTCAGGTGTTAGTGCAGTCGCAGCCGAGAAATTATGTTGTTGCAGGAGGGATGTTCAAGGAATGTGTTGCAGGAGGTACTGGCTGTGGCCTGAGATGGTTGAACAAACAAGCTGCAGCTGTGAGAATGAGCAGCCATCTTGGATGGGATCAGTTGTGATGCGCAATGAGTGTGCAGCAGAAGTTTAGGCATTCACAATGGCTTTGGCCTAGAGCTAAGTCAGCTGAGTTAGCACTGACTCAGATCTGACTTAACTGACATCATTGTTCCAAATTGGTCTCCAATCATCTGACTCGTACACAGACTCAGTCACTTTGACTGAGTTGACTCGATGACCTGACCAGTTTGACTTGTAGCTTGTTTGACTTTACCGATTACCTGAGCTACTTCCCGGCCAAGTTCCGGTCTTTTTATGGGTCTTCCGGCGAGTAATTTTGAACGAGGTTTTTATTGGGATGTTTCTACACATTGTTTTATGGGCTTGGTGGACTTTTCGGTAATGGACTTCTTTGTTGGACTTTTTGAAGACTTGACCTAGTTTTGGAAAGATGAAAATATACAAAAGAGAAAGTTTCTACTTTCTTTGGATCACGTATTTTCTACTGGGAGCTTTGGAGAGCGGCGACTAGGGTTTGCTTTCATTTTTTTATTTTTCATCTTCTTCATATTATGTTGATTATGATTATAATGAACTCAAAAGCTATGAGTAGCTAAACACATATTATTGGTTATGTGATAAAGTAGATTTCACAGATGATATTTGATTCAATGAATTAGTTTTGTCTCAACTTTATTGTTTATGATTCATGGTTTATATTGTCATATGATTTGATTGTTTGTTTGGTTGACTCCGGAATCAATCCGATTTGCATTCATTTCTAAAGATATATTAGGGTTTTCAATACGAAAAAGTTGTTTATCCCTGATTTTAAGTAGCATAATTGTGGGTAGTGCTTATAGTGATGTATCCTACTGGTCACAAGTGAATCATAACTTTTGTTAAAACGGATTAGTGCTTTTACACGTTCGTTTGCATTGATTAGTCTATTCCATAAAACTTAATGCTCTTGGGTAGTTAAATCTAATTGTTTATGCTTATACAACAGGAGGGTCCGGTGTGTCACCCAGCGGCCAGGATACATAGGAAATTCTAACTACTGGCTTAGATCTTCCCTCCCGTCCTAGAATAACGTATTGGATCGGTTGATCCAATGGCTGGGCGTCCCTCCCGTCTGAGATTTATCCCCCCTCCCAGTATCATCCTAGATCTTAATCCAACGGCTCAGCATTTTAATTGTTTCAATTCCTCTGTGGTAACATCTTTCACTACCTCTACATATTCAGTATCCTCATTTATATCACTCCTTTACTTCTGTAACGCCTTTGGGACTCCATAGTCCATACTCCACTGAAAATTATAACCAGAGAAAACCCATGGATGAACTTATACCACTATGCAAGCTCTCATTTTTTTTTAGTATACCACCAATTCCAAAAGGAGATAAAGCTTTAGGATTTTTCCTCTACTTGCTAACAAGGTAATTGCTTCACTTTTACAAAGACCCTACTTTACAAATAGCAACTGATTGAATTAGAATCTATGTTACAGTTACAAATTCAAATATTTTCTTAGCATGGAAATAAACTTATTTCAATAAGTAATATTAGGTTTTATACTCCAAATAATTTGATCGGATTTCATGAGATTTCCTGAATTTCGAATTCATATTTAACTTATGGTTAAATTTCTATAGGAATTTGTGATTTTTTTTTTCTTTTTTTTGTTGTCTAAATTAAAACTTTGTTGTATCTTTTATTTGTGTGGCGAAATTTTTATGAGAGTCAGATTTTTGCATTGGGTCTAATTCGTATGAGTATTATATCTTTTATTTTAGTTTAAGATTTTGACTGAAAGCGGTTTCATTATCAAAAGTAATTGTGGATGGTGCAATATCTTTGAGCACTGAAAGGTTTTACTGTACTCATTGCAGGAATCGAAGAACTACAAAGAAGATTTGATCAATGTAAAGTAACCAGAGAAATTTAAAGTAAATTGGTTGGTTACGTGTACAGAGGATCAGAAGTTGGAAATATGGGTATTTATCCGTAGTCAGAACATGTATCTGATCAATATTTCATCTGTTTGATTATGTTTTCATTCTCACTGTTTGCATTTAGTATGTGCTTCTTGGTATTGCTTTTCATATTCGTTTTAGTGTTTTAGCTTGGCAGCTGATTTTTGCTGATGTGTTTTACTAATTCTTATTATCCTTTTCATGTAATTAATCCAAAATTGAAGACCTGGGCATTCATCTTGATTAGTACATGGAGTTGTTTACATGTTTGAGAAAATGTTACATTCAAAGCAAACTTTTACCTTTGAAAACTAAGTGTGCATCAAGTTATGTACGTATGCTTCAAAAAGAAATATGTATATCTGAGCCATGTATCACTGCCACGGTATTGCTTTTTAGTTTTTACAAAAATGATTCTATATTGATTTGACTTGAAATACTTCTTTGTTTTTACCAACAAACGGTGTAGTATGGTTGGTTTGTAGTGATCAGTCGTGGTTTGTTCATTTGTAAATGTGCTACAAGAATTTAAAGAACCATTGTTTTCATTTAAGTACGTCTAATTTGTCTTAAATTGTTTGTGTTTTATCTATTAAACGTAACTCAAAACCAAACTACTGAATATGGCATCCTAGGTCAACCGCATAGTAGGTGCTAAACTATGTCTTCCTATTTGTTGATCAGTTGTTTAATTTTTTTTTAAAGGTTTACCTTGAAAATTCCATATACTAACAATTTTGCTTATGTAGGGAGCGGAGTTATGCGACATGGCAAAGAATCTAATCTGGAAATTTAATAAAGAAGATCCTTGAGGGCATACTTCAGGCGGAAACACCAGCATCACTGCTTTAGGTGCCTCTCATGTGTCCATTATCCCCTACATTCACTGAGTTTGAAGAACTTGAATCGAAGCTTCAGAAATATCTTTTAAGGTAAATAGTAATACACATGTGTTTGCAATGTTCTTTATTATTACGATTTCTTTATTTTTCCGACCTTTTGAATGCAGATGTGGTAGATTTTTTAGAAACCATCGCCAACATCCAGCTCCTTCATAGGCCTTGCGGCCCATTCCGTATGCGTGAACTCAAAACTGAAAATCTCAGGTATACATTATGGCGGTCACCATCGTTAAGTTTTACCTCCACTGCCATCTCTTAATGCACATAACAAGACAACATTGAAGATTGGCATTTGGGATTCTGCTGCTAATCAGGTTGGTAACGAGTAATCGAGGCTGACTCCAAGCCAGGGTCGGTAATAAAAGTAGTATGCTCCACTTTTGTGAAGAAACTATCAAGGTATCGCCTATTTAGGGTATCAAGGAAACAACTATGACCAACAAGTTATGCCATTATTACATGGAAATATAAATTATCCTCCAAAAATGATGCCAAGTGTACCCCAACATCGAAATACCAGCGGTTGTAGAAATGCGAGAAATGTTAGTATTCTTATATTTGTACTATTCCCCATATACGATTTGGTATACCAGTGTTTGAAGTTGTGGTTTCTTAGCTTTACAGCCAGTTGTATATCAATCAACGTTTAAAAATCCTTTTTACATTGTACTTTATATATTCACTCAATTAATGTTGAGAAATCAGTTGACTACTTATTAAGAGAATGTCTTATTCTTAGATTGTTTGTTTGGGTACACTATGCTAAATGTTTATACTCTGTACAACCCGACTCTTAATCATAGATGCTTCTGTAATTTGCATGCTAATGCTATGTACCCCCTGTTTGATGTGCTTACCCTGTCTAGGATGAAGACTATAACTCTAGGCTATGCATGTATGTGTTTCTTATATACGTAAACAACAACTCCACATATAGACCTATTACTCAGGAAACTGAACTTATATAAGGCTATGCATTGTACCCGGGTTCTTCAGTTCAGGGATTACTTGCTTAGTAGTAATTTTGTTATTTCAATTGTTGGCCGTCTTGAATGATTATCCATTTTTTGTTCACGTGTATCCTCCTATGTATGCTAAATGAACCTACCGTTTAATGCAACAACACGGGCAATTGTCACCAAAACAACAGTCTAAATGGCGCAGAACAAAAATGTCGTTGTATTCTTGGGAACGATAACTGAAACGTATTGAATCCAAACATCTCATTCATTATAATATGAGTTGACTTTGCAATAGTCGTGTGTGGCACTTGATTAGTTAGCTTTGTATTGTATATTTTTACTGCGAGATTCAATTGGTGTGCTTTTCTTTTATCCAAAATCTTTTCCTTTTCAGTTATTATTATTTATTAATAGTGAACGTTGGGTAATCAGGTTATAACACTAATTTACCGTTTTTTTTAGCTTCTGGTGACAGTGGAGCCTCCCCTAAAATACTCTGTAGAAGTCCTGGAATAATTATGACAATAAACAGTACATATGATGTATCCAATCGGTAAAATCTTCTTTCTCAAAAATAAATTTGGTTTGTTGGCAGTCTAGGAGTTGTTGTTCATGTATGGTTTCTTAAGGAAGCTTGCATTTGCGTGAAGTATACCAGAAATATGGATTGGATTTGGATGAGTTAGGGAGTAACCATGCCACTTGTTTTCAAGAGAATATGATTCGGGAAATTGTATGTAGATCGGGAAGAAGTAAATTTCAGGATCAGGGTATTTGATCGAACTGTTTTTGTCCTTGGAATTAAATTCTTTATTTTGATAGAAATTGGTTTTGAGTTCTTTATTTTTTTATAGAGATTGATGGATGTACCAACCATTTGGTGAATTCATTCCCAAGATCTTCATTTTATGAAAGATTAAGCAAACACAAGGGATATTAAGCAAATATAACTAACATGGATTTTGTTATATTTTCCTACGGTAAGTAGGTTGATTTCATCTGAATTATATCTCTACCGAAGTGCTACTTCTGTAGCCTTTAATGTAACAAAATAGGATGTGTCGTGCCAAAATGGGAACATTAACGGAGTATGTTCCTCTTTTGCAGGTTCATAGGATGATCAGCTTAATCGGAAGAGTTGGTGTTGTTACTTTCGTCGCTTGGGTCCATATTGCGTATGTAAGGGAGCTAAAAAACAAGAGGTGATGTAGGTTGAAACTGGGCATGGCATCCAGGCCTTTATTCATCAAGCTAACTTTAAATTGTGTTGTACTGCCTGCACATAGTTGGGAATGTAAAATCTTTGGTTATGATTACATTTGTGAAACTGCATTGCCAAGCACAACTACTTTGAAGTATAATTACTTACATAATTATGTATCGTGTTTTTCTGACAGTCATACTCCCAAATCCATAATTACATTTGTTAGTAGTTAGATTATTACATTTGTTAATGGGTAGATTATAAGTGTTATTGGTTGGATTATAGTGATTTGTTTTATAGTTAATGTAAAGTTTTTTGTTTTTTTCTTAGAGTACCCAAATTTGCATCAATAAACAGTTTATCACCGAGAACTCATGAACTGCCATGCCATAAACTAGAACTTATGGCCATGGGTTGATGATTTCCTAGCCAGATTTAGGTCTCCTCTATCCAGATTTAGGATATTCGGATCTAAATGCCGCCCTCAAAAGAAAGTCTCTTTTATCCGCATTTAGCATATTTGGATCCAAATGCAGCCCTCAAAAGAAAATCATGCATCCCCAGTAATAGGTTCCTTGAATTTGTATAACATGAAACAATTACAGACCCAGTTACAAACCCTGTGAAATAGCCCGTGCATCTCAGCACGGGTCATTCCCTAGTGTTTTTACACTTTAGGTTGCTTTCTAAGTATAATTCATTTATGCATCTTTTAATGTGTTTGTGATGAAATCAGGGAATTAGCGGGATATACTTGCGATCAAGGTATCCTAGGACTTTTAGTAAATGAGAGATTAAAATACAATTCTAGTCATTGATGAAAATACATGTTTGTGAATGAAACTATCCCTTGACCAATATCTTCTTCTTATTGATTATTTTCATATTTTATTGCTTTCAGTTTATTTTTATTGCATTGATAAACAAAATCCCCCCTTGGTTACTTAAGAATCTAAAAATTGCATAACAACAATTGCCTCTTTGTGGAAACGAACTTCTTCTTACCACATACTTCATTTAAATTTAGTTGAGTAAGAAAGTGAAATTATTTTTGACGCATACGACATCGATCAAATTTTGGCGCCGTTGCCCGGGAGGCATACGACTTGTTATTAAGTTTTTAGTTTTTTTTTTTTTTAATTTATGATTTTATCTTTGCTTTTTGTTTTCTTGTCTTGTTTCTTACTTGTTTGCGAGAATTATTTTCAGGTACCTAATCCCTGACTTCTAAAGATTGGAAATATCCAAGGTACGGGATAGCTACTCGAAGAGGCACAATACTCCAACCAAGTCAAGACACAATGGAAGAACAAGGGTTAGAAGTGGAAGAAGAGTTATAACTAGAAGAAGAACAAGAGGTTCCATTCGTAAAAGAACCACTAGTTGAAGAAGAAGAAGTAATGGATGATCGTACGCTCAAGGACTTGGCTTCTCATAGGCTTGATACACAACGATGGTGTATTCAAACAAACTCAACCTTCGAGACCAAGTCGGGGTTGATTAGAGAGTTACCTAAGTTTCATGGCATGGCGAATGAGAATCCAAACAAGAATCTCATGGATTTCCACAACGTTATCATGGCCATGCTTCCAGAGAATATTAATGCGGATGGAGCGATGTTGAAAGCTTTTCCATTTTCTTTGGCGGACAATGCTAAGGAATAGTTGTCTTATTTACCGTCCAGGAGTGTCACTACATGGAACGGGTTGAAGAAACTTTTCCTAGAGAGATATTTTCCTGCATCCAAAGCTACTTAAATTCGCAAGGAGATTTGTGGGATACAACAAAAGCAGGGACGGTACTGGGGGTGGCTTACCCAGGCTGCATCCCCCCCCCCCCCCCACACACACACACACAAATATGAGAAACTCCATTTTAGCCAGCCTTTTCGTAAGAAAAAAAATTGAAAAAGCCCAGGTCAAAATTATAGTTTGCCCAAAATAAACTCTCTGTCTATAAAAAAAATGAGAAACCACACGCCCCGTATCCCACTAATAACTCTCTGTCTATACAAACATACAAGAAAAGTCTTCTGTTGACTCCCTCCTACCTTTTTTTCTTCTCATCTTGCATTTATTTTTAGTTTCTAGGTTAAAACTTAAAACACCAGTGACAGAGGTGAGGGTCAACAGATTCATATAACTATAGATTAGCTCAGGGTAAAACTTTTCATTATCCCATTAGTATGACATATTCATACGACTTCTATACTAATTTTATTGTTATGTTGCGTTTTTTTCTTCTTTTAAACTTTTGCGTCCTCTTCTGTTTCGGTTAGTGCTTCGAAATTAAATTCAACGGTGAAATTTACTCCCACTCCATCACAATTTCATCTATCCAGCCCATGTTGTTTCCAAATATTCTAAAATTTGGTCCATGCGTACGTAAATTAAAAATTAGCTCAAATATCAAAATCTATTACATAATATTTCCCCTCTTTTCTTTTCACAAACAATGACAAAAATTTGACATTTTAACTGTTCTGATGTATAGGTTTTTAATTTCATGAATTGATTTGAAAATCATACAAAGATATAGAAGTAATATTTTAAAATTTTAAAAATTCGGGCGGCCTTCGGCCGCATTTCAGATAATAATATTTATTTTTATTATATATGTTGTCTTTGTAATTTTAAATATTGTCACTGAGCTGAACCTTACTATACAGAAAATGATAAGCAGCATGATGTGCTTTTATCACTGTGTTTATATTTAGATTGCTATAAGCTGGGTGTACGAATTTTTTTTTTAGCCCACCCGAACACAAATTCCTGGTTCCGTCGCTGAACAAAAGGATGGGGAGTCATTGTATGAATGTTGGGAATGGTATAAGAGATTGGTGGCAAGCTGCCCTCACCACAAATTCAGTGACGTTATGATAATCCAATACTTCTACGAAGGTCTCCAACCAAGTGATAGATATCTTCTTGATGCTGCGGGTGGTGGTGCACTAGTGAACAATATGGTGGCTCAAGCTATGGAGTTGATTGAAAGTATGGCTGCGAACTCGCAATAATTCTACACAAGAGGTGAACCAATGGTTAGGCGAGTGTATGAAGTTACTGATTCATTATCACACCGTGATCAAATGATGGATAATATGGAGAGAATGATGCATAAGATGGCTACGGTTATTATACCTTCACATGATGAAGAGTTGGATCAAGCTAGTGCGGTCTTTCCAAATCAGTAAAGACAGTATGATCCCTCCTCCAACACTTACAATCTGGGATGGAGAGATCAACCCAATTTTAGCTATGCCAATAATCAAGGTGCAGTTCAACAACCTAATTTCAACCGTTTGAGTAGGTTTCAACCACAACAACAACAATTTCAGCAACAACAACCACAATAATCTACTCAAAATCAATGTTTCGATATCGATGCAAAGCTTCAAACAATGATGCAAGGCATTTCTACTATGTTTCAAGAAAGTCAAAAGTAGACCAAGAGTGCAATTAAGGACTTGCAGACACAAATGAGTTCCATGGCGATGGATATAAATAAATTGAAGGCACAAAATAGTGGGAAACTCCCTTTTCAACCTATTAACCCAAAAGAGGGTGTCAATGATATTACATTGAAAAGCGATACACAACTTGTGTAACCCGAAGTTACTGTTTTGGGTAAATAATAAGTCCCCATGGAGCCTGTTTTGGAGGAAAAGAGGGATGAAATTCCCCACGTTCCCGAGGTACATGTTACTAACTCTAAAACTCCCATTCCTACTTATGTTCCTCCTTTACCTTTCCCACGCAGATTTTCAAATTCCAAGAAGGAAGAACTAGAAAAGGAGATTTTAGATGTTCTCAAGAAGATCCATGTAAACATACCACTCATTGATGCTATTAAGCAAGTTCCAAAGTATGCAAAGGTGTTGAAGGACTTGTGCATCAATAAGCAAAGGCTCAAGGGAAATGAAGTGCTAAGTGTGGGGGAGAATTCTTCGGAAATCTTACAACACAAACTTCCACTGAAATGCAAGGATCCCGGTAGCTTTGACATTCCCGTCACAATTGGTAACACTACATTTAACAAAGCAATGTTGGATTTAGGTGCATCTGTTAATGTTATGCCAGCATCCATGTATAATTCACTTGATCTTGGCCTTCTTAAAAAGGATGGAATTGTGTTGCAATTATCCGATCATTCTAATGTCTACCCAATGGGTATTGTTGAGGATGTTCTTGTGCAGATTAATCAATTAGTCTTTCCAACTGACTTTTGTGTGTTAGAGATGAATGAAGGTTCACCGGACTCATCTCTTCCATTGATACTTGGGCATCCCTTCATGAAAACGGCGAAAACCATTATTGATGTGGACAAGGGAACACTAACTATGGAGTTTGATGGAGAAACAATACATTTCAACATTTTCGAGACGATGAGATATCCTAGTGATGTCCACTCTTGTTTCTATATTGATGTTATGGATACTTTGGCACAACAAGTATTTGAATTGAATGGTGATGATGATTTGGAAACCGTTTTAACTATATCTATGGATAACAGTGTAGAGCGTGGTAATGAAGTCAAGGAAGCCCTTGGGTATCTTAACTCACTACAAGGATGCCCAAAAACTCATAATATCTGTTTTATTTCTTTACCATAAAATGATGAAAATCTTGTACCTTCAATTTTTAAATCTCCAAAGTTAGAATTGAAACCTCTTCCCGATCACTTAAAGTACTTGTACTTGGGTGACAATGAAGAGTTACTTGTGATTGTTTCTAATGAGCTTAGTGAATTACAGGAGCAAAAACTTCTAAGGGTGCTAAGGAAATACAAGACGGCCTTAGGATGGACAATTGCTCATATCAAGGGTATAAGCCATGTAGTTTGTATACACAAGATCCGTTTGGAGGACGATGCAAAGCCTACAAGGAAAGCGTAACGTCATTTGAAACCCCCCCCCCCCCACCCCCCCATGATGGAAGTTGTGAAAAAGGAGATACTCAAGCTTTTGGATGTGGGTGTTATCTACCCCATATCCGATAGCAAGTGGGTAGGACCTCTACAAGTAGTACTAAAGAAATCAGGTATGACAGTGGTGGAGAATGATAAGAACGAACTTGTCCCAATTCGTGTGCAAACCAGTTGGAGGGTTTGTATTGATTACAGGAAATTGAATGCCACCACTAGAAAATATCACTTTCCACTGCCTTTTATTGATAAAATGCTTGAACGTTTAGCTGGACACTCTTACTATTGTTTCCTTCATGGTTATTCAGGGTACAATCATATTGTGATAGTACCGGAGGATCAAGAGAAAACCACTTTCACTTGTCCTTTTGGTACTTTTGCTTATAGAAGGATGCCTTTTGGCTTGTGCAATGCTCCAGCTACCTTTCAAAGGTGTATGGTAAGTATCTTTTCGGAATATGTTGAAAACATAATCGAAGTGTTTATGGATGACTTTAGTGTCTTTGGTGATTCATTTGACCTTTGCTTGAACAACTTGTCATTAATCCTTGAACGATGTGTTGAAACAAACCTTGTGCTGAATTGGGAGAAGTGCCATTTTATGGTAACTCATGGCATAGTTTTAGGCCATATAATATATTATAAAGGCTTGGAAGTTGATAAATCTAAGATAGGCCTTATTCGTGCTTTAATCCCTCCCACTACGGTGAGGGAGATACACTCTTTTTTTGGTCATGCATGTTTTTATCGTAGATTCATCAAGGATTTTCCCAAGATAGCATCACCACTTTGCAACTTATTGCTAAAAGATGTGGTTTTTAACTTTGATGAAAAGTGTATGGCGGCATTCAATCGTTTGAAAGAACTTTTGATTTCAGCCCCTATCATTGAACCACCGGATTGAAGCAAGCCTTTTGAGCTCATGTGTAATGCAAGTGACTATGCGGTTGGTGCGGTACTTGGGAAACGTGTGGGGAATATACCTCATGCTATTTATTATGCTTCTAGGATACTCAATGAGGCCCAACAAAACTACACAACCACTGAAAAAAGAGTTATTAGTTATTGTATTTGCATTGGAGAAATTTTGCTCTTATCTAATTGGTACAATAGTTGTTGTCTTTTCTGATCATGCAGCAGTTAGGTGCTTGCTAATGAAGAAAGAACCGAAACCAAGGCTCATACGATGGATTCTACTCTTATAAGAGTTTGATATTGAAATCAAGGACAATAAAGAAATTGAGAACACCGTTGCGGATCACTTGAGTTGTCTTGCTATGGACAAGGAAGTTATCCCATTGCCTGGAAGTTTCCCAGATGAGAAACTATTCTCAATTGGATTTGGAGAACCATGGTATGCCGATATTTTCAATTACTTGGTATCTAAACAAATCCCACAGAACTTGTCTGGTGCTAAGAGGGACAAACATAAGAGGTTAGGGAACCGATACATATGGAATGATCCATACTTATGGAAACATTCTAGTGACCAAGTAATAAGAAGGTGTGTTCCCGAATATGAATTTCAATCTATCTTTTTGTCACTCTAAAGCTTGCGGAGGACATTTTGGGAGTAAGAGAACCGCTCACATGGTACTTGAAAGTGGTTTCTATTGGCCAACCTCGTTCAAGGATGCATATACATTTTGTACAACTTGTGATAGGTGCCAAAGAACAGGCAATCTATGTGCCCAAAATCAAATGCCACAAATTTTTATTCAATTTATTGAAGTTTTTGATGTATGGGGTATTGATTTTATGGGTTCTTTTTTCAACTCTCATTGGAATTTCTATATCTTACTTGCTGTTGATTATGTCTCGAAATGGGTGGAAGCTAAGGCCACCCTAACTAATGATTCTAAAGTGGTTTCAGATTTTGTGCAAGCTAATATTTTTGCAAGGTTTGGAATTCTAAGAGCCATAATAAGCGATGGAGGTTCGCACTTCAAAACCAGGTTCTTACAAAGCTTGTTAAATAAGTACAATGTAGCGCACAAGATGGAAACACCTTATCATCCCCTAACAAATGGACAAGCCGAGGTTTCTAACCGGGAGGTGAAATCCATTCTAGAGAAGACGGTGAATCCAACAAGGAAAGATTGGAGCATGCGACTTAATGATGCTTTGTGGGCTCATAGAACCGCTTACAAGACACCTATAGGGATGTCTCCCTTTAGGCTTGTGTATGGTAAACCTTGTCACTTACCCATTGAAATTGAGCATAAGGAGTTTTGGTCTATTAAGAAATGCAATATGGAGATGGATAGTGATAGAAAGCAAAGGAAGTTACAACTCCAAGAGATAGAAGAGCTTCACAATGATGCATTTGAAAGCTCACACATTTACAAGGAGAAAACGAAGGCCTTTCATGATACTATGATTTCTAGAAAACAATTTTGTGTTGGGAAGAAAGTGTTTTTGTTTAATTCTCTTAAAGGGTTAGAACTTAATGGGAACCGTTTGAAACCATATTATGATAATTTCACTTCTAAGTGGTGTAAGGAGTTAACTTTGTGGAAATAATCCCTCCGGAGGAGGCTTAGAAAGCAAGGAGATAGTCGGGTGACGACTTTAAAACAAGCGTTAAATGGGAGGCAACCTATAGAATGACTTTTCTTATTTTATTTTTATTCTTTTTGTCTTGTTTTTAGTTTTTTCTTGTCGTACATTTACTTTTTTTATGATTTCTTGTCATTTATTTCAATAAATTGATAAAATCACTGGTAAGTTAAGGTCACGTTGGATTAGACCTTTTATTGTTACTAATGTGTTTTCTCATGGTGTAGTAGAAATTCGTAGCATAGCTACATTCAAGGAACTTAAAGTTAATGGGAACCGTTTGAAACCATATTATGATAATTTCACTTCCTAAGTGGTGTAAGGAGTTAACTTTGTGGAAATAATCCCTCTGGAGGAGGCTTAGAAAGCAAGGAGATAGTCGGGCTGACGACTTTAAAACAAGCGTTAAATGGGAGGCAACCTATAGAATGACTATTTCTTATTTTATTTTTATTCTTTTTGTCTTGTTTTTAGTTTTTTCTTGTCGTACATTTACTTTTTATGATTTCTTGTCATATTATCATGTAGGATTTCCCAACTTGACTTACTTTGGATGACTCAATTTACATTGAGAATAATGTAAAGTTTAAGTGTGGGGGAGTGGTTAAGCATTTGCATTGATTTTTTTTTTAAAATTTCAACTTTTGTGTAAATTAGTGAATAAAAAACTCCAATTTTTAGTTAGTTTAGAGTCACATAGTATACATGTCGCTAAGATTACATCGAGATTCTCATAAGAGTGACTAAACTTAGAGATGACATAGAACATGATCGGGCTTCTTACTTGTATGAGAGTTAAAGTTGGATTTAACCATGCCAGCGGAAAATGAGGTGCAAACTGAATTCGATATTATAGTTGTGATCCCTTATAGTGGAGACTACCCATGTTGCATCATGAGAGGCACCGACCTTCAATTCTTTGTACGTGTCTAAATATGTGCTTTTAGAATGTGTGTCGCCGTACGTAAACTCCGGGTAGAATGGTAAGCTACCCAACCTCCCACCAATATAAGCACTACATTGATCTCTTGAGTGCTATTTTATCAATCATGACGGTGACATCGAATTGCTAACTTACATACCACTTGTAATATTGTTCGCAGTTAACACCTTCCACTTTATCTCTCCCTACACCAACAGGTCCATAGAAACACCATCATCATCAACAAGCAGAGCATCACAAATTCGAAGGAAAGTTGAAGACATTCGAATTATACAAGCAACAGTACAAAAATGAGCAAATTTCAGATTCAAGTAAAGCAACAAGACAAGGAGCAGAATTTTTACAAGTTGAAGACTATTGTACAAGAGTGAAGATTATCAAGATGAGAATTCAAGAAGTTTATGATATCGAGACATACAAGTTTTGAAGAATTGAGCGGTAAAGTACTTACACCATGGACTTTATACTTGCATTTTTATCTTATTTGTATTTTATTTTCTCTTGTCTTGTCTTAAAAAAAAAAAATTGGGACAAAGTTATCACTATGCTAGGTCCCTTGTTTAAATTTAGAAAAACAAACAAGAAGAAAAAAAAAGACAAGAGAAAATTTTGTTAGGTTCATTATTAGTTTTATTATTTTGTTTTGTTTTGATTTTGTATTTGTTTTATTTTTCTTGTCTCATTAAAAAAAAATTAGAAACAAAAAAGACAAGAAAAATGTGTTGTATCATATTTTGGTTTGTTTAGTTTTTTTTTGTTTAGTTTTGTATTCTTTCAATAAATCCAATGGAAAGAAGGAATATTCATAATGAGGTTTCAAGCAACAAGGAACTAGAGAAAAGTGTTACATTGTCAAGATTCTACGAAGTTCAAGATTTCATCATCAAGAGTTGAAGACCGAAGACGAAGATGAAGATAAGGATTGAAAACCGAAGACGTTTTTATAGATGCTGTGAGAGTGGTGCTAACTGCACGTCGAACGGATAACGAGGTAAGTAAACATATTCCCACCTTCGTTAAGTGGTTGATTTCCTTTCTTAGAGATCGCCAGAAAAAAAGGGTTTTCAAAATGAATAAAAGATGTGGGTTTTCAAAATAATTCGGAGGGTTTTTGCCTTCCTACCATTCAAGGTGTCGCAGGATTCTCTCTTTACTCTTACCTGGACACATGTGTGACCCATAAAAAGCTATTTATTATTGATAGCAACTTCATAAAACCCTTTTTGGTAAGGCAGAGTCAAGACTTTTGATCACTCTCGAACTTGGATTTCTTTCGATAAGGGATGGTTATTTCTCTCTCAACTTTTAAGGATGAGATTGTATTCATATATATGTGTCTAACATCTTATTACTAGTATGCAGAATCTCTATGTCTTCTTACCGCGTTGGATGCTATCATTTCGGAGAACTTGTAAGTTGGAAAAGTAGGTTTTGTGGGTATATCTCTAGTAAACCCTCACGAGACTAAAACTCGTCCACTAGGGACACCTAGGGGTTCAAAGGATTGTTATACATGTTAAGTGTGACCGTAGCCTCGACGAAATGGAGTTGTATGTATGTGTTAGAATTATTTTGTTTGATTTGCTCGAGGACTAGCAAAGTCTAAGTGTGGGGGAATTTGATAGGTGTTGTAAACGCCTTGATATTTATCTATTATTTATGCTTTCTTTGCTAGTTTTCTTGTAAATTATGTATCTTATATTTGCTTTTGAGTTTATTAGGTGCAATGGAGTCATTATATGCAAAAGAAGGAGAAAACACCCAGTTGGAACGTAAAGACCAAAATGTTAATTCACATGCGAGTTATACTTGGAGCGGGATAAAGTGCACGAGAAAGAGGTGAAGAGAGTTGAATTGAGAAAGGAATTAGGATGTCGGTTCTCCGAAACTGACAAACCATATATGACTGATAGGTGTTGTAAAACACCTAATTTTATATCTAGTATTTATGCTTTCTTTGCTATTATCATTGGGAATTGTATCTTATGTGTGAATTTGAGTTTATCAGGTACAATGGAGTCATTTAGATCAAAAGATTATGAAATCATTCATTTGGAGCGGGAAGGCCAAAAAGGATGATTCACATGCGAGACATACTTGGAGCAGACTAGGTTGCGCAAGGAGGAGGTGAAGAATGAACCATCAGTTTTCCATAACTGACAGTTGAGAAAGAAGTAAATGGGTTGTCGGCTATCTGGGACCGACAGGCCATGTGTGAGTTGGTTACCCCTTAACCATTAATGTGGGTAGTCAATATGAATTCCTTTTCCTACACAAACCTAAAAATCAGAGACACTCATGATTAGAGTTTATGTTTTCAACTTGGCCTGAGTGAGATGGCGGCAGCATTATTCAGCCAGAAAAGAAAAGAAATCAAGAGAGTTATTCAGGGAGAAGATGGAAGAAACGATGGGCTTCATGTATTTGATGAAATTGAAACAAAGAGAGATAGAAAAGTTAGGGTTTTAAAAGAATAAATTGATTTGGGTTGTGCTCAGAATGGATTTCTGAAGTTAAGGATTTTTTAGAAGAATTAGGTCACGAATTTGTAGAACAAGAAGAATTAAGACATGGGTTTCGCTGTGATTCGAGTTTTCTATGGGTTAATGCTACTGTTGAAGACGGCTGTATGAATTAAGGGTTTGAGATGATTCTTGGCGATGAGTAGGGTTCTATTATAATGAAAAGAAGATTCAGTGGGTGTTTTTGTTCATGGTTCTTTGATGGATTGGGAGAACTGAGTAGATGTATGTTAGGCTAAATTTGTTATAGTAAGTGCAGGTGATGGTGCTCAAGATTGCACTGATGGTGGATTGATGTTGCTGGAATGCTTGAATTGCAGGAAGCTGAAGGCTAGGAGCAAATAGATGGGTTTCTTGCAGTCTATGTTGGCTTGCTGGTGTATTTTTTGAATGAAATGAAGTAGAAGTTGGGTACCCATTGATTTCGGTATGAAGATGAATCTGAGGTTGATTTTGGGTTTTGAATGGTTGGACTGTGGTGAGAAGTTGATGGTGGTAATGCTATGTGGATGGGTGCAGCTGCAGGTGGAAAGATTGTCCTGAGATGCAATAATAAGATTGATGTTACAGATGTTATGGAGTCACAACTGGTGTCAAGATGGATCTGGAGCAGATTGAGAACAAATGGGTTGCATCTAAACACAAAGAAAATGAGAAAATGGGTCTTGGATTGGTGGTGCTGTCTCAATATTGAGAGGCTTTGATGGTGGTTTCGAAGAATTGGGACAAGGATTGTAGGGGCTAGACAACAATTGCGGTGTTTGTGCTGCTGTAGCTTTGCTGAGAAACTGCAGCTGCAATTCAGGAAGATGTTGCTGCCATTAATTTCAGATATGCAATGTGCAAGTGAAACTGCAGGCGATGGCAAAGCGGTGTATTGAATGAGCTAATGGATTGTGTGCTGCTAATGGGGAATTGCAGTATTTGGAGATGAATTGCAATATGCAAGAAAGATGGAGTTGCAGTTGGTGAAGCTACTGAGATGCAATTGCAGGTAATTCGAGTTGAGAAGAAATTGCTCAAGTACTGAGTAGTTAATGAAATGGTGATGATTTTCTGCTGCTTAGATGTATGCCGAGGTGCCGGTTATGCTATGAATGAAAGTTGAAGGTGGAATGTAAGATTGAATGGAATTATGGTGATTGTGCTAATGTGTACTGGTGGTACCTGAGATGGTGTTTCTGCGAGGGAATGGAGCAGTAACGGAGTTGGTTTGAGATGAAATTTAGCTGAAACAGGTGTGCCAAGAATGAGCTTACAAGGGATTAGATCAGCTGCAGATTTGAACCTTCGCTATGGGTTTAGATTGCAGGGGCTCTATGGAGTTCTTATCCCTTGCCATAAGAGTAGGTCATGGGATGGAGGCAAGGGCAAATGACTGATTTCAGAATTGTTGTTGTATTGGTATACGCAACTGAGATTGCAGATTTGGTGATGCAGATAACAAGGTGATAGTACTGCAGGTGGGTTTGAGCTGATGCAGGTGCTGGTAATGAATTTGTGTTGGAACTGAGAGATACAAAAGGGTTGGATATAAGCTACATATGGTGCAAGATAGGGCCAACATGGCAGGATATAAACTAGTAAAGCACAATGATTGTGCATCAGTGCTCTGGCCTGTGCAAGACTATGGCTTGGAAACTCAGTCAGCTGATATTGATTCGACCTTCTGACTCGGTTCTGACGACTTGACTCAGTTAACTTGACCAAGCTACCTTGTTTGACTGGTGACCGGGTAGACTTTGCCGGTCACCTGAGAATTTTTCTGGCACCGGAATCCGGTCAACTTCCGGCCGAAAACACAGTTTTCCGGTGACTTTTGGGACATATTTTTACTTGGGTTTTTCCTCACTTACGGGCTTGGTGGAATCTTACTATTGGAGCATTTGGACCTTGGGCTTTGAAGACCTAATTTGGAAAGTTGAAAAGCTATAAAAGGGAAAAGTTCTATTCTTTTGGGACGTATTATTCTACGGGAGTTTTGGAGGAGAGCAGCGACTAGGGTTTGCTTTCGTTTATTTTTCATCTTCTTCATTTCATTTTTATTATTGATTATGAATATGATTATGTTGAATCCAAAAACTATGAGTAGCTAAACATTTATTATTGGTTATGGGATATAAAGTGGATTTCACAAATAAGATTTGATTCAATGTATTAGTTTTGTCTCAATAATTTACTGTTTATGATTCATGGTTCATATTGTTGTATGATTTGATTGTTTATTTGTTTGAGTCCGGAATCAATCCGATTTGCTTTCACTTCTAGAGCTATATTAGGGTTTTCAATACGAAAACGTTGTTTATCCCTGATTTTAAGTAGCATAATTGTGGGCAGTGCTTGTAGTGATATATCCTACTAGTCACATATGAATCATAACTTGGGTTAAATCGAATTAGTGCTTTTACACATTTTGATTGCCTTGATTAGTCTTATTCCTTATAACTATTGCTTTTAGGGAGTTAAATCTAATTGTGCTTTTACACTTTAGGTTGCTTTCTAGGAAGAATTCACATATGCATCTTTTAATGTGGTTGTGATGAAATCAGGGAATTAGCGGGATATACTTGCAATCAAGGTATCCTAGGAATTTTAGTAAATAAGAGATTAAAATTTAAATTCTAGTCATTGTTGAGAATTCAAGTTTGTGAATGAAACTATCCTGTGACCAATATCTTCTCCTTATTGATTATTTTAATACTTTATTGCTTCAATTTATTTTTATTGCTTTGATAACTCAAACCCCCCCCCCCCTTTTGGTTACTAAGAATTTGAAAATTGCATAACAACAATAGCCTCTCTGTGGATACGAACTCTTTCTTATCGCATACTATTTTTATTTTAGTTAAGTAAGAGAGTGAAATTAATTTTTACTCGGCTGACAACCGACCAAATTTTGGCGTCGTTGCCGGGGAGGCAAACGGCTTGTTATTAAGTTTTTAGTTTCTTTTTATAATTTTTGCTTTTATCTTTGCTTTTTGTTTCTTGTCTTGATTCTTACTTATTTGCGAGAATTGTTTTCAGGTACCTAATCCCTGGCTTCCAAGGATTGGAACTATCCAAGGTGCGGGATTGCTACTGGAAGAGGCACAATACTCCAACCAAGTCAAGACATACCGGAAGAGCAAGAGTTAGAAGTGGAATAAGAATTATAACTAGAAGGAGAACAAGAGGTTCCATTTGTAGAAGAACCACTAGTAGAGGAAGAATAAGCAATGGGTGACGCAAATCGTACACTCAAGGATTTGGCTTCTCATAGGCTTGATGCACAACGATGGTGTATTCAAACAAATTCAACATTCGAGATCAAGCCTGGGTTGATTAGAGAGTTACCGAAGTTTCATGGTATGGAGAATGAAGACCCAAACAAGCATCTTATGGAGTTCCATACCATTGTTAAGGCCATGCTTCCAGCGGAGACTGAAGCCGATGGTGCAATGTTGAAAGTTTTTCCATTTTCTATGGTGGACAGCGCTAAGGATTGGTTGTATTGTTTTCCATCTAGAAGTGTCACTACATGGAACGGGTTGAAGAAACTCTTTCTAGAGAGGTATTTTCCTATGTCAAAGGCAACTCAAATTCGCAAAGAGATTTGTGGAATAAAGCAACATGTGGGTAAATCCTTGTATGAATGTTGGGAGCGATACAAGAGATTGGTGGCAAGCTGTCCTCACCATCAATTCAGCGATGCTATGATAATCCAATACTTCTACGAAGGTCTTCAATCAAGTGATAGATATCTTCTTGATGCAGCGGGTGGTGGTACACTAGTGAACAAGACGGTGGCCCAAGCTGCCGAGTTGATTGAAAGCATGGCTGCAAACTCGCAATAATTCTACACAAGAGGTGAACCAATGGTTAGGCAAGTGCATGAAGTTAGTGATTCATCATCATCACACCATTATCAAAGGATGGACAATATGGAACACATGATGCAAAAGATGGCTGCGATTATATTACCTTCGTATGGTGAAGAGTTGGAGCAAGCTAATGCGATTTTTCCAAATTAACAAAGATGGTATGATCCCTATTCCAACACCTACAATCCGGGATGGAGAGATCATCCAAATTTCATCTATTCCAACAAGCAAGGTTCGGTTCAACAACCTACTTTCATCCGTCCGAGTGGATTTCAACCGCAACAACAACAATTTCAGCAACCATAAAAATCAGTGCAAAACCAAGGTTCCGATATCGATGAAAAGTTACAAACAATGATGCAAGGTATTTCTACCATGTTCAAGGAAAGCCAACAAGAAACTAAGAGTTCTATCAAGGAGTTACAGACACAAGTGGGCTCCATGGAGATTGATATCAACAAATTGAAGGCACAAAATAGTGGGATACTCCGTTCTCAACCCATTAACCCAAAAGAGGGTGTCAATGCTATTACGTTGAGAAGTGGTACACAACTTGAGCAACCCAAAGTTGCTGATTTGGGTGAAGAGGAAGATCCAATGGAGCCAGTTTTGGAGGAAAAGAGGGATGAAATTCCCCAAACACCCGAGGTACCTATTCTTAACTCTAAAACTCATATTCCTACTTATGTTCCTTCTATGCCTTTTCCTCGCAGATTTGCAAGTTCTAAGAAGATGGAACTAGAAAAGGAGATTTTAGACGTTCTTAAGAAGATTCATGTGAATATACCACTTATTGATGCTATCAAGCAAGTTCCCAATTATGCAAAAGTGTTGAAGGAATTGTGTACCAATAAGCAAAGGATTAAAGGAAATGAAGTGCTAAGTGTGGGGGAGAATGCTTCGGCAATCTTACAACACAAACTCCCACTGAAATGCAAGGATCCCGATAGCTTTGACATTTCCGTCACAATTGGTAACACCACTTTTAACAAAGAAATGTTAGACTTAGGTGCATCCATTAATGTTATGCCGGCATCCATGTATAATTCACTTAATCTAGGTCCTTTGAAAAAGGCTGAAATTGTGTTGCAATTAACCGATCGTTCTAATGTTTACCCAGTGGGTATTGTTGAGGATGTTCTTGTGCAGGTTAATTAACTTGTATTTTCAGCTGCCTTTTGTGTGTTAGAGATGGATGAAGGTTCACCGGACTCATCTCTTCCATTGCTACTTGGGCGTCCCTTCATGAAAACGGCTAAAACCATTATTGATGTGGACAAGGGAACGTTGACTATGGAGTTTGATGGAGAAATAATACGTTTCAACATTTTCGAAATGATGAAATATCCTAGAGATGTCCACTCTTGTTTCTCCGTTGATGTTATGGATACATTGGCACAAAAAGTGTTTGAATTGAATGGTGATGATGCTTTGGAAACTATTTTAATTACATCCATGGATGATGGTGTAGAGTGTGGTAACGAAGTCAAGGAAGCCCTTGGTGATCTTAACTCACTACAAGGATGTCCGGAAACTCATAATATCTCTTTTATTTCTTTACCATGCAGTGATAAAAAGATTTTACCTTCTATTGTTAAATCTCCAAAGATGGAATTGAAACCTCTTCCAAGTCACTTAAAGTACTTGTACTTGGGTGACAATGAAGAGTTACTTGTGATTGTTTCTAACGATCTTAGTGAATTACAGGAGCAAAAAATTCTAAGGATGCTAAGGAAGCACAAGACGGCCATAGGATGGACAATCGCCGATATCAAGGGTATAAGCCATGCCGTTTGTATGCATAAGATTCGGTTGGAGGATGATGCAAATCCTACAAGAGAAGCGCAACGTCATTTGAACCCTCCCATGATGGAAGTTGTGAAAAAGGAGATACTCAAGCTTTTGGAAGTGGGTGTTATCTACCCCATATCCGATAGCAAGTGGGTGAGACCGGTACAAGTTGTACCAAAGAAATCAGGTATTACGGTGGTAGAGAATGATAAAAACGAACTTGTCCCAACTCGTGTGCAAACCGGTTGGAGGGTTTGTATAGATTATAGAAATTTGAATGCCACCACTAGGAAGGATCATTTTCCATTGCCTTTTATTGATCAAATGCTTGAACGTTTAGCTGGACATGCTTATTATTGCTTCCTTGATGGCTATTCAGGTTATAATTAGATTGTGATAGCACCGGAGGATCAAGAGAAAACCACTTTCACTTGTCCTTTCAGCACTTTTGCTTATATAAGGATGCCTTTTGGCTTGTGCAATGCTCCATCTACCTTTCAAAAGTGTATGGTAAGTATCTTTTCCGAATATGTTGAAAACATCATTGAAGTGTTTATGGATGACTTTCGTGTCCTTGGTGATTCATTTGACCTTTGCTTGAAAAACTTGTCATTAATCCTTGAACGATGTGTTGAAACAAACCTTGTGCTAAATTGGGAGAAGTTCCATTTCATGGTAACTCATGGCATAGTTTAGGCCATATAATATCTTCTAAAGGCTTGGAAGTTGATAAATCTAAGATATACCTTTTTTGTGCTCTAACCCCTCCCACTACGGTGAGGGAGATACACTCTTTTTTTGGTCATGCAGGTTTTTATCGTAGATTTATCAAGGATTTTTCCAAGATAGCATCACCACTTTGCAATTTATTGCAAAAATATGTGGTATTTAACTTTGATGAAAAGTGTATGGCTGCATTCAATCGTTTGAAAGAACTTTTGATTTCAACCCCTATCATTAATCCACCGGATTGGAGCAAGCCTTTTGAGCTCATGTGTGATGCAAGTGACTATGCGGTTGGTGTGGTGCTTGGGCAGCGTGTGGGTAAGATACCTCATGCTATTTATTATGCTTTTAAAACGTTAAATGAAGCCCAACAAAACTACACAACCACTGAAAAATAGTTTTTAGATATTGTATTTGCATTGGAGAAATTTCGCTCTTATCTAATTGGTATAAAAGTTGTTGTCTTTTCTGACCATGCAGCTCTTAGGTACTTGCTAATGAAGAAAGAAGCGAAATCGAGGCTCATACGATGGATTCTACTCTTGCAAGAGTTTGATATTGAAATCAAAGACAAGAAAGGAATTGAGAACACCGTTGTGGATCACTTGAGCCATATTGCTGTGTACAAGGAAGCTATTCCATTGCGTGAAAGTTTCCCGGATGAGCAACTATTCTCAATTTCCTTTGGAGAACCATGGTATGCAGATATTGTGAATTACTTGGTAACCAAACAAATCCCGAAGAACTTGTCTAGTGCTGAGAGGGACAAAGTTAAGAGGTTAGGGAACCAATATATATGGGATGACCCATACTTATGGAAACATGGTAGCGACCAAGTAATAATAAGGTGCGTTCCCGAATCTGAGTTTAATTCTATCTTGTCTTTTTTTCACTCCTATGCTTGCGGAGGAAATTTTGGAAGTAAGAGAACCGCTCACAAGGTACTTGAAAGAGGTTTCTGTTGGCCAACCTTATTTAAGGATGCATACATATTTTGTACAACTTGTGATAGGTGCCAAAGAATAGGCAATCTAGGTGCCCGAAATCAAATGCCACAAACCTTTATTCAATTTATTGAAGTTTTTGATGTATGGGGTATTGATTTTATGGGTCCTTTTGTCAACTCTCATGGGAATTTTTACATCTTACTTGTTGTTGATTATGTCTCTAAATGGGTGGAAGCTAAGGTCACCCCAACTAATGATTCCAAGGTTGTTTCAGATTTTGTACAAGCTAACATTTTTGCAAGGTTTGGAATTCCAAGAGCCATAATTAGCGATGGGGGTTCACACTTCAAAAACAGGATTTTGCAAAGCTTGTTGAAGAAGTACAATGTGTCACACAAGATCGCAACACCTTATCATCCCCAAACAAATGGACAAGCCGAGGTTTTCAACCGAGAGGTGAAGTCCATTCTAGAAAAGACGGTGAACCCAACAAGGAAAGATTGGAGCATGCGATTAAATGATGCTTTGTGGGCTTATAGAACCACATACAAGACACCTATTGGGATGTATCACTTTAGGCTTGTGTATGGTAAACCTTGTCATTTACCCGTGTAGATTGAGCATAAAGCGTTTTGGGCTATTAAGCAATGCAATATGGAGATTGATGGGGCTGGAAAGCAAAGGAAGTTGCAACTCCAAGAGATCGAAGAGCTTCGCAATGATGCATTTGAAAGATCACGGATTTACAAGGAGAAAACGAAGGCCTTTCATGATACTATGATTTCTAGAAAACAATTTTGTGTTGGGCAGAAAGTGCTTTTGTTTAATTCTCACTTGCATTTATTTTCGGGTAAATTAAGGTCACGTTGGATCAGACCTTTTATTGTTACTAATGTGTTTTCTCATGGTGTAGTAAAAATTCGTAGCATAGCTACATGCAAGGAACTTAAAGTTAATGGGCACCAGTTGAAACCATATTATGAGAATTTCACTTCCGTAGTGGTGGAAGGAGCTAATTTTGTGGATGCACTCCCGCTGGAGGAGTCATAGAAAGCAAGGAGATAGTCGGGCTAACGACTTTAAACCAAGCGCTAAATGGGAGGCAACCCATAGGATGAGTATCTCTTTTCTTATTTTCATTTTCTTGTCTTGTTTTTAGTTTTTTTCTTATCTTTTATTTTATTTTTCTTGTAGGAGCGGAATATCACAACAAATGATAACTTACGAAATTGTGGAGAGAAAAGACATCTTGCGAGCAAAGAACATTTTTCGAGCAAAGGAAATCACGAGGAAAGCAAAAGAAGTTCGTGAAATGAAGTTACGAAGGTTCGCAAGATAATTATCAAATCTGAAATGGCGGGACAACACAACTGTCATATTTTGTAAGATCATATAAATAGCCATTTAGGCATGAGAAGAGGGAGAGGTCTTTTTTAGAGAGAGAAATAATTTTAGGAGGAGAGAAAAAATATTAGGAGAGATTTTATTTTCTTTATCATCTTCTTCCCCAAAAAATTCTAGAGCTCCAAATATTCTTTAATGGAGTTTCAATTGTACAATCATGTAATTACATACAATCACTAGTGAAGAACCGTGGATGTAGATCACATTGATCGAACCACGTAAAAATCTTTGTGTCACTTTTATAATTTTAGTACTTTAATTCTTAGTTTCATATCAAAATAATTAGATTTAGGAATCATTTTAATGGATTCTACTGAGGGTGTAGTTGTGAGATAATCCGCAACTACATAATTGGCGCTAGAAACAGGGAAACACCTGATTGTTTGATTAAATAAAATTCAGAGAAATTAGTAATTGTTGATGATCCAGAGAAAAATTCTGCATCTCAGGGGTGTTTTCTTTACGTTTTAAGACAATGAATATCATCGGTAAATCACATTAATGAAGAAACAAAGATTATGAAGAAGGGGTACATATTTGAAGAAGGCGTTAACAAAGCTGTGTCAAAGTTCTAAGAAGATGAATTCACTTCTAATTTATTTGGAATGAAAGGAAAGATCATAATCATAAGGGGAAACTCACGAAATAAAATTATGGGAAGAGCGAGGCGCGAAGGAATTATTATCAATTACAAGGGAGTCACCATCGTTAATTACTACAGCGAAGATCAACCTAACAACAACAATTATAATATCAGCATCCAGTTTCAGAGAAAAGAACAAAAGCACAACCGAATATTGAATAGGGTCCATTATTTAGCAAGACTAAGAGTATTTTACGTGAAGGAATGAATGCTCCATCAGGAACTGCCATGCGAAGGAAGGAACGAATGTTAAGAAGGGTCCATTATCTTGTAGCGGAGTATCTCAACAAATACTCAACTCAAGATTATGAAGATCCAACGAACATACGAACTCAAGTCAACGAATCAGCTAAAATACAATCACACCTAATAGGGTACATCAGTTTGGCCCAGAAATTCTACTAAGTATTAAGTACTGTCAAAGCTGCGAAGTAAATGTCACTCAAATAACCACTTTGTGGAATAGAACAACAAAAGATGGAATGAGACAATCACCTCAGTTCACATCAATCAGTTCCTGCAAAGATATTGAATAGTACTTCACTCCTTTTAATAGAAATGTTAACACGATGTCAACAAGCAACATGATGATTTAATTGAGATTTAATTAAAGTTATGAACAATGATTTAGCAAGCACGATGTGGCAATCTGAAGTAGACGTATTGTAATTCGCAAAAGAGAAAACATGCGAATAAAATGTACAGGCAAAAAGTTGTTCATGGTGATTAATGAAAAGACGTCAGGCGAAGGATCAAAAGACCAAAATATGGTGATGACAATACGAGGTTAAGCATGGATTCTCCTTAGAAGAACATTCCAGCAATTGAAGTACTTAACCAGCGTACGGAGTTCTCACCAATCAATTCACTTTGTAACAATAGAACAATTCAAATCACTCAGCCCAGTTCGTGACAATTCAATTCGAGGCAATCAGCTCAATCGGCATCCAAGCTTAATTCGAATCAATAATCAGTTTGCGTCAATATCTGCGAAGTCTATAATTCATGCAAAGTTAATAATTTATGCAAAAGGAAGAGAAGATACAACTTGCGAATCAAAACTAAATAAAGTTAAGCATGAAGAAAATTAATGCATCAGTTTTGCGAAGCGATCATAACGGTTTGATTCATGCAAACATAAAGGGAGAAATTCGATAATGTATGTAGAGAAGAAGAACAGGGAAGGAAGGTTCACATCCGCAACGATATAAGACAAGATTCCAGTCTCAACTCTAGGTGAAGTTTATGAAGATCGCAGGATGGACTAGTTGTACAAAGGAGAAGCAACGTCTGATCTTCAAATATCAATGAAATTAACAGAGACCTTAGGAAAAGAGTTGCAACAAGGAATCATCGAGAAGGATCTCAGCTACAACAAGTTGAAAACAAAATCCAGAAATTATTCGTATCAACACGACAAAGACAAAGATATAAGGATACACTACAACCAAGAAGAAAAGAAAGTTGGTGCTTACTTCGCAAGATCAACATTACTGTCAACAGAAGACAAATAATTCCACCATGTGATTCAAGAGAAACAAGTGAATCTCATACATTCGACACCAAAGACGAAGTTTGATAAAAACTCATGAACTAATTACCCAACTAGCACTAGTGAACACAACATATCTTGAGAGGAGTTCCATGAATTATGTTAACTTCGCAGACTTTCCTAGCTTCACAAATTTTTCTTCACTAATACTATCTTCGCAGACATAGTGACTTCATATTTTTCTCTACAACCTTCAGTAAACAGCTAAGCCATCAATTCATGTGACGACTAACCAATACAACCGGAGAATGGAGCAACTCAAACTCAGTTCAAAATAGATAAGTCAGCTCCTGCGAGGTTAAAGCTTCCTGCGTAGAGGACGAAAGTAGAACATTAGACGAAAATCAAAGTTTATCAAGCAAAGCAATTCGCAAAAAAGAGGATTCACAAACCACGGCAGAAAAACTAGCAAAGCAATGCAGTGAATGAATACAACTACAAAGAAAAGCAGCAGCAGAAGTTCAATGATGATCCAGCGATCAATAGCAGCTAAAAACAACGTATTATAAAGCTAGCCTAGTCCCCTAAAATATCTCTTGCTTCGCAGAAGCAAGCCCATCCCACTAGTACAACTATTACTTCGCAACAATAAGTTCTGCTCGCAAAAGCCCACGAACAGTAACAAGTCGATAACATTTGTGACCAAGTTCTTCCATACGATTCAACAACAACTGATTTTATCTCGCATATTGGCATCAACTATAAGACGAGCTAAGTACTCCATACCTTTGATATTTCCTTTATGAACATTCGCATCACAAACAAATACTTCTGATATTTACTTTGTGAACATTCGCAGCATAGACAAAAACTTCTTAAACATGATTACTTCGCAAAAGAAGCTTAGCACGGCTGGTATGACGCAACATTATACAAGAGGCAGATCAAGAGTCAACATCACAAGACTTCATTCCTTATAAACCATCAAGCAACTCATATACTTCGTAAGAGACAACAACAAGCCGTAAAAAGGTAAGTACCATTTCCCTGAATATTTTATTTACAAAAGACAAAAGAATTTTGATTTTATTTACTAAAACCGATATACTCACAAAATTTCTACAATTTCTAAGATTTCAAAACATTTCAAAGATTTTTTAGATTGGTGAAAAGTAATACAATCGCAAGATTCAAAAATGAGTTTATCGCAAAAATTTAAAGATCTCAAAATTTTTCAAAGACTTCAAAATTACAAAAAACAGAGAAAATTAAATTCCTATATTTCTATAGAATAATTTTGATTTAAAGATGTGATGTGGATACTTCTCATACTTCTTATACTAAGCATTTCATGAAAACATTCAACATTTTATGTACATGAAAAATTTACGATGAATTTTTAAAAGGCGAAAAAATACCGCCAAAAATCAATTGCGATTAACTTGCGAAGAAAAGACCGGAATTTGCGAATAAAAGATCACAATCTGTGATCAGCCTCCAAAAAATAAAGAGAGCCGCAGAAAATTTTATACAGGCAAACCTTTGTGGCGTACACCCTAGTTCGCGAAGCTATATTTCGTAAGAGGCAAAGTCCTAAAGTACGTCATTTAAGGGGGTACCTATAAACGTGGCTAAGGGTAATCGGAACACCACCAAGGACCCTTAGTACATGGTAAAATTTTAGGGGTACAACCCAATAATGGGGTACCTATCCGGGTTAGACACCTTGGATTCTCACCTAATCTAGCGACATTACGCAATATAAAATGCGGTGTAAGAGGATTTAGGTTGGGCGACTAAGGCATACTGTCTTTCCCAAGAAGTGCAGAAAACGATCAAGGCGCCGAGGTACATGGTTGAGTCAAGAGTGCCGGGTGAGGTTGAACCACATCTGCCATTTTTGACAAGTCTTGGAAAATGATGCACTTGGCCCAAAGATACCTCATAGGGTGCAACCTCGTAACTATAAGCCCTATAGGCAAAAAGGATAAGAGGTTGCAATCAAAAGCTAGTTGTTGGCAGAATCGGATGGGAAGAGATAACCTTGTATGGTCGATGTACGCTTCCTTGAAGGGGAAACCAGGGGGAAGATAAAGGGCAGCACCCTCCATTAGGGAGCTGATACGTGCTATAAGACGCAAATGTCACGAGGCTTCTTGTTTGCGAAAACATAAAGGCTTGTCATATTTGTGCAACAAATGAAGTTCTGCGAGCATTCTAAAAAAAAAAAAAAAAAAAAAAAAGGAAAACATACAAAAGAACTCGCAGAATGAAACAAAGAAGTTAAGATGAGATCAATGGGTTATTACATGAAAGTGTAAAAACGTCCTACGATTTCATCGCAAGACGATAATGTCACGAGGTTGTATGTTCACAAGAATGTTCAGACTTGTCATATTATCGCAAATACAAAAATTTACTACAAAAGAGGTGGCAAAATAAGACCTTTACTTAGGAAGGCATGATAAGACCACAACAATTCATGAAATTTATTCCATCAATATCATTGAAGAATTTTTACAAGAATATATATCATGAAGTCCTAACAAAGAAGACAATTCCATCAAGATCATTGAAGAAATTTGAAGAGAATATATATCAAAGAAGAAAATTCCATCAAGATCATTGAAGAATTTTGAAGACAATATATATCAAAGAAGACAATTCCATCAATATCATTGAAGAATTTTTACAAGAATATATATCACGAAGTCATACCAGAAGAGGCAATTTCATTCGCGAAAATACACAAGTAAACTTGCGAAGATGCTTATATGAATAGAGGCAACTCAAAGATATATCAATTTTACTACGGCAAAATGAGCTAAGTAACAGAAACTTGAAATATACATTGCAATAGATAAGTATTCGCATCATACAAGCATCATACTCGCATCATACAAGCATCATACTCGCATCATTCAAGCATCATATTCGCATCATAAAAGCATTGCATAAGCATTTCAAGGCATAAGCATCGCATACACATTTCATAACATAATCATTTTATAAGTATTATATGCACACAAGTATTTTACAAAATTTTACAGGATAATACCGCGAAACTTCGCAGAAACATTCATAATTCGCAGGACTATTCATAGTTCGCAACAATATATTCGCAACACTATATTCACAACACTATGTTCGCAACACTATATTCACAACACTATGTTCGCAACACTATATTCGCAACACTATATTCGCAGCACTATTCGCAGCATTATTCTGAAGTTTAGAAATTCGCAGAAAACCCCAGAAATTCATTCAATTTGAAAAATTCAGAAATTTGCGAAATTCAGAAATTTGCAGAAAAATTGTGAAGTTAGCGGGGGTTACCACTTGAGGCAGAGGCAAGATAAGAATAGAGACGCAATTTAGTTATTCAACATTTTCTTAAGGATTCTCCTTCATAGATAAAGAACAGAGGCAACTATGGATACCCAAGAAAATATTTTATGATTCTTTATCTTCTCAGCAAGAATCCTCATCAAAAATGGAATACTAATTTCACATGAACAGAGGCAATATTTATCACTCTCATTCAAGGACGAATACTTCTTATATATTTCGAGGATTAAGTACTTCTTATACTTCTTAAGGATACTTCATACTTCTTATATATTTCGAGGATTGAGTACTTCTTATACTTCTTCAAGGATATTTTATATTTCTTATACTTCATACTTCTTCAAGATACTTCACATACTTCATACTTTGCAAGATGATACTTCTAATTACTTTTTAAAGCTTCAGAACTTCGCAAAAGAATAGAGGCAAGTATATACTTTATGAGTTTGATATTCTTTCGCTCATTCCTTAATTAACAAAGATCAAAGACTACTCCAACAACCACAACAAGTGATTTTTCTTGAAGATCACTCTTCAAGCAATATTCAAGAAAAAAAGAGGCAAGATGTAGGAGCGGAATATCACAACAAATGATAACTTACGAAATTGTGGAGAGAAAAGACATATTGCGAGCAAAGAACATTTTGCGAGCAAAGGAAATCACGAGGAAAGCAAAAGAAGTTCGCGAAATGAAGTTACGAAGGTTCGCAAGATAATTATCAAATCCGAAATGGCGGGACAACACAATTGTCATATTTTGTAAGATCATATAAATAGCCATTTAGGCATGAGAAGAGGGAGAGGTCTTTTTTAGAGAGAGAGATAATTTTAGGAGGAGAGAAAAAATATTAGGAGAGATTTTATTTTCTTTATCATCTTCTTCCCCAAAAAATTCTAGAGCTCCAAATATTCTTTAATGTAGTTTCAATTGTACAATCATGTAATTACATACAATCACTAGTGAAGAACCGTGGATGTAGATCACATTGATCGAACCAAGTAAAAATCTTTATGTCACTTTTATAATTTTAGTACTTTAATTCTTAGTTTCATATCAAATTAATTAGATATAGGAATCATTTTAATGGATTCTACTGAGGGTGTAGTTGTGAGATAATCCGCAACTACATTTCTGATTTCTTGTCATATTTCATGCATGATTTCCCACCTTGACTTACTTTAGATGACTCAATTTACATTGAGGATAGTGTAAAGTTTAAGTGTGGGGGAGTGGTTAAGCATTTGCATTGTAAATTTTCAACTTTTGTGTAAAATAGTTAATGAAAACCTCCAACTTGTAGTTAGTATGGAGTCACATAGTATACATGTCGCTAAGATTACATCGATATTCTCATAAGAGTGACTGAACTTAGAAATGACAGAGAACATGATCGGGTTTCTTACTTGTATGAGAGTTAAAGTTGGATTTAACCATGCCAGTGGCAAATAAGGTGCATAATGAATTCGATAGTAGAGTAGTGGTCCCCTATAATGGAGACTACCCATGTTACATTATGAGAGGCACCGACCTTCATTTCTTTGTACCTGTCTAAATTTGTGCTTTTAGAGTGTGTGTCACCGTACGTAAACTCCGGGTAGAATAGTGAGCTACCCAACCTCCCACCAATAGATGTAGTTGCAGAATAACCTACAACTACACCCTCAGTAGAATTAGTAAAAACTCATGAAGTTCTTGATGATGAATAAAAATTTTCTTATTAATGTTCTCAATTGATTACAAGGAAGTATCTAAATGGAACTAGAATAGTTACAACTTTCTCTATTCTTTTTCCTAGGATATTTTCTAATACTCACTAAAAGAACCCCCTCGAATTTTACATTTGAACTCCTATTTATAGTAAAATTTATACAGCTGTATATGAGTTACGAAGTATCGCAACTCATACTCGCAAAATTATTCCATCCTCGCAAAACTTCATATTTCTCCGCGCTACTTCTATCATCGTATAATTTTATAACTCTTTTCTCCTTTATTTACTATGATACTCGTGAACTATTATCTTGCGATATTCAGTACCTACATCTTGCCTCTTCTCATGTCAATTCTATGAAGAATAAATGTCATGAGAATCCCTATTCTCGTAAATTTAGTATAGTTATTACCACCCATCAAGTTCGCAACACGTCTTTTTAATTTTCCCTTATCTTTTTGACACGTTTCTTCGTAACCGTTCTTTTCGACCGTTCACGCTTACTCATATTAATGAGTTTTTATCTTCATCAAACTCTCTTATAAATATTATCCTTTGTTTTTGCTTTTTATTCTCTTATTCATCTTCTTCACCAGTTCTGCCTCTGCAATCTCTTTTATCTTTTTTCCTTTCTATTTTCCCTCTTATATTCAATGGCACCAAAGAAGAAAACTATTGAACAAATTAATGCGGAACTTGCTGATAGAAACCTTATTCTCTCTGAGATTGAAGGTTATGATAATAAATCTTCTCTCTGTGTGAAGCTCTTTACCAACTATGTTTGGGATGATCAGAAAATTTTAATCTCACGAGGTCAAATCCTCGCAGGTCTTCCTCTTCCTCTTTATGATGTCAACTTTCCTCTATTCTATGAGATTATTTCCCACCCCAATTTTTCTTGTGCCATTTACCAATTGACTGGTGATTGTATTCGCCTCTTAGTTGAATTCGCAATTCGTGCCGCTTTTGGGAAATCTTTGTATTCAGTTGATCTTAGGAAACCTGGATTTGAAAATATGGAAATTGTTGCTGCGAATTATACAGTTGAGGGTTTCTTCAAAAATTATACACTAATTCCTGCGAGGAAAGAAGATAATCGTTGGGGTGTTCGTCTTCATCGTAAAGCTAATATCGCAGCAGATAATCTTCTCATGCACGATATTGATTATGCTTCAGGAAATAATAAGACACCTCGTCGCTCTAATGATGAAGATTGGTATAAGTACCCTTTAATATTATCGGGTTCTTATATTTTTGGGATAGTAGAACTTCCTGCGAACCTTCGTAATCGCCATTATCAACCTTGGGTTTTTAGAAATGTATGTACTTTCGTCTCCTTATCTTTTTGTTACCCTTTAGTTTCAAATGAGGTAAGAAACACTCTTGTATTTTTCTAAAAAATATATTGTTGCCTCTGTTTCTTATCCTTATTTGAATTTGCAGGTTCCACTTCTTCCTGAGATTGTTGCGAGTGAAAATAAGAGTTCTACTTCTTCTAAAAGGCTTACTGCAAGACAACAAACTCTCCGTTCTGCGAAGGTTACCCAAGCTTCTGGTAGTCAAGATGATGCTCTTTGCAAAGGGAAAAGAAAACTTCAAGATGTTGTTTACGAGAGGAGAAAAAAGAAGAAACTCTCAACCAAGTCTCATTCCAATGTAATTTCTTCTAATGAGAATATTGAGGAAGATCTTGGTGATGAAGATGATAAATTTCCTGAGAAGGACTTTAGTTCTGATTCTGATACTCTTTCTGATAAAGGAGATGATGATAATGATGTTGATGAAGGTGGAAATGAAGATTACAAGTATCCCAGAAACTTTTTCCTCAGCAATGGTTAGCATCTCTGAGGCTTTCCTCCATTCTTCTCGTGGATTAGGAAATTCTCCTACAGCGAATGCTCGGAAACTTATTGCGAAGTCTTGTAAAGTTCCTACTGTAATTGATAATAACTCCCTCAAAGGAATTTCAAGATTCGTCTCTCCTGCTTCATTATATGCTTTAGGTAGCATGGTAAGTTTCTTCTCTATTCCTTGTTTATTTCCCTTATTTTGTTGATTTCTAACCCCTTTTTTCTTGTTTAGGTTGGAAGAGTTAGTTGTGCAGCTGCTTCTGATTGGGAAAGACGTCATTCTATTGCTGAGAAGAAAACTTTGAATCGTTGTAAGAAGTTAGAGGTTGAAAATTCAAATCTCCGTCAGAAAGTAGAAGATTTAAATATTGATAACGCAGAATTAATATCCCGTCACGAAGATAATTCACAATCTGCGAGCATCGCAATTGATAATTCTTCTCTTCTTGAGGAGAATAATCAATTAAAGCTTGAAAATTCTTCTCTTCATAATGATAAGAAGCAACTAGAAGGTAAATTCTTTGCGATGGTAATTATTTTGGTTACTTTTCCTTCGTAATTTGCTAACCAATTCCTTAATTTCTCTCCTTGCTACAGAAAATTATGCGAAGATGAATAACGATCTGGAAACTATCCTTGCTAATCGTAATAAGAAAATTTCTGACTTGAGATCTCAGCTTCTAATTTCCCAGCATAACCATAGTTTATATGTCAAGCGTTTTCGAGCTAAAATGACTCGCAAGATTTGCGAAGATAATGAAATTCCTCTCAAGAAGTACCATACACTCCTTTCTGAAGAAATTCCTGAAGATACTCCATATCTGGAAATCTCTGAAAGTGAGGTTAAAAATGATAGTGAAGTTGAAGAAGAAGATCATTTTGATGGGAATAGATCACCTGAAAAATAACTTCACTCTTTTTTTTTGTATATCTGTTTTGTAACTTCACTCTTTTTTGTATGTCTGTTATGTTTCTTTTCAATATAACACTTTCTTCTTGATTGCACTTTGAATCAATCCAACAATTTCTTTTTCAAATCTTAATTTGAATTAATCTTTCTTTGATGTTTGTTTCCCTTATTCGCATAACTTGATCATGTGGAGAGAAATAATATATCTTAAAGACTTAGCTTAGTATTCCTTTTCCCCTTATTATTGCTCTTCAGATGATCAACTCTTGCTGGAAGTATTAGAATATCCTTCTTAATTTATCTTACGAAGTTTTGTCTGATTGTGATTAGGAATAAAAAGTCCTCCCTTTGAAGTATAAGAAATATGAGCCTTTTGCCTTTTGTGGAATGTTGCGAGGTAAATAATAAATCTCCCCTTGAAGTATAAGAAGTATGAAGTATACGAAATATGAAATATCCTTAAGAAGTATAAGAAGTATAAAATATCTTTGAAGAAGTATTAGCAGTATCCAATTCATGAAGAATTGCCCAATATATGAAGAAGTATAAGAATTGTATGAAGAAGTATAATAAGTACTTAACCTTCGCAAAATTAAATATCCGTTGAAGAAGTATAATAAATATGATATACTCTTGAAGAAGTATAAATAGTATTGAATTTGTAGAAAAATATTCAATATATGGAGAAGTATAAGAAGTATTTAATTCTCGTAACATTTTACGAGTATGAACTTATCTGTATTTGATTACTATCAAAATCGCATCTTTTGTTAAGTCTTCGTGAGAATTCTTCAATGATGTTATCTTCTTTGATAGGACTTCTTGTAAAAATTCTTCAATGATATTGACAGAGTTGTCTTGTCTTCAAAACTTCTTAATGTATATTCTTGTAAAATTTCTTCAATGATATTGACGAAATTGTCTTCTTTTCAGATCTTCATAATGTATATTCTTGTATAATTTCTTCAATGATGTTGATGCAATGGATTTCATTAATTTCTGTGGTCTTATCATGCCTTCCTAAGTAAAGGTCTTATTTTTCCACCTCTTTTGTAGTAAATTTTTGTATTTGCGATAATATGACAAGTCTGAACATTCTTGCGAACATACAACCTCGTGACATTATCGTCTTGCGATGAAATCGCAGGACGTTCTTACACTTTCATGCAAAAACCCATTGATCTCATCTTAACTTCTTTGAATAGTATTTTAGCCTCTTCAGGAATTGTTGCGACAATATGACAGGCCTAAATATTCTTGCGAACATAAAGCCCCATGACATTGCCATCTTGCGATGAAATCGCAGGACGTCACTACACTTTCATGTAGTGACCCATTGATCTCATCTTAAGTTCTTTATTATGTTCTGCGAGTTCTTTATTCTTTTCTTTCTTTCTTTCTTCTTTTTTTTTTTTTTTTTTTTTTTTTTTAGAAGGCTCGCAGAACTTCATTTGTTGCACAAATATGACAAGCCTTTATGTTTTCGCAAACAAGAAGCCTCGTGACATTTGCGTCTTATAGCACGTATCAGCTCCCTAATGGAGGGTGCTGCCCTTTATCTTCCCCCTGATTGCCCCTTCAAGGAAGCGTACATCGAACATACAAGGTTAGCTCTTCCCATCCGGTTCTTCCAACAACCATCTTTTGATCGCAACCTCTTATCCTTTTTGCCTATAGGGCTTATAGTTACGAGGTTGCACCCTATGGGGTATCTTTGGGCCAAGTGCATCATTTGCCAAGACTTGTCAAAAATGGCAGATGTGGTTCAACCTCACCCGGCACTCTTGACCCAACCGTGTACCTCGGCGCCTTGATCGTTTTCTGCACTTCTTGGGAAAGACAGTATGCCTTAGTCGCCCAACCTAAATCTTCTTACACCGCATTTTATATTGCGTAATGTCGCTAGATTAGGTGAGAATCCAAGGTGTCTAACCCGGATAGGTACCCCATTATTGGGTTGTACCCCTAAATTTTTACCATGTACTAAGGGCCCTTGGTGGTGTTCCGGTTACCCTTAGCCACGTTATAGGTACCCCCTTAAATGACGTACTTTAGGACTTTGCCTCTTACGAAATATAGCTTCGCGAACTAGGGTGTACGCCACAAAGGTTTGCCTGTATAAAATTTTCTGCGGCTCTCTTTCTTTTTTGAGGCTGATCACAGATTGCGGTCTTTTATTCGCAAATTAATGAAATTTTAATCGGAATATAAATTCTGAAATTCGTAACTTTTCCCAATTTCCTGCGAGCAAACAATATTCGTAAAATTTATCACGAATTAAAAATTTTGTTTTGCCACATACCTCATTTCCACGAGCAAACATACTGATTACCTTCTTGTTTTATTATTTTCCTTCTTCTTTCTTCGCAAATCACAATCCCTTATTATCATCGTAAATTTCTTGTATAATTATCATCGTAATTTCATTCTCTTTTTCCTTAATCCTATGCCATTAAATTTTCACTTCTTTTCACAGCCTTTGCTCTTTTTCTCCAATTTTCCTTCTCAGCAGTTTTTCCTTCGCAAACTTCTACTTCTGTATCGTAACATTTCTTTCCCTCAGCCCAATCGCCCTTGATAATTCCAATACCCTTCATATGAGGAAACTTTATGCACTGATGTAGAGTGGAAGCTACGCCTAGAATTCCATGAAGCCATGGTCTTCCTATCAAAGCATTATATGGTGATTCGACATCAACAACGCAGAACAGAATTTCAGTTCGCATTCCACTTAATGGAATTCGCATGCTCACTTCTCCTTTGGGCTTGTTGGCAGTTCCATTAAAACCATAAATTCTGTAAGTAGAAGGTATTAAATCTGCATCTTTTCCCCCTATATTTTTGTAAGCAGAATAGAAAAGGATATTGACAGAACTTACCGTATCAATCAAAATCCTATTAAGACCAATTGATTCTTCCTCCATATCATCTTCGTTTTCCTCCATATTCATGTAGATTGCTAATCTTACTACCAATGGATTATCATGTGCTTCACAACCTTCTGGAATTTCAGTGGCTTCAAAATAAATTTCACGTTTCTGCCAATCTTCAAGTCGTGAAATTTTTGCGATGTTCATTACTTCCTTTCCTTCACCATCCCTCACATATACCCTGCTTAACACATTATCATGAAAATCCTCTATGGTTTTATATGAGTGAACAATGGAATTACAGAAAACATTCCTTGATTTTGACCCCACTTCTATATGTAGGATTTCTTCTCCCTTTTCTTTTGTTGTGTTCTCCCTGCGAGTTATGGCTGGAGCCTGTGGTAATTGTTGCGACTGTGTCTGCTTAAGCAAAAATTGATTTAGTTTTCCTTGATCAATCATTCGCAAGATTATCCTATTGATATTATGGCAATTATTTGTAGAATGTCCATGAAAATGATGATATGAACAAAATTCATGACTTCTTGGACCCATTGGTGGTTCCTTTCCCATGTTCCATGGAGTTGGTATATTCTCCACTAGGATAATTGCTTGCCATATCTTTTCTACACTTGTATTCAAAGGTGGCAACTTTATCTCTTCCCTTACCATTCTTTGACCTCCTTGACCGTTGTTATAATTTTGTCTCTGGTTCCCTTGTCCAAAATAATTTTGCCTTTGTCCCCCATAATTTTCTTGTTGTTGATCTAGTCTTGGAATTTGGTTATTTCCTATTCGATTATAGAAATTTTTCTCTCTATCATACTCTTCTTGATCTCTACTGCCCATTGCTACCATCTTTGGCTGGCTATCATTGATTTTCTTCTCTTCTGAAATTTGCGAAGAAGTTTGTGAGGATGTTTGCGAAGTACCTGCTACTACATTGATTATTTTGGGAAGTAAATTTGCTCCTCCCTCTTGATTGCTAGTGTTTTCTACTGGATATGACTCCATAATGTTTTGCTTTTCCTCTAGTGTAATGTATTCTTCTTGCAATTCTCGTAACTCTGTCATCATTATGGAATTCTTTCTTCTAAAGATTTGAACATATAATTGTTCAGTTGCGAACATCGCATTTATGAAGGACAGAATCAAGTATCTCTCATCCACACGCCCTGCCATATCACTGCACATAGTCTTCCATCGTCTTACCAAATGCTTCAAACTTTCACCCACTCTTTGTTTTAAACCAAATACATCTTCAGCCGTGAAGAGTGATTTGTGATATATGCTCCAAGGAAAGTTGCTTGCAAATGACTGAATGACGTAATAGTGTTCTTAGGGAGTCCTTCGAACCATTTTAAAGCTTCCCCTGTTAAACTTGATGCGAAATTGTTGCATAACACAACATCATGATTCTTCCATTGTAACATGCATCTTATGTATGCTTTAATGTGCTGAATAGCACATGAAGTCCCATCAAAGATACTGGTAAGTGTGGGAAAATTGCATTTTGGTGGAATTCCTCCCAATTATACTTCTCTAGCAAATGGAGTCCTCGCAGCTTCTTCTATTGCTTCATCTAATTGCCTTCTATCTCCTCCCCTTCTATTGTTTATCATCCCTCTCATTTCTGCTAATTCTCGAAAGATTCGTGCATTTGCCTCAGAATTCTCATCCATTGGTCTTTTTAATGCAGCTTCTCTTCTTCTACGTTCTTGCGCTTCCTCCCTTGCGATCCTTCGCATTCTATCATATTCTTCATTAATGTTTTCATTTGCATAATTTTGCAAATATCTTCTTTCCAAATTATCATAATTGTTCAGTTGCAGAGCATCTTGGAATTCTTGTTCTTCCCTTTCTATTCTTCTCATCTTTCTCATGCGAATATCAGGAATTTCTTCTTCTTCATTTCTCCTTCTTCTGTGATTTATTTCTTCTTGATTTGCTTGTACTCTGATTCGAGAGTTTGGTTCATTCCTCTCCATTTATGTTTGTTGATTTACAATTCTTCTCTTAATTCTTTCATACTCAACATTTTGTTTGTTACGAGCCTCTTCATATCTTCTTACTCCATTCTCGTGATTGTTTTGATGTACTGCTTGTTGCCTCTCAGTTTCTTCCATAAGTTGCTGTTCTTCCTCTCGATTCTGATTGTTTTCTCTAGGATTTGGTCTTGTTCGTAAATTCTCCGTATTTTGTTCGTGGTTTGGTATTAAAATGAAACGATTCTCTTGATTTCTTTCACTTTGATTCTGCGCTTGTTCTTGCATATTATTTTCATTATTGATTATCGGTGAATTTTGTCCTTCTCTTTCTGTTCTAACATTTGATCTTGCAACACTTTGAGATTTCCTTCTTTGTAGCATCTCATTTTCCATCCTCAATTCTTGATTTTGTCTTGTTAAATTGGCACGTTCTTTAGCTTCGATCATTCGTTCTTTTTGGATTCCTTGTCTCAATATTTCTAACATCTCCCTTTCTCTTTCAAGAATTGTTCCTCCCATCAACCTCCCATTTTCTCTGATTTGTGGTTCTCTATCTTCTTCTTCTGGTGTATTAGTTCTCCAAGTGTGTATACTCACTTGATCATGATCTCTTATTTGTTGAGCTTGATTTCTTCGATTACTCCTTCTCCTACTAGGTTCTCCTGTTATATTTGCTTCTCCTCCTGCGAGTCTGACACTTCTTCTTACTTCAGTTAATGGTTCTGATGTGTTTCTTCTTCTTGTCATTTTTCTGGTACATGAATTCTTCAAATCCCTGTTTCTAGCGCCAATTATGTAGTTGCAGAACAACCTACAACTACACCCTCAGTAGAATTAGTAAAAACTCATGAAGTTCTTGATGATGGATAACAATTTTCTTATTAATGTTCTCAATTGATTACAAGGAAGTATCTAAATGGAACTAGAATAGTTACAACTTTCTCTATTCTCTTTCCTAAGATATTTTCTAATACTCACTAAAAGAACCCCCTCGAATTTTACATTTGAACTCCTATTTATAGTAAAATTTATACAGCTGTATATGAGTTACGAAGTATCGCAACTCATACTCGCAAAATTATTCCATCCTCGCAAAACTTCATATTTATCCGCTACTTCTATCATCGTATCATTTTATAACTCTTTTCTCCTTTATTTACTATGATACTCGTGAACTATTATCTTGCGATATTCAGTACCTACAATAGAAGCACTATTTTGATCTCTTGAGTGCTATTTTATCAATCATAATGGTGACATCGAATTGCTAACTTACATAACACTTGTAATCTTGTTCGCGGTTAGCACCATCCACTTTATCTCTCTCTACACCAACAGGTCCATAGAAACACCATCATCATCAACAATAGGAGCATCACAAATTCGAAGGAAATTTGAATACGTTCAAGGTTTACAAGCAATGGTACAAAAATGAGCAGATTTCAGATTCAAGTATAGCATCAAGACAAGGAACAGAATTTTTACAAGTTGAAGACTATTATACAAGAGTGAAGATTATCAAGATGAGAATTCAAGAAGTTTATGATATCGAGACATACAAGTTGTGAAGAATCAAGCGGTAAAGTACTCACACCATGGCCTTTGTACTTGCATTTTTATTTTATCTTTATTTTGTATTTGTATTATTTTCTCTTGTCTCCATAAAAAAAGAAGACAATAGACAAGAGAAAAGTTCATTAGGTTCATCATATATAATAATCATAAACAGTAGAGAAGTTACATAGTAGGCAAGCGAGCAACAAGCTGTGCCGCTAGCCCTTTTTGAATAGCAAAACATATCCTATTAAAAATAAAATCTCGTGAACCAGGAGTCATGACATTTCTGTGCATGACTTTATGGGCCCTTGTAGGTACTGAATATCGCAAGATAATAGTTCACGAGTATCGTAATAAATAAAGGAGAAAAGAGTTATAAAATGATACGATGATAGAAGTAGCACGGAGAAATACGAAGTTTTGCGAGGATGAAGTAATTTTGCGAGTATGAATTGAGATACTTCGCAATTCATATACAGCTGTATAAGTTTTACTATAAATAGGAGTTCAAATGTAAAATTCGAGAGGTTCTTTTAGTGAGTATTAGAAAATATCTTAGGAAAGAGAATAGAGAAAGTTGTAACTATTCTAGTTCCATTTAGATACTTCTTTGTAATCAATTGAGAACATTAATAAGAAAATTGTTATTCATCATCAAGAACTTCTTGAGTTTTTACTAATTCTATTGAGGGTGTAGTTGTAGGTTATTCTGCAACTACATAATTGGCGCTAGAAACAGGGAGCTTGAGAATTGTGGTAGCCTAAATTTGAGGAAATTGTGGAAAATTTAAAGATCAAATGAAGTCAGTAGATGGAGATTGCAAAAAAGAAGAATGTAATATGATCACAGAGACAATGATTGATGAATTTCATAGTAATATGAAGGGAAAAATATACAAGCGAGATTGTAGAGGAAGAAAGATCATGGAGAAAGAAAAGATAACAACTTTAGAAGAATGGGAAAAGCAGAAAATCACATTTTCAGTAGCAGAAATTCCAAATGAAGACTTGAACCACACTTCACCATTGGTGATCACATTGCCAATCATGCTAGAAGATAAGAAAGCTGAAGAAAAATGGAAATTAAACCGAATTTTGGTTGATACAGGAGTTCTGTTAATATTATATTCTATCATGCACTTAAGGGGATGGGAATTAAAGATGAAGAAATCATAAATTCAAAGTGTCTTATTCATGGATTAGGAAAATCTACAACAAAATCTAAAGGAGAAATCGTCTTTGAATATTACTAGGAGAAATCGAAACACATGTAATCTTGTGTGTGATAGATATGGAATCTCCATATAACATGCTGATAGGAAGGCCGTGGATTCATGCGATCAAAGTGTTGCTTCAACATTACATCAGAAAATCAAATTTCCTACACCAATGGAATACAAGAAATTAAAGGAGATCTTGATAGTGCAAAATTTTGTTATCAAATTGAAGTAACACAATGCGGAGGAAGAGCAAGAAAGAAACAACTTCGTAGGAAACTTGCGAAGGAAACAAGAAAAGAAGAAGAATTCTGAGTGTATACAATAAGAGCAAAGGAAGGGAAAGGTATACCAAATGAAATTCCAGAAAAAGAAGGGGAACCAAAGAAAAATAATCAAAGAGCCAACACCTATGGGGAGCAAAGTCCAAGCTATGTTGCAGCTGAACCAACTAAAGAAATAAATATTGGAAGTAAAGAGGAGCCTTTATTCTTACGAATTGGAACTAAGATGGATGAAGAAGAAGAAAAAAGGACTACTGATCTTTTGCGAGAATATAAAGATATCTTCGCAGGAAGTGTAGATGAGATACCAGGAATTGATCCATCAGTGGCGTGTCATAGATTGAACATAGATAAAAATGTAAAACCATTCAAACAAAGAATAAGGAAGATATCACAAAATTATCATGTACAGATAGAAGAAGAATTACAAAAGATGTTGGATGCAGGGATCATAAGGGAAGAAAAATATCCAGAATGGATTGCGAATATGGTCATTGTTCCGAAAAAGAATAAAGGAATAAGAATTTGCATAGATTTCACTGATCTAAATAAGGCATGTCCCAAAGACAGTTTTCTATTACCAGATATACCACAAATGGTGGAATCAGCTGCAGGTCATGATAGAGTCACTTCACTTGATGGATATAAAGGGTATAATCAAATATCACTCGCAGAAGAAGATCAAGAACATACTTGCCTTTTTGCTCCAAGGGGTTTGTATTGTTATGTGAAGATGCCATTTGGTTTGCGGAATGCGGGTGCTACATATCAACGTATGGTTGAAAAAGTGTTCGCGAAGTGGATACATAAAACTTTGGAGGTATATGTAGATGATATGTTGATAAAAAGCAAGGAAGCTAAAGACCATGTGCAAGATTTGAAGGAAATATTTGAGCAAATGAGAAAGTTCAACATCAAATTAAATCCTGAGAAATGTATTATTGGGGTTTCATCTGGAAAGTTCTTGGGATACATAGTATCAAATGAGGGAATACAAGTTGATCCAGAAAAGGTCCAAGCAGTTCGTGACATGCCAACACCTGCAACAGTAAAAGAAGTACAAAAGCTAAATGGACTCTTGGCTTCACTTGGAAGATTTATTTCGCGAATGTCATATAAGCGCAAGCATTTTTTCAACATACTTAAGAAGGGAGCAAAATTCAAATGGACTGATGAATGTGAAAAAGCTTTTCAAGGAATCAAAGAATACCTCGCAAATACATCTATACTACAGAAACCAGAGAAAAACGAAGAATTATTGGTATACCTCGCAACAACTCCATATGCTCTAAGTTCGGTTTGTTGCGAGCAGACGCAGGAGTAGAAAGGCCCATTTACTACATTAGTAAAACCTTTAATGCAGCAGAGAAGAATTATTCTAAAATGGAGAAGTTAATCTTAGCCCTGGTTTATGCATCATTCAAGTTACGAATATACTTTCAAGCACATGTAATAAAAGTGGTAACCAAAGTCCCAATTGAATCAGTCATGAAGAACACAAAAAGGTCAGGAAGAATAGAAAGGTGGAATGCACAAGTAAACTATTACAAGATAAAATACGAAGTGTTGTCATCGCAAAAATCACAAGTCGTCGCAGATTTTTTGGCAGAATTTCCTTTGGAAGAAGATGAAGCAGTAGAGGAAATGATGGATGTTGAAGAAGAATTTGGAAATCCAAAAGATTTGTTAACAGAGCCTAATAGATGGGAAGTTATAGTGGATGGATCATCCAATAGTGAGGGAAATGGAATTGGAGTCGTGTTGATTTCACCAGAAGGAGAAAGAACAACATTCTCATTCAGACTAGAATTTGCATCCACGAACAATGAAACAGAGTACGAAGCTGTAGAGCATGCATTAAAGATCGCAATAGAAAAGAAGCTTGAAAGTATAAGGATAACAAGTGATTCGCAATTAGTGATTTGTCAAATTAAAGGGGAATATACCACAAATGAATCTTCTTTGAAGAAATACAAGAAACTCGTTGAAGAATTATCTACGAAGATACCAAAATTAAAACGGAGACATATATCAAGAAAATATAACCGTCTCGCAGATGCTTTTGCATTTATTCCAAGCATGATGACAAATCCAAATACAAGAAATATCCAAATACAGACAATTCAACACCCATCAGTGGACAAAGAGAAAGAAATTGAAGAAGCTGTTGCGATGGAAGTAGAAAGAGAGTTATCAAACAACATCGCAGATTAGAGAAATGAAATTCATGCATACCTCGCAACAGGAGAAATATCCAGGAACAGACTAGAAGCACATAAATTAAAGAGTCGTGCAACAAACTATGAGTTGCGAGAAGGAATTTTATATAGAAAATCTTTCAATAGACCACCTCTCAGGTACTTAACTCGCGAAGAAGGAGAAAAGATATTGAAGATGTTACATGGAGGAGAAGCTGGCAATCATAGTGGGGGAAGATCTCTAGCATATAGAGCAAAGATACAAGGATATTACTGGCCTTATATGCATATAGACGCAAAATTGTTCGTACGAAGATGCAAGGAATGCCAACGACATGGTAAAAGAATTCATGCACCAGGGGCCACATTAACTTCTTCAACAAGCTGCTGGCCTTTTGGTAAATGGGGGTTGGATATTGTTGGACCATTTATACCTGGATCTGGACAAAGACGATACTTGATAGTTGCAACAGATTATTTCACGAAGCTCGCAGAAGTAAAAGCAGTACAACATATTCGTGATAAAGATGTTTTTACGTTTATGTTTGAGAACCTCATTTGCAGGTACGGAGTTCCAGCACAACTAGTATATGATAATGGAAAACAATTTGAGGGGCAGAATATAGAGATGTTACTCAGTGCTTTTAGAATAAAATGTGGGAAGTCAACCCCGTTATATCCACAAGCTAATGGAAAAGCAGAAGCAACAAAAAAAACAATTGCAGATACAATCAAAAGGAAATTAGAAGGACATCTCAAAGGGTGGTGTGAGAAAGTACCTAGCGCAGTTTGGGCATACAATACAACTAGAAGAGAAGCAACTGGAATGTCTCCTTTTTGTCTAACATATGGAGTAGAAGCGATGTACCCACGAGGTTGTAATTCCGACAACAAAGAAAGAAGCTTGGGAAAGAAATTTAAGTGCGGGAGTAATATTAAGTGAATTGGATGATTTGGAAGAAAAAAGAGAAAAGGTGTTGCACCATATGAAGATTTATCAAGAACGATTAGCTCGAGAATACAACAAGAGAGTCATTGAACGTGAATATAAACCAGGTGATTTGGTCATGCAAGAAACACCTAAATATCAAAAAGAAAATGGAGGAAAATTAGCACCAAAATGGGATGGACCATATGTTATTAAAGAAGTTGTAGGAAGCGGAGCTTATCGGCTGATGGATCCAGAAGGGAGAGACATGGGTTTGAGGCTTGGTAGACCTTGGAACAGACTATATTTGAAAAGGTATTACCCATAAAACTCATGAAAAATTTACGAATATTGTTTGCTCACAGGAAATTGGGAAAAGTTACGAATTTCAGAATTTATATTCCGATTAAACTTTCATTAATTTGCGAATAAAAGACCGCAATCTGTGATCAGCCTCCAAAAAAGAAAGAGAGCCGCAGAAAAATTTATACAAGCAAACCTTTGTGGCGTACACCCTAGTTCGCGAAGCTATAATTCGTAAGAGGCAAAGTCCTAAAGTACGTCATTTAAGGGGGTACCTATAACGTGGCTAAGGGTAACAGGAATACCACCAAGGGCCCTTAGTACATGGTAAAAATTTTGGGGTACAACCCAATAATGGGGTACCTATCCGGGTTAGACACCTTGGATTCTCACCTAATCTAACGACATTACGCAATATAAAATGATGTGTAAGAGGATTTAGGTTGGGCGACTAAGGCATACTGTCTTTCCCAAGAAGTGCAGAAAACGATCAAGGCGCCGAGGTACACGGTTGAGTCAAGAGTGCCGGGTGAGGTTGAACCACATCTGCCATTTTTGACAAGTCTTGGCAAATGATGCACTTGGCCCAAAGATACCCCATAGGGTGCAACCTCATAACTATAAGGCCTATAGGCAAAAAGGATAAGAGGTTGCGATCAAAAGCTGGTTGTTGGCAGAACCAGATGGGAAGAGCTAACCTTGTATGGTCGATGTACGCTTCCTTGAAGGGGCAATCAGGGGGAAGATAAAGGGAAGCACCCTCCATTAGGGAGCTGATAAGTGCTATAAGACGCAAATGTCACGAGGCTTCTTGTTTGCGAAAACATAAAGGCTTGTCATATTTGTGCAACAAATGAAGTTCTGCGAGCCTTCTAAAAAAAAAAAAAAAAAAAAAGAAAGAAAGAAAGAAAGAAAAGAATAAAGAACTCGCAGAACATAATAAAGAAGTTAAGATGAGATCAATGGGTCACTACATGAAAGTGTAGATACGTCCTGCGATTTCATCGCAAGACGGCAATGTCATGGGGATTTATGTTCGCAAGAATATTTAGGCCTGTCATATTGTCGCAACAATTCCTGAATAGGTTAAAAATACTATACAAAGAATTTAAGATGAGATCAATGGGTTTTTGCATGAAAGTGTAAGAACGTCCTGCGATTTCATCGCAAGACGATAATGTCACGAGGTTGTATGTTCGCAAGAATGTTCAGACTTGTCATATTATCGCAAATAATTAATACAAAAAAGGTGGCAAAATAAGACCTTTACTTAGGAAGGCATGATAAGACCACAGAAATTTATGAAATTTATTGCATCAACATCATTGAAGAAATTATACAAGAATATACATTATGAAGATCTGAAAAGAAGACAACTTCGTCAATATCATTGAAGAAATTTTACAAGAATATACATCAAGAAATTTAGAAGAGAAGACAGCTCTGTCAATATCATTGAAGAATTTTTACAAGAAGTCCTATCAAAAAAGACAACATCATTGAATAATTTTAATGAAGACTTAACAAAAGATGCGATTTTGATAGCAATCAAATACATATAAGTTCATATTCGTAAAAATTTACGAGAGTTGCATACTTCTTATACTTCTCTATATATTGAATATTTCTCCAAAAGATTGAATACTTTTTATAATTCTTCAAGAATATCTCATATTTATTATACTTCTTCAATGGATATTTCATTTGGTAAAGGTTAAATAATCATTATACTTCGTCATATGTTACATAATTATTCACAGATCGAATACTTCTTATATTTCTTCAGTTGGTGAATTGAGTACTTCTAATACTTCTTATATTTCTTTATTTGATGAGTTGATTACTTCTAATACTTCTTATATCTCTTCATTTGGTGGATCGAGTACTTCTAATACGTAAAAGGGAATTGAGTACTTCTAATAATTCATTTGGTGAATTGAATACGTCTAATACTTCTTATATATCTTCATTTGATGGATTTGGTACTCCTAATACTTCTACAAAGGTATTGTATATGTAGTATACTTATTAAGGATATTTCATATATTTTACTTTTTATACTTAAAAGGGACGATTTCTCATCTACAATCGTAACAAGTTGAAACTTCGTAAGATAAATTGAGGCAGATATTTTAATACTTCAAACAATGTTTAATCATTTAAAGATAAATAATAGGGGGAAAAGGATATACTAAGCTTTATCTGTGAGTTATATATTATTTCTCTTCATATGATCAAATGGGGAAAATTTAATCAAAGAAAGGTTAAATTATCTTCGCAAAATATCAGAAAGAAAAGATAAATCATCTTCGCAAAATATCAGATGTACTTCTCAAAAAATAGAATTGTTCGCAAAAAGAAAACCAACAGTAACTAAGGGAAGGAATTCAAAAGAAAGAAAGACAGGAGAGTCAATGATAAATTGAAAAAGGAATATTATCATGCTTCATCAACATTCTGTGCTGGATATTTAAGATCAGTAGGGTCATTAGCAGCCTTCGACTTTTGCGAGATATCATCCTTGGAAGAATATGCAACATGGACATCTCCTTGAGGAATAGATTCTTTCTCATCATCAAGATCTTCATCATCACTCTCATAATCGAAATCACTATCAGGCTCACGAACAACTTCATCGTCAGATATCTTCAGAGGAGTAATTTTCACAGGAGGCAAGCCTCTTGATAAGAGAATGTTATTCGTAAAGACTTGAGCTTTCAGATGACTTTCACGAAGTATAGATTTTTGATGATTGGTATCTTCGATATCTTTGGAATAAGCAAGATAATTGAATCTCCGAGTAGCACGGTCACGAGAGTTGATTAAGCGAGTAGAAAGAAAAGCATTCTTCTTACGAAGCTCGGAACAGGAGGCTTCTAATCCAGCTTTCGCATTACGAAGGTTATTCTCAGATTCTGCAAATAAAACAAAGTTCAAAGAATAAAATTTGCGAGTATAATGAAATTTAAAGATATACCAGAGGCAGTCAAATTTTAATGACTACCTTCTCTTTGCGAAGTAAGAGATTGAGTTAAAGATAGACAACAGTTCTTCATATGATTCATCGCATTATCAAAAACATCACCAACTAATCCTTTAAGTCGAGATTGAAGCTTTTGATCTTTAGAAAGGAGAAAATTCTTATCCTTCGCAAGTTTGGCATTAAGACTTTTTAATAACGAATAATCTTCTTCAAGTTGATTCTTCTTAGCACTCAAGACTATGTTCTTATTAATAAGGGAGTTCTTCTCAATAACAAAAGAATTTCTTTCAGCATATGAAGACTTCTTTAATTCCTCAAGTTCACCTTTCAAAAGAGAAAGAAGATTTTCTTGATCGCAACATTTATTCTGAAGAGTTTTTAATTCTTGCGAAGAAACAATCATTGTATTCAAAAACGAACATTTCTCTTCTGATAGGGTTTTGTTCTCTTCTAATAAGGTTTCTATTCTCAAATTAGCTTTAGTTAAGGAAGAAAAAAGTTGAGATATATCATCATTCAAAAATTTTCGATCATATATTAGTTGAGTATTCTCTTGAAAAAGAGCGTCAGAGTTGTCAAGAGCACACGAGTAAAGATTAGATAAATGGGAGAATTGGTTTGAGAGGCTTTCATGCTTGGTTCGATATTCTGTTGCTTCTGATTCATGGTGAAGTACCAATCTTCTACATTTCTGGATGGATTCTATAAAGGGGAATGGGTTTTAATGGATGTTTCAAACATATGAAGAATATAAGTAAATAAAAGGGAAAATATGAAGATAGTAATCATACCTTTCAATTCATCATTTCTTTTGCGAAGTATCGCACAGTCGAGAGAATTATTCTGAAAATGATGATTTTCTTTACGGAGATCCTCGCATTCTGCTTGAGAAGATTTCAAAGATTGACGAAGCAATTAAATTTCTTTTTCTAAGGATTGACGTGAAGAAGAAATGTCTGGATTGACGAAATTATTCAGAACATCGCAAAACTCATATTGCGAACGAACATTAGTAGACTTCGCAGCATTTGTCAAAACCTCATATAACATTCGGAAAGTTGAATAAATTCCATCTCGAATTTCCTGAGGAAGAGGAGAAGAATTTGAAGGAATAAGAGCAAGCTGCAAATTGTCTGGATAAATAGCACTCAAAGGATTTGGAGACAAGACAGGTTTTTCAAAAGAAGAAGTTGAAGAAATATTTTGCAAGGGCTGTTTTTCAGGAGAAGAAGTTGAAGAAATATTTTGTGAGGGTTGATCTTGAAGAAGTGTTGATAAATTGACACTGATGGGAGATTGAAAGGTAGGTAATGGAGTAGAGGCAGGAGTGTGTGAAGAAGCATTTTCACGAGGAGGAGAGGAAAATTCCTTATCAACTTCAGGAAGGAAATCATCAATCGGAATTAATGGTGTGGGTTTAGTTATTCGAGATCTCTTACTAGGATTTGTTTTTTCGCCAACCTGCGAATCAAAATGTAGATTAAAAACTGAGGCAACAATATATTGTTCAGGAAAGAAGGCAAAGTATTTTAACTACCTTTTGATTCTCAGATTTTCTTCTTCGTGGATTAAGGCTTGGATTCTTTAGTTGAGATTTCATCTGAGGAGTTATTTTGCTGAAATAAACCAAAGTCAGATAACAAATTATAGAGAAATTAAAGTGAAAGAACAAATGAAATGCGCGGAGATAGAAGGAAATTACCTTGGAGAACTCATGAAGATATAAGCAGAAGAAAAAATTGCAGAGAAAACAGTAATAGAAAGTATGAGTAGAAGATAGAATTGCGGAAATAAGAAGAAGAAAATGAAGAGAATATAAAGGAGTTATATAAGGGAATAACTAGAAAAGAACGGTTACAAAAGACGTGTCAAAATTTTAAGAGACTAAGTAACGGTTATGTTCTCACGATCATTTATTCTTCGTAGAATTGACATGAGAAGAGGCAAGATGTAGGTACTGAATATCGCAAGATAATAGTTCACGAGTATCGTAATAAATAAAGGAGAAAAGAGTTATAAAATAATACGATGATAGAAGTAGCACGGAGAAATACGAAGTTTTGCGAGGATGAAGTAATTTGAGAGTATGAATTGCGATACTTCACAATTCATATATAGCTGTATAAGTTTTACTATAAATAGGAGTTCAAATGTAAAATTTGAGAGGTTCTTTTAGTGAGTATTAGAAAATATCTTAGGAAAGAGAATAGAGAAAGTTGTAACTATTCTAGTTCCATTTAGATACTTCTTTGTAATCAATTGAGAACATTAATAAGAAAATTGTTATTCATCATCAAGAACTTCTTGAGATTTTACTAATTCTATTGAGGGTGTAGTTGTAGGTTATTCTGCAACTACAGCCCTCTTGAGTAGTCCTACTGCTTCTGGAGACAAATAACCAAAAGTATCAAAAGCAAAGGGGACGAAAGCATGCCCATTGTCAACACATGCTTTTTCATGCTTCGATATCTTACCTGAGGAAGCCTTTAACGCTGCTTGCCCGACTGTAAAGATCCCATGTCCAATGCCTACCAAAGGAGATACCCCAGTGAGGTCAACACATGTGTGTTTCCCATTATCCCATCCAAAAATAAGAACATCTGCTGGTCTTAGTGTCGATCTCCCTTCAAGTGGGTATGTCAGGAAATACACATGTGCTTCTTTCTTTGCCGAAATGCCAGCCCTCCACAATACATCATACAAGATATCCCTCATATGATCATGTTTATATTTAAAACCAGGGTCTACTTTACAATGAACTGCATGTTCACCATACGATTCCAAGCATCCTGTTATGCAAGCAGGGCAGCGAGAGTCAGAGGGATAAAGTGGGATCATTAACCTGTATTTGAGGATAAAATGGTACTCCAAAGGAGACATCTTCTGTCTAAGCCCCTCAATCGGAATAGCCAGAAGAAAATCTTAGGCATGTGCTACTTGCAAACAACCAAAAACCGCTTTCTGTCTCTCCGTTTGCACGTAAACTCTATCGATGTCCTTAACCGCTTTACCAAAAAGAGCACTCGCCAGGATGCTTTGTGCTTTAGGGGTGGCGTTGTCTTTATTGGTGAAGTTGTTAAGGAAGAGTCACTTGTAAAGTTTTCAAAGCCTTATTAAAATTATCATCCATACCTTCCACACCACTGCTCCTCAATATGTGATCTTGTAACCCCCACGATTGCACATGCAAAGCCAAAAAAACATATTCAGACGCCTCCCTAGCAGTGTAAAGGCTAATACCTCCATATCTGATAGGTAGAGTAGATAGTCTCCACTGCAGTTCTCCAAAGAACGGTCCCCCACAAACCACAATGCCTTCCACCACCTCTCGCAAGCCTCTATCAAATATATCTACCGCCTCCATAATATAGTTTGTGTGACAAATACGAAGGCCAAAAAAAAGCTTAGAGATACCCATACACGTTCGTAAAAGCAGCAATTCATTTTGAGGATCGCGGAGCTTGGATAAAAGATGCATCAAATCCACTGCTTTTTCAGCCCTCTTAATGGCAAGGACCTTCACAAAACCATCGTCGAGGCTAACTGCACCACCTAATAGTTTGACTCCCTTATCTGGTCTTGAGATTGCGACAGGAAACATCCCATCTCTTATCCTTCGTCCATCACAAGAAGGCCAAAATATTTCAGTTCATCATTAGTTTTAATTTTTTTCTTGTTTTCATTTTTTATTTAGTTTATTTATCTTGCATTAAAAAAAATAAAAAATAAAAAATAAAATAAAATAAAATAAAAATCATTGCATCATATTTTGGTTTGTTTAGTTCGTTTTTGGTTTTGTATTCATTCAATAAAGCCAATAGAAGAAGAAATATCTATAATGAAGTTTCAAGCAACAAGGAATCAGAGGAAATAGTTATATTGTCAAGATTCTACGAAGTTCAAGAGTTATCATCGACAGTTGAAGACCGAAGACGAAGACAAAGATTGAAGACCGAAGACGTTTCTATGGATGCTGTGAGAGTGGTGCTAACTGCACGTCGAACGGATAACAAGGTAAGTAAGCATATTCCCACATTCGTTAAGTGATTATTTTTCTTTCTTAGAAATCGTCAGAAAATTGGGTTTTCAAAATGAATAAAAGATGTGGGTTTTCAAAACAATTCGGAGGGTTTTCCTTCCTACTATTCAACGTGTCGCAGGATTCTCTCTTCATTCCTACCTAGACACATGTGTGACCCATAAAGAGCTGTTTATTATTGAGTGCAATTTCATAAAACCCGTTCTTGTGAGGCAGAGTCGAGACTTTCGATCAATCTGAACCCGAATTTCTTTCGATAAGGGATGGTTATTTCTCTCTCAACTTTTAAGGATGAGATTGTGTTCATATATGTGTCTAATTTCTTATGACTAGTGTGCAGAATCTCTATGTCTTCTTAGTGCATTGGATGCTATCATTACGGAGAACTAGTAAGTAGGAAAAGTAGGTTTTGGAGTTGTTTGTACCCGTTAGAATAAGTTTTGTTTGATTTGCTCGAGGACTAGCAAAGTCTAAGTGTGGTGGAATTTGATAGGTGTTTTAAAACACCTAATTTTATATCTAGTATTTATGCTTTCTTTTCTATTATCATTGGGAATTGTATCTTATGTGTGAATTTGAGTCTATCAGGTACAATGGAGTCATTTAGAGCAAAAGATTATGAAATTGTTCATTTGGAGCGGGAAGGCCAAAAAGGATGATTCACAGGCGAGTTATACTTGGAAAAGACTAGGTTGTGTAAGGAGGAGGTGAAGAATGAACCATCAGTTTTGCATAACTGACAGTTGAGAAAGAAGCAAATGGGTTATCGGCTATCTTGGACCGATAGGCCATGTGTGAGTTGGTTACCCCTTAACTATTAATGTGGGTAGTCAATATGAATCCCTTTTCTTACACAAACCTAAAAATCAGAGACACTCATGATTAGAGTTTATGTTTTCAACATGGCCTGAGTGATATGGCGGCAGCATTATTCAGCCAGAAAAAAAGAGAAATCAAGAGAGTTATTCAGGGAGAAGATGGAAGAAACGATGGGCTTCCTGTATTTGATGAAATTGAAACAGAGAGAGATAGAAAAGTTAGGGTTTTCAAAGAATAAATTGATTTGGGTTGTGCTCAGAATGGATTTCTGAAGTTAAGGATTTTTGAGAATAATTAGGTCACACATTTGTAGAACAAGAATAATTAAGACATGGGTTTCGCTGTGATTCGAGTTTTCTATGGGTTGACGCTGTTGTTGAAGACGGTTGTATTAATTAAGGGTTTGAGATGATTCTTGGAGATGAGTAGGGTTCTGTTGTAATGAAAAGAAGATTCAGTGGGTATTTTTGTTCATGGTTCTTTGATGAATTGGGAGAACTGAGTAGATGTATGTTAGGCTAAATTTGTTACAGGCAGTGCAGGTGATGGTGCTCAAGATTGCACTGATGGTGGATTGATGTTGCTGGAATGCTTGAATTGCAGGAAGCTGAAGGCTATGAGTAAATATATGGGTTTATTGCAGTCTGTGTTGGCTTGCTGGTGGAGTTTTTGAATGAAATGGAGTAGAAATTGGGTACCCATTGATTTCGGTATGAAGATGAATCTGAGGTTGATTTTTGGTTTTGAATGGTTGAACTGTGGTGAGAAGTTGATGGTGGTAATACTATGTGGATGGGTGCAGCTGCAGGTGGAAAGATTGTCCTGAGATGCAATAACAAGATTGATGTTTCAGATGTTATGGAGTAACAACTGGTGTCAAGATGGATCTGGAGCATATTGAGAACAAATGGGTTGAAGCTAAACACAAAGAAAATGAGAAAATGGGTCTTGAATTGGTGGTGCTGTCTCAACATTGAGAGGCTTTGATGGTGGTTTCGAAAAATTGGGACAAGGATTTCAGGGGCTAGACAAAAATTGTGGCGTTTGTGCTGCTGTTGCTTTGCTGAGAAACTGCAGCTGCAATTCAGGAAGATGTTGCTGCCATTAATTTCAGATATGCAATGTGCAAGTGAAACTGCAGGCGATGGCAAAGCGGTGTATTGAATGGGCTAATGGATTGTGTGCTTCTAATGGGGAATTGCAGCATTTGGAGATGAATTTCAATATGCAAGAATGCTGGAGTTGCATTTGGTGAAGCTACTGAGATGCAATTGCAGGTAATTCGAGTTGAGAAGAAATTGCTCAAGTACTGAGCAGTTAATGAAATTGTAATGATTTGCTGCTGCTTAGATGTATACCTATGAGCAGGTTATGCTATGAATGAAAGTTGCAGGTGGAATGTAAGCTTGAATAGAATTGTGGTGATTGTGCTAATGGGTACTGGTGGTACCTGATATGGTGTTGCTGCGAGGGAATGGAGCAGTAACTGAGTTGGTTTAAGCTGAAATTTAGCTAAAACAGGTGTGCCAAGAATGAGCTTACAAGGGATTAGATCAGCTGCAGATTTGAACCTTCGCTATGGGTTCAGATTGCAGGGGCTCTATGGAGTTCTTATCCCTTGCCAGAAGAGTAGGTCATGGGATGAAGGCAAGGGCAAATGACTGATTTCAGAATTGCTGTTGTGTTGGTATACGTAACTGAGATTGCAGATTTGGTGATGCAGATAACAAGGTGATAGTATTGCAGGTGGGTTTGAGCTGATGCAGGTGCTGGTAATGAATCTGTTTTGGAACTGGGAGCTACAAAAGGGTTTGAGCTAAGCTACAGATAGTGCAAGACAGGGCCAACATGGCAGGATATAAACTAGTAAAGCACAATGATTGTGCACTAGTGATCTGGCCTGTGCAAGACTATGGCTTGGCAACTCAGTCAGCTGATACTGATTCGGCCTTCTGACTCGGTTCTGGCCGACTTGACTCAGTTGACTTGACCGAGCTACCTTGTTTGACTGGTGACCGGGTGGACTTTGCCGGTCACCTGAGAATTTTTCTGGAACCGGAATCCGGTCAACTTCCTGCCGGAAACACAGTTTTCCGGTGACTTTTGGGACATATTTTTACTTGGGTTTTTCCTCACTTATGGGCTTGGTGGAATCTTAATATTGGAGCATTTGGACCTTGGGCTTTGATGACCTAATTTGGAAAGTTGAAAAGCTATAAAAGGGAAAAGTTTCTATTCTTTTGGAACGTATTATTCTACGGGAGTTTTGAAGGAGAGCAGCGACTAGAGTTTGCTTTCGTTTATTTTTCATCTTATTCATTTCATTTTTATTATTGATTATGAATATAATTATGTTGAATCCAAAAACTATGAGTAGCTAAACATTTATTATTGGTTATGGGATATAAAGTGGATTTCACAAATAAGATTTGATTCAATGTATTAGTTTTGTCTCAATAATTAACTTTTTATGATTCATGGTTCATATTGTTGTACTCCCTCCGTTCCATTTTACTTGACGTTGTAGAGTTTTTCACGCAGATTAAGAACAACATAGAGAGTATTTTTTTTCCAAATCTGCCCTTATTAATAGCTTCCTAAAAATTTAAATCACCTAGTTTTTAGGTTCAATATTTGGTGTAAATTACGAATCCCGTTGTAATTTACTTGGGATAGAGTAGTTCTCCTCCATGGAGTGGATTTAAAAACTAGAATAATTATCCATCTACTAATTTCAATGAAAAATAATGGTATGGTAAGATTCCAAAGCAAGGGCAAATTAGTGAGAATTTGGGAAAAAAGCTTAAACACTCATCTATTTTGGAACATAAAAATAACCCTAAAAAAGCAAGTAAAATGGAATGAAGGGAGTATTATTTGATTGTTTATTTGGTTGAGTCCGGAATCAATCCGATTTTCTTTCACTTCTAGAGCTATATTAGGGTTTTCAATACGAAAACGTTGTTTATCCCTGATTCTAAGTAGCATAATTGTGGGTAGTGCTTGTAGTGATATATCCTACTAGTCACATATGAATCATAACTTGGGTTAAAACGAATTAGTGCTTTTACACATTTTGATTGCCTTGATTAGTCTTATTCCTTAGAACTTATTGCTTTTGGGGAGTTAAATCTAATTGTGCTTTTACACTTTAGGTTGCTTTCTAGGAAGAATTCACATATGCATCTTTTAATGTGGTTGTGATGAAATCAGGGAATTAGCGGGATATACTTGCAATCAAGGTATCCTAGGACTTTTAGTAAATGAGAGATTAAAATTTCAATTCTAGTCATTGTTGAGAATTCAAGTTTGTGAATGAAACTATCCCGTGACCAATATCTTCTCCTTATTGATTATTTTAATACTTTATTGCTTCAATTTATTTTTATTGCTTTGATAACTCAAACCCCCACCCCCTTTTGGTTACTAAGAATCTGAAAATTTGCATAACAACAATAGCCTCTCTATGGATACGAACTCTTTCTTATCGCATACTATTTTTATTTTAGTTAAGTAAGAAAGTGAAATTATTTTTTGCTCGGCTGAAAACCCACCAATGACTTTGGTGGTCCTTATCTTATGAGTGGGTGTCCAGAGCCTAGTTAGCAATACGGGGTACGGAGAGGAGTTCGGGACGGCATACGTTCGGGAATTTTACGGATTTGGATAGGTCGGATTCGGTCAAAAAGTCGGTCAACGGTTCGGTGTTCGGAGTGTAGTTCGGAACGGATACGTACGTCTATAATTCGTTTTAGAAATATAAGTTCGGTACGGAAAATTCGGGTTACATCAAATTAATAAAAAATATATTTTTAAGGTTTTATTGAGTTGAAAAAATGATTTAAACCAATTTTATTGTATTATATAGATAATACATTAAGAATAGACACAAACAAGCAAATTTATTGTAGAGGCATTCTTGGTTATCCCTTATCTACTCTCCCTGGGTGGCTGTATCCACTGCCATTCCAACACAAAACCTAAAAATCAGAATTTCTCTTCACATTTATTTCTGTGTCTGAAATTGGGAAAAGATAGGAATTAGTAAGGCGGATGGCAGAGAGGAGAAGAGAAGAATCTGAGAGGAGAAATCAATGAAGTTCGGAATTGATCTAGGAGGAATTAACTAGTGTTGTTGTTGATTCATATCTGCATATCTAGAATTCAGAGATGAAGAGAAAAATACAGTGAAGAATGTGTGATTCAACACAGAAAAAGAGAATCTGTTGTTGTTCATATCAGATTTGAGTCTGTTGATTGGGTGAACCCATAGAAATTGATGCTGCTGACTCGAGTTCCTGAGAAGCGATGTGATTTGCAAGAATTGGTGGTGAAATGAAGCAAGTAAATAGGAGTTGTTGGTGCTTGAAGTTTTAGCTGAACCAAATGAGTTTCTTGGTACTAATTCAAAGAAGACGAGGATATCAAAGAATTCGAGAATCAGATGGTGTTGCTAATCAACTCGTAGATAAATGCTAGGGTTTGTATGAAACTGATGTTGTTGACACAAGAAACAAAGGGGATTTGAAATTAAATATGAAAGGAGGAATCGATGGAAGAATTGAAGTGGTTTGCTGGGTGTCTGAACTACAAAGATGGGTAATGGTTAGAATTTGAATTTGAAAATGATGAATTAAGGTTTCAAGAAGAATTGAAACTGTTGTTGAGATATGGAGTTGATTCTGAGGCTGTATGGAAGAGAATGTGTGAATGGAAGGCTTAGAAGATGTGTTGAAATAGCTGGAGTTGAATGAGCAGATGGGATTTTAAGTTACAGAATGGCTGGTGCTGTGTTGCAGGATTGAGCTGAAATAAGATTGCAGTTACAGTTTTGTTGTTTCTGTTACAGACTTGGCTTGTGAAGATACATGGCTGGATTGAAAGGAAATGCTTCTGGTGCTGTAGTGGAAATGTAGAGGTTCGGGTGGCCTGAGATGATATTGCAGCTGAGATGAGAAATAGAAAGAGGTAGTAGGTGGTGATGAATGAAGGGTTAAGCTTAGATGAATGCTTAGGAGTTGGAACTAAACAAAGAATATGAATGAAGTGCTGTGTGACATTGTTGTTGGTTGAAATGTGCAGCTACAGATGCAGTGGTGGTTGTTTGAAGAGAATGGTATGGCATGAGCATTTGCAGATGTTGTGTTGGCTCAAGAAAGGTTTAGATGACTGTGTAGAAGTCAAGGATACATGGAGGATGAAAGAGTTGCAGTTCAAGTTGTTTTTGCTGCTAATGGAGCATACTCAGGTGCTAGTGCAGTCGCAGCCGAGAACTGATGTTGTTGCAGGTGGGATGTTTAAGGAATGCGTTGCAGGAGGTATTGTCCGTGGCCTGAGATGGTTGAACAAAGAAGCTGCAGCTGTGAGAATGAGCAGACATCTTGGCTGGGATTAGATGTGATGCGCAATGAGTGTGCAACAGAAATTTAGGCCTTCACAATGGCTTTGGCCTTGAGCCAAGTCAGCTGAGTTAGCACTGACTCATATCTGACTTAGCTGACATCACTGTTCCAAATTGGTCTCCACTCATCTGACTCTTACACTGACTCAGTCACTTTGACTGAGTTGACTCGATGACCTGACCAGTTTGACAGGTTGTTTGTTTGACTTTACCGATAACCTGAGCTACTTTCCGGCCAATTTCTGGTCACTTTATGGGACTTCCGGTGAGTACTTTTGGGAGAGGTTTTATTGGGCTGTTTCTACGCATTGTTTTATGGGCTTGGTGGACTTTTCGGTAATGGACTTCTTTGTTGGACTTTTTGAAGACTTGACCTAGTTTTGGAAAGATAAAAAGCTACAAAAGGAGAAAGTTTCTACTTCCTTTGGATCATGTATTTTCTACTGGGAGCTTTGGAGAGCGGAAACTAGGGTTTGCTTTCATTTTTTTATTTTTCATCTTCTTCATTTTATGTTGATTATGATTATGATGAACTCAAAAGCTATGAGTAGCTAAACACATATTATTGGTTATGGGATAAAGTGGATTTCACAAATGATATTTGATTCAATGAATTAGTTTTGTCTCAACTTTATTATTTATGATTTATGGTTTATATTGTCATATGATTTGATTATTTATTTGGTTGGGTCCGGAATCAATCCGATTTGCATTCATTTCTAAAGCTATATGAGGGTTTTTAATACGAAAAAGTTATTTATCCCTGATTCTAAGTATCATAAATGTGGGTAGTGCTTGCAGTGATATATCCTTCTAGTCACAAGTTAATCATAACTTTTGTTAAAACGGATTAGTGCTTTTACACGTTCGTTTGCATTGATTAGTCTATTCCATAAAACTTAATGCTCTTGGGTAGTAAAATTTAATTGTGCTTTTACAATGTAGGTTGCTTTCTAAGTAGAATTTATTTATGCATCTTTTAATGTGTTTCTAATGAAATCAGAAAATTAGCGGGATATACTTGCGATCAAGGTATCCTAGGACTTTTAGTAAATGAGAGATTAAAATACCAATTCTAGTCATTGATGAAAATACATGTTTGCGAATGAAACTATCCCTTGATCAATATCTTCTTCTTATTAATTATTTTCATATTTTATTTCTTTTAATTTATTTTTAATGCATTGATAAACAAAATCCCCCCTTGGTTACTTAAGAATCTAAAAATTGCATAACAACAATTGCCGCTCTGTGGAAACGAATTCCTTCTTACCACATACTTCATTTAAATTTAGTTGAGTTAGAAAGTGAAATTATTTTTGACGCATACGACAACGATCAGGTAGGTTAGCGAACTCAATTTGCAAACCATAAATATATGAGATTCGGAAATACAGGAAGGTTGGCGAACCAGTTCGCAAACTACAAGTTTAGTTGGGAACAATTCACAAACCTGGTTAGTGAACTGAATTTTATAGGTTGGATTAATTGGCTAGCAGTTGGCGAACCTAGTTAACGAACTGTGGTCAACTGAGTTCCGGAGTCTAGTAGCGTTGGAGAACTCACGAACCGTTGCACCCTGACTTGTGAAAAATCCCTACAGTTGGCAAACAGTTGTAACAATTGTCCTGATAATGTTTAGCAGATGCTCAAAGACTTATTATTTTAATATGTTTAGCATTGCTAGAACTCTCTTAAACACTTCTAAGACTTCATTTATTTATTAAAACACTTAGATGTTTGAATCATGATTAATTTCTTAGGTATTTAAATGAACATCAAGTAGCTTTTAGTTCTTTGGCTAACTTTCCAAACCGAACTGTCATTATACACTGTTCGGTAACAGAACCTATGTGTATAGTCTTCTATTGTAGTTTTAAGACCTATTTTGTTTGCTTGATTCTCAAGTTATATTAGCTTGAATTCTAAGCTAACCTTGGTATTTGAAAACTATAAATAAAAAATCTCTGTCAACTAGGAAAACTAATCCCTGACACTTTGTGTCCTAGTTGATTCTAGAGACGCCTCTATTGACCTTTTAGGTCTATGACTAAAAAGACTTCGCTTGGGGGCTCATGAAGCCATGTCCGACTATCTTTACCTTGATAGTTTATGAATCCTAATCTTTCTTTCTGTTATCGAAGTTTTCGTAATCTCTTTCAGGAAAGATAAATGGTAATCAAAAAGTTCTCTTCGTCTCAGACTTTGTGATTCCCGAAGATAAATATCTAAAGACTGATCTTAGTTGATCTATTGATGATTGTTCTTGAGAGGTTTAAAAAAAATTAGCCCAGTTTTCCGGGGTTGGACTCCCAACTTAGAGGTTGCGGGTTCAATTCCCGCTGCTGATCGATGAAAAAGTTTAAAATCTAGGATGCTCTTCGGGAGTCGTAAGTTCCGTATTTGTGAGGTTTGCTAGCTTTCTATTGCAAATAGATTTCCACACCTTGATCTAAATGAAAATAAAATATGCTTATCTTTTAGAGGCAGATTGGTATTAAAAGTTTTCACTTCGGTTGAAGAAACTCCTAGGCTGTAAAGGATGTCAGCTAAGGGAATCAAGTGCGTAGAACCTTGTGAGGTTGAAGAGACGTAAGGAGAGCGACTGTAGATGAATCATTTGGAGGGTGGATTCGGTATTAATTACATTCTAATATGAAGTCTGATCTTCGGTGGATATTTTGTTAACGAGGTCCCGGGGTTTTTCTGCTATTGAGGTTTCCTCGTTAACAAAATATCTAGTGTCTTGTGTTTTTCCTTTTCCGTATTATATTGTTTATCTTTATAATTGGGTTTATATAGGTTTGTACATATTCAATTTGCGTAGATAAGTCTGCATAATTATAATCGATTACGAAACTAGTTTCTTGTAGAATTCGTATCTTGAAAGATAGATAACAAGTTTAACAACTTGGCAGAATTCCAATTGAATTATTTGGATATAACCAGATTGATCTTGGATATTGATTTTTGAGATCTCCAAGTACTCTGCTTAATAATCAGGTTCACATACCTTGATTCTATATACATACTGATTGAGTAGAGGTTGAGATATTAACTATATACATATTGTAAAGGATCATTAAGTTGGTCTTCTTGCAATTGTGTTAGGTTTTGTCTATACAGGTTGCTGAACGGAAAAGTTGGGTGTATTTGGTATCCCTATCATTTTCAATTGGTATCAGAGCAGGCAAACACTGTTGACCTAATAAGTCTGTGTTTGAAGAGATCTGTATTATGGACAAGAGTGCAATCTCAATCAACGTACCACTATCTTTCGATGGCACAAATTACTTATGGTGGAAAACTGCTATGCATTCCTTTTTACAAGCTCGTGACTTTCGGACATGGGTTCTTGTTGTAATAGGATATGATGTTCCATGTATTGGAAAAGGAGCTGCTGCTGCTCTTAAAGGCATAAAAATATATGACGATGAAGAAATCAAAGATTCAAAATGAAACTCTGATGGATTAAATGCCATTATCCATGCCATAAGCCAAGATCTTTGACATCATGTGTCTACATGCACTAGATCAAAATATTCTTGGGATATCTTATAAACCGCATTTAAAGGGAATTACGTTGAGAAAGAAGTCATGTTTCAAAACCTAATATTTGACTGGGAAAACCTTCGTATGTCTGATGAAGATTCGTTTGAGGAATTTAATCACAAATTGTCAGAAATTGTGAATGCTTGTTATTCATTAGGTAATACTATTCCAGAAAAGGATATTGTGATAAAAAAAAATTGAGATCTTTACCTGCTCGATACGAGTCTAACAAACATGCCATCATGGAAGGAAACAATCTTACTACGCTTTTCATAAATACTCTTGTTGGAAAGTTGAAATTTTTTGATCATGATCAACTCAATGCTAAAGAAAAAGCTTCCGTTCTTGAAGTAGTGACTAAAACAAGCTTTCCTCCTCTAATGGTAGCTTGGCCAGGTATTGATGGTGGTTTTTAATACATGGCTAAATTTGTAAAAGTCTATCTACCTGACCCGGCATCAGATGTAGTAGACATTGATATGTCTATTTTCCACAAGGAATTTGGAGAATATATCAAAATCTGATGAGTGCCTATGTCTCTCTTCATATTATATTGAAACTCAAGCTCCTAGATGAATTGTCCACTAGTATAGAGCCTAACGAGTGTATAAGCTCCTAGATGCATTACTCACAGATGTCGGAGCCTGCTGAGTACTTTTCTTGTGCTTATGTTCCCCGAAAGAACCTTTAATATTGGTATGGAATGACGGATTTGTGTTCACTCGCAGAAGAGTAGCACAGACCTCCAAGTACCAAGTTTAAGACCCTTGCACAAAATACTGAGTCAGAAAGAAAAGAATAAACAGAGACGCGGAGTAGGAGCTACAACGAGGAAAGCGTAGCCATGCCATAGGCTAGACGGCGCCACTTGGCCACGCCCCATGCTACCCTACCGGCCATTATTCCTTTGTCAACCAATCAGGTCGCTTTAAACCCGCCACACGTCCATGAGTTGCGGCTGGGCCCATACTTTCCGGCCCTATTCCCAATCGACCAATCAGGTCGCACTAAACCTGCCACGCCCACCAAAAGGGTGGCCACGCTCATGCTTGGGCGGCCCACTAATTTTATTGACCAATCAGGTTGCTTTGTCACATCTTTAAAAGAGGTGGAAATTATTTCAAGAGGTCGTCATACTAGGTCGGCTTCCCAAAACCGTTCTAACATGCTAATGGCATTCCAAACATACCAAAACATGCCAACCCACTATCTGTTCGTGACCAGCATCACAACAGACTTCAATTTTGGCTAGCCTAACCGTAAGTGTGGCCATGCTCTAGTGGGGGTGGATGAAACCCTAACTTGTAATCGTGGCACAAAACTATGCCGCCTCAGGCCCACAACATGCCACAAGCCGTGCAGACTTAGGAAACCCTAAAAAAGGCGCCACACCACAGCCACTCGTGAAAATATTTGCTCCTGTGACTATTTCCACATGGTGGCATGCCTATGGATCCTCTGGCATGACTCTGGTACCGTTTGTATAAAATGCCATGCCAAGGCCACCTACCGCATGTAGCATGCCATATGCGCTAATTATGGTTTCGGCATGCCAAACCCTAATTTAGGCAAAGTTGCTACGCCAACCAAGCTAGATAATGTTACACATAGCATTGGGATTGATGTGGCCACTAAAACTGATGTTTCCACACCACATTGGAGTCTAACACCAATAAGCCAAAATATAGTGACCATGGCTATGCCAAGCGCTACTTGCACCATCGTGCCGCTGACATGCACAGGCTATGCCACTGGCATGCACGAACTATGCCAGCCATACCACAGTTCCACTGGCATGTGCTAAAGGCTCCACTATACCATTGTCATATGCCAATGGCGCTACTGCGCCATTATCAGGCGCTAACATGATATGGCCATAATCAATGGCTACCCTTTCCTCATGCAATCTCAGCCGTCGAAGTTCGCCACTGAACTGACATGCTTGTGGCAAGTTTTAGGCGACCGGCCGAGATAATCCTAATAGCACCACATGTTATTTTTACTCCTGCAAGTCTCTTGACCTTGACTTGCCAAACGTAGCAAACTGCTACATGTTTTCCACAAAAACACTCGAGACATCAAACATGTCACAAAAATGGGGGATACTCATCAGGGTATTGGTCTGGAGGTTTACAGCATGCGGCGTGAAATACGCCCGTTATAAGAAAGTATCAGGAAACAGAACATTTAGTGGTGGCAAGAAGTAACGGGTGTAAACGGATCCACTTCCTTCATCATGGAAGCATGGTTTCCGACGGTTATACGTTACTCCACTCTTCCATCAATCAGTTGTTCCTACTTCCTACGAGACCAGGGTACGTTTTATTATGACTTGTATAAATAGGTTTCACCTATTTCCACCAAATAATAAGTTTTGGTCAGCAACAACATAGTATCCAGAAATCACCAAAGAACTGATAGCTTTTCATTCTACAAGCCAATTCCATTTTCTGATACAAGTCATAAAACAACCACACCTTCAAAATTAACCATTCTTGTCTCAACACTTTCTTCGCTTCCCTCCCTAAAACCAACCATTCTCCTTCACTTTGTGACCGAAGCAATCCAGGAACGACCATTTCTTGGTTTAGGCCAGGATTGTACAGATTGATCTCACGAATCAAAAGTACTCCCATGCAATGCATTGTTTAGGGTCTAGATTTGTTTCTCATCCACACACCTAAATTTACCAAAAATAGTAGAAATAATTTCCACACACAAACAATTAGCGACCACAGTGGGAGATTAAATCTCTCGGTTGTAACTCCAATTTCCAGAAGATGGTCGGTCTTAGAACTGGGTTCACGATCCCAATTTCCACTCAAACTCTGGTGAATGGTGATGTATCTTTTCCCAACACGACACCTAATGACACATCCAATGAAGAAATTCCAAGGTTGGACGAATTGTCATGGGTTCAGGAGATCCACACAAGGAACATGAACCTGATGAAGGAGACGATAAACAACATACTCAACTGTCTTGTCAGATTGACATCATATTTGAGCGGTTCACCCTACCCGGAAATCCCAACACTGGGAACTGATGTTCCGGATGATAGTTCTCAGGTCAACAGTTTCACCACCAATCAGAAACCGGTAGATCAGGAAGCATCCGTGTTGGTAGAAAGTTTATGTGAACTTCTGCACCTTTCAAAGGACCAGCGAGCAGAGACATTTACTGCGATCAATCAAATAGCTCTAGACGCGTGTTTGGTTCCTTTATGCTCGGAGACTTCAAGAATATCAGAGATGTCCATCAACAATGTTACATTTACTGAAGACGACATGATGGCAGAAGAAGGACATAACCGGGCCCTACACGTCACTGCTCGCATCAAAGATTCAGAGTTCAAAAGAGCCCTCGTCGACAGTGGGGCATCCTCCGTTATTACTATCAGAATGCTCAAGACAACCAAGGTGCGGCCAAGCAAAGTTATACGTCAGCCTACCATGATGACATATTTCGAAGGCAACCAAACCAGCACATATGGATACTTCAACCTGAATCTGTCAGTGGGACCAATCCAGTCGAAGGTAAAGTTCGAGGTAATCAAGAAGGATCCATACTACCACATGATACTGGGAAGACCGTGGCTCTATGATAAAAAGATATTTCCTTCAACGTATCACCAGTGTCTAAAGACCATATTGAATGAAGAAGTTATTCGCATTACCGCGTCATTATCTCCTTATACACCAATCTATGGTATGGAGATGTTCGAACCGAAGGAAAATTCGCGGGACTCGTCAGGCAAGGTTCATTGCAATCCACTCCCGACATGGACGTCAATCGAAGAAGAGGACAGGCTCGCATCGTTGCACAAAGGGACCCAATCTCGTGCCATCCCTCCAAAGGAAAAGCACGCCAATTTCCCCTCATCAAACGGAAATATGGCTCATTCTCATACCAAGCGGGAGCGGGCTTTTATTGCAAGTCGTGACGAAAAAGTGAAAACTGTATATCGTCCTCGTTGTTAGCAATTAGCAGGGGAGACTACCACCCAGTCTCTTCGCCCAATGGAATACAATCACAGAAGCGAGCCACAAGAGAAGGTGCCGGATGCACCAAGAAAATTGCAGGACAGAACCAACTCCACTACAGATGAACTCGAAGTTATCAACATCGGAAGTGCGGAATCTCCACGGCATGTCTCCATCAGCTCGAATCTATGTACTGAAGAACGTGTAAAACTTGTGGAACTTCTTAAGGAATATCAAGATGTATTCGCGTGGACATACGAGGAAATGCCTGGTTTGGATAAGAAACTGGTCACTCATCATCTACATATAATACCCGGATCCAAACTGATCAAACAATCTCCGAGATAGTTCAGACACGATGTGGAGGAATAGATCAAAACAGAGATTCAAAAATTTCTAGCCGCTGGTTTCATCAAACCCATTCACCATCCCACCTATTTGGCCAATGTGGTTCCAGTAAAGAAGAAGAGCGGCAAAATCAGGTGCTATTAATTTTAGGGATCTGAACAAATACTTCTCCAAGGACGATTTTTCTCTTCTTAACATTGATATGCTGGTAGACGCGCCAGTGGACACGATATGTTCTCTTTCATGGATGGGTACATAGGCTATAATCAAATAAGGATGTATGAGCATGACGCAAGTAAGACAACTTTTAGAACTCCTCTCGAAAACTTTTAATATACCGTGATGCCTTTCGGTTTGAAAAATGCTAGCGCCACCAACCAAAGCGCCATGACCGTAATTTTTCATGATATAATGCACAAAGCAAGTTGAAGATTACGTGGATGACATAGTGGTTAAATCAATAACCCGGGCGGCCATATAGAGGTTCTAGGATAGGTGTTTGAAAGGTGTCAGGAATACAAACTAAAGATCTCCAACTTTTGAATGCTTTAGTTACTGCCAGAGGGGTGCAAGAGATTACTTCACAACAACATAGAGCTATTCTTCATCAAAAATCAAGAACCAAATGGCTAAAGGAAGGGGCATCTAATACAAATTATTTCCATACAACTTTGAAGATTAGGCAATCTCAAAACTCAATAACTGAACTTGAAGATGAGAATGGAAATATCGTTGCATCACAGCAGGAAATTTCTACAGTTTTAGTCAATCATTATATGGAGAAGTTCAAATTCCATCAAGTTCAAATTTCTGACAACATTATGCAAGCAGTTCCTTCAATCCTTACTCATGGAGATAGAGACTTCATTGATCTTATTCCAAGCGCAACTGAAATTAAAGCAGCTATGTATGATCTTGACCCTGACAGTGCTCCAGGTCCTGATGGGTTTGGTGGATGGTTCTATAGACATTGCTGGGCTATTATTGGTCAAGAAGTCATTTCAGCAATTCAATACTACTGGAAGAGATGCTATATTCCAAATGGTTTGAATTCTAACTTCTTAGTTTTAATTCCTAAATCTCAAAATGCAAAAAAGGTTGGTCAGTATAGACCAATTGGACTCTCAAATTTTTTCTTAAAGATAATTACCAAGATTCTTACTATGAGAATAAGTAGTCTGCTGAATAAAATTATTTCTCCTCAACAAGGTGCCTTTATAAAAGGGAAAACAATTCAAGAGCAGATAGTTCTTGCCTCAGAAATGGTGAATGAAATGGAAATAAATAGAAAAGGTGGGAATGTTGGATTAAAGATTGATATCTCACAAGCTTTTGATTCTCTCAGTTGGGAGTTCTTGTTCTCAGTAATGAAGAAATTGGGTTTTTCATCTAAATGCATTACTTGGATCTCAGTGATTTTCAAGTCTGCAAGAATTTCAATTATGATAAATGGAGGGCATGCTGGTTACTTTTCAGTTGGCAGGGGTTTAAGACAGGGAGACCATCTGTCTCCCATTCTTTTTATTATTGCAGAAGATGTGCTGAGTAGAGCTCTAACTAAAATGGTGGTGGAGAAAAAATTCATTCCCATGGTCAACAGAAATGGTATTTGTCCAACCCACATTTTCTTTGCTGATGATATGTTTCTCTTTTGCAATGGAGATAAAAGAAATATGAGAAGAATTATGCAAACTTTAGCTGAATACCAACTCTCTTCTGGACAGATAGTTAGTGTAGCCAAAAGTAAGTGCTTTGTAGGAGGCACTTCTCAAACCAGGAAAGAAGTAATAGCAGATGAATGTCATATGCATCTAGCAAGTTTCCCTGATAAATATCTTGGAGTCATGTTATTTTCTGGCAGAGTTAAGTCAACTCATGTATGGAGTGTGGTGGAGCAACTTCAGTGTTACCTAGCAGCCTGGAAAGGGAAGATGCTAGCCTTTCAAGAAAGGTAGGTCTTAATTAAAACAGTCCTTTCTAGTATTCCTATATATAATATGTCCATTTACAAATGGCCAAGAAGTGTTTTGAGGGAATGTGAGAAGATCATCAGAAATTTCCTCTGGACTGGTGATCCAAGCACAAGAAAACTTGTCACCCTCAAATGGGAAAAATCATGTGTACCAATTGAAGAGGGTGGATTGGGTATAAGAAGCTTGGAGGTGATCAATAAAGCTTTACTAATGAAACTTGTGTGGAAAATTCAACAAGGAAAGGATGAATGGGCACTATTTTTTCAAGCTAAGTTCAAAATGAAAAATGGAGAATGGATCAAATACCACAAACAATCATCCATTTGGCCAGGCTTAAAATGGGTAATGTCTGAAGTCAAAAATCACTCTAGATGGGTTCTTGGAAATGGTGAAGATATTTCAATCTGGGAAGATGCTTGGATTAAGGAGCAACCTTTAATTTCTTTACATCCAAACAATGACTATATTCAAAGGCATAAGAACCTGAAGGTCAGTTCTATTATACAAAACAAAACATGGACCATTCCTTATGAAATGCTTACTTTCTTTAGTACTCAAGAATTGCCAGTAATAGATGGAAGAAAGGATAAGCTAATCTGGAGTGGCACATCCAATGGAAACTTCTCAGTTGCTTCAGCAGTTCATTGCATAAGAAGTAAATTCCCTGTTTCAACTACCTATAAATCAATTTGGAATGCTTGTGTTCATCCTACTATAGCAAGTAATGTATGGAAAATAGCTAGAGGAATCTGTGCTACTGATGCCAAACTTAAAGCTAAAGGTTTCCAAATGGCTTCAAGATGCTACTTATGCAAAGAAGAAGAAGAATCCCTGGATCATATATTATGGCACTGTATTCATAGCATTTCTTTGTGGAATTGGCTCTGCAATGTATTTCAGTTGAAAAACCCTTCTTCCTTTCATGATGTCTTGGGGATGGCAAATCACAAAAGCTCAGTGATCAAGGAACTGTGGATAGCTTCTGCCTTCTACATTCTCAGAGAAATTTGGTTCATCAGAAATAGAGCAGTCTTTGAAGATGCAATAGAAAAACTTGCTTTGGTAAAGAACAAGATTATCTTTTTAACAAGTGAGAATGAATTCAGATTAAAGGGGAAAATGAGAAATGAAGCATATGACCTTCAGATTTAAAGCTTTTTTGGTACTAAGTATAGACAGACTTATGGCTTCAAAATCACAGAAGTTTTCTTCACTCTTCTTACTCACCCTAAAGTTTTACTTTGCTGTGATGGAGCAAGTAGGGGTAACCCAGGTCTAGCTGGTTATGGTTTTGTTGCAAGGGCTGGGGGCAGTGGAGCTTTTATAATTGTTTTTGCAGGTGGTGTTGGTGTATCTACAAATTACTTTGCAGAAATCATGGCCATAGTCTGTGCAGGTGAATGGGCAGTGAAAAACCATCATATGGAAGTGGTCTTCAACTTTGATTCTAAAGCAGCCATTCTGGCTTTCCAAAAGAATGATCTGCCATGGTTTATACTTGCTAGATGGAACCTAGTTTGTGATAATCTAAGAAGTTTTGAATTCCATCATTGTTATAGAGAGATCAACTTTAATGCAGACAAAATGGCAAAAGAAGGATCCAAATTAAACATAGGCAATGTTAAGTCCTATTCTGATTGCAGTTCTTTTATTTTAGAATCTCCATTTAATACCTACTACAGATTCTGTTAGTAGATTTTTCCCATGTAAATAACCTTAAATGGTTCTTGTATTCCCTTTTGTTCTGATCATAGTCAATAAAATATACATTGATTGAGCAAAAAAAAAAAAAAAAAAAAAAAGATGAATCCTTTGAAGTGTTATTTTGGCGTCTCTTCGGGCAAATTTCTAGGTTTCCAGGTGACCGCTGAGGGAATCAAAGTCGAACCAGCCAAAACCAAATCCATTCTCACGATGCCGCCGCCACAAACTGTGAAAGAACTCCAGATATTCATGGGTAAGGTAAACTACATTCGGCGTTTTATACCGGGTTTAGCTCAGCTTGTTGCTTCATTCACCCCCTTGCTGAAGAAGGGAGCAAGTTTTGTTTAGACGGCGCTACAACAAGAGGAGTTTCAGAAGATTCAATAGATACTGTCATCCCCAGCCATCATGAAATCTCATGTAAAAGGAAGACCGTTGTGTCTCTATACTGCTTTTAGTGATACTGTTGTTGGAGCTCTTCTCGCCCAAGAAGATGATGAAGGAATTGAGCAACCTATATACTACATCAGTCGGACTTTGAAGGATGCTGAAATCAGATATCCTAAGGCATAAAAAGCGTTCCTAGATCCTATTCACTCCATTCATAAGTTTAGGCATTATCCGCTCTCAAACAAAGTGGTGCTGATATCTAAGTCCGATCCTGTGAAGTTCTTTCTTTCAAAACTGGCCCTAATAGGAAGGCCAACCAAATGGCTCCTCCAAATGTCAGAGCTTGATATAACGTGTGCTTTCCTAAGAGCTAACAAAGGATAAGCGGTCGCGTACTTACTAGCAGATTTCCCAGGAGAGGGTACCACAGCACTTCACGAAGACCTTCTTGGAGAGTTTCCAGAAATCTCTTTTGTTAAAGAGGAAACATGGCTACTATTTTTCGATGGATCCGCCACCCCTAGCAATAATACCGGAGGAACGGGCGTTGTTCTAGTATCCCCAACCGGTGAAGTTTTTTCACATTCCTTCAAGCTAGACTTTCATTGCACCAACAATTCAGCAGAAGATGAAACCTTTATCATAGGGTTGTCATTAGCCAAGCAAGATGGAGCCACCCATCTGGAAATAAGAGGTGATTCTAAATTACTAGTTAACCATATGAATGGAGTATACGCACTGAAGGAGGTGACGCTGGCCCCATATAGATCTGAGGCGCAAAAGCTGCTAAATTACTTCGCTGATGCGACCATAACACATGTTGGCCGCAACAACAACAAACATGCTGATTGCCTAGCCACAATAGTATCGAAGCTGCAGTTCGAAGGTTTGTAACAAACCCTAATATTAAAAATAAGGACCGTGGAATCAACATGGCTTTCGCAATCTAAAGAGACTGAAGCCAGTGACTGAAGAACACCGATTATCCAAGAACTTAATAGCTCGCTTTCCCAAGGAAGGTCAGTCTCAAAACCTTACAAACTTCTTTATGCTTCGCGAGATGTTGTATCGCCGAAACCCAGATGGCTCCGTGTCAAGATAACTCAGAGAAGAAGAGGCACAATAGCAGCTAAACTATATTCATGACGAAATTTGTGGGCAAACGTTAGTGGCAACACTTTACCTCTGTCTGCAATGCCTTGGATTCTACTAGCCATAAATGGAGGCTCAATCTCGATTGCTCCAAGGATCTTGCTTCAATTTCCAAACGCCACCGCATCAATTTGAAGTTTTTAACGTTGGCCACACTGAGGACTGGAAGGAGTCGTACATTAGTTATCTTCGGGATGGCGTACTCCCTACTAGCAAGAGATACGCAACTAAGATGAAGCAAAAATTCAAGAGATTCATATTCCATGAAGGAATTTTGTATAGTAAAAGCTTTGGAGGAGATTTGTTACGATGTCTAGGTGGGGAGGAAATCCAAATCATGCTGAAAGAAATGCACAAAGGCGAACACCAAGGAAAAAATAAATTATTTCTCTAGATACACGAGAAATACTACTGGCCGACCATGGAGGACGATGCGGCTGCTTTTGTTCAGAGATACGACGAATGTCAAATCCTTGGAAACCTTATCCATGCAACTTCTACTCCTCTGCACTCGGTAAGTATTCCATGACCGTTTTATAGATGGGGACTCGACATCATTGGGAATATCAACTCGCCACCGTCGAAGCAGCATGAGTATATAATAATTGCAACGGAGTATTTCACCAAATGGGTCGAAGCCATCCCTCTATGAGGGACTACTGGAGCCACAATTATAGTGTTCATTAAGGAATATATCATTTGTCTTTTCGGCGTGCCTAAACACATCACCACCGACAATGGCACTCCTTTCGCCAACAAGCAAGTACGAGAGTCACTTGAAGAATATGGAATTAAGCAAGTCTTATCCACCATTTACTACCCCCAAGGGAATGGGTAGGTGATAGGTGTCTAAAACACTTTGATATTTATTTATTATTTATGCTTTCTTTGCGAGTTTTCTTGTAAACTATGTATATTATGTTTACTTTTGAGTTTATTAGGTATGTTGGAGTCATTTGGAGCGAAAGAAGAAGAAATCATGATGGGAACCCCCTATCTACTTCACCTGAGTGGGCATAGACAGTCTCATTCCTACACATAACCCTAAAATTGAGGGAAGTTATTCCTCTCAATCATTTGTTTCTGAAACCCAGAAAAGAGCTACGGTTGTGTGAGAAAAGAGAGAAGAGTTATGCGAGAATTCAGTCAAGAAATGGGTTGAATCAAGAATAGATATTAGGCTAGGGATTCGATTGATGTTGGAGAATAAATTAATAGTCTGTTGGTGGTCGTTGCTATTTGATGCTACTAAGAAGAATCAGAAGATGTTATTGATTGTGGATTGAGTTAGGGCGTAGAAATATTGAGATGGGAAATCAGTGAAGCTGTTATGTAATTTCTGTTGAATTGAGATGAAGTTAGGGTTCTGAGATTCAAGGGTTTGATGGTTGAATATGGTGGATCTGAGATGTTCGATTAATCAGCAGTCTATGGTGAATCAGGTGATATGTTCTGTTGGCTGGTGATTTTCAAGGGTTTGATTAAATGGGAATTTGAGATCGAAATGGAGAGCACAATAAGATGATTGAGATGTTGAGAAGAAATTGAAAATGGGTTTGCTGAGAAGAAGATGGTAGATTGAAACTGTGGTTGAAGTTCTGGTGATAAAGTGAATTCATGGATAGAAGATAGTAATGGAAGTGCTTGTACTGAATGGAGTTGTGTTGGAAACAGGTGCAGTTTGAGATGATGGTTCTTGAGAGTCGAAGTGCAACATAAGAGAAGAAGATGAAGCTTAAATTAACCTGGGTATTGGTTTTGATTATAATTTAAGTTTTTTGCTGAGAAACAATGGGTGTGTAACTGCAGTCAAGTCATGGTGTTGGTGGTATGAACTGATACTGGTGAAGATGCAGTAGATGTGAGATATATCAAGGGGAGTTGTTGCTGGTAGTTGGGTGTAATGGAGTAAAGTGACTGAGAAGTGATTGCAGGTGGCCTAACTGAGATGGGTTGTAGCTATGAAGTGCATGTGCAGCCAAGAAGAAATTGAGATGATGTGATGCTGCTGTTGATATTGCAGGTGAATTGCATTATGGGTTGGAGGTGGTCATTATAGCTTAATTGGAGCAAGGAATGGTAAATGGGTTTGTGTGTTGCTACCAGTGATGTGTAAGTTGAATGAGCTGCAGGGAATGATGTTGTGTAGCTGAATGGGATTTGAGGCAGGCGATGTTGTGAACTATTGGTTTGATGACTAAGCAGATAAGGGACAATTGTATCTACAACAGTGGATCGATAGCAGAGGAAATGAAGCTCCAGTATGGTAGACTGTTACAAAGAAATTATGATTAGATGAATGTGTAGGACACAATGCAGTTGGGAAGTACAGTGGTTGAATGATGCTGGAGTGGAGTTATGAGGCATTTCAGCTGTACGATTGCCATTGTTTGACTGCAGAAGCTACAACAGTGAGGTTACTACTGTTGACTCAATGTACAAGGATGAAGATGCAGAAGTTGGTATGCAGTATGGATATATCATTGCAGGTGGTGTTGTTTAATGAGATTGCGAGTGATGGTGGTAATGAGATGATATTGCTGCTAGTATAGAAGGCCTGGAGGTTATTCGAGATGAATTATGGCTGCACAATAGGAGTCTATGGTATGAGCTACTTGTGGTATTGAATGCTGATTGCAGTTTCAGTTCAGAGAGGTGGTCATGGAAGTGAAGAGAATGAGTGGAATGAGAATGCATGTGTTGAATTGTTGCTGCTAATGACTGCTAGAAGCAAGCAAAGCTAACCGGTGGCTATTTATGATGCTGCGGACGTGGTTTGAGTGAAGTAGATGAATGTTAGGATGTTCACAGGGAAGAAGAGTATACAATGGCCTGGAATCGGCCAGAATCACCCAAAAATAGCCATAACTTGGGTGGTTTCCTATTCAGGCGAGTTAACCCGTCGATTCAGGTGAGCTGACTCAAATGGACTTGTCTTTAATGGGCTTTACTTGTGGGCTCAACTTCACAGCCAGACTTGGTTAAGTTTTGGCTATAGATTGGCAGGAGATTGGGTCACGGGATTTTTACTACTTGGACACTTATAAAAGAGAAAAGTCTTCTTATTCTCTGGGAGGAATATATCTTTTGCTTCCACTTTTATTCTAGGGTTTTGAAACATGAAAGTTTTTCTTTTTCTTTTTGTTATGAACTTCATGAATATTAGTACCTAGTTTTCTCTTGGTTATGGATAAAGTTGATTTCACATAACATGATTCTTTGATTCAATATATCAGTTTTGTCTCATATTTATTGTTCACGATTCTCTGAAAATATAGTTGTATGATTGACGTATTACAACATGATTGATTGTTTGTTTTGTCAAGTTGCAAATTGGTAGAACTAGTAATCACATCTATCGCTAGTTTAGTCCTTGAATACAAGTTGTATAATTGTGAATATTGCTTGTAGTGATACATCCTAGTAATCACAAGTGAATCGTGACCTTTGTTAAATTGTTTGCGCAATGTATTTTAATAGCATTGATTGGCCTGATTCCATAGAACTTAATGCATCTAGGGAATTAAACTTGATTAGTGCTTTTACACGTTAGGTTATTCTCTTAGATAGAATCCATACTCCCATCTTTTAATGTGTTTGTTGATGACAAGAGGAAATTAGCGGGATACTCTTGCGATCAAGGTATCCCAGGGCCTTTCATAAAGTATGTAGGATCATAATATCGCCACAACAATACTCTTATGAAATTTATAACGACATTTATGCGAGCTCTTCAACAACACATTGCAAATGTCGCAAATTAATGATGCAATATAGAACGACAGCATAAAACACGAGAAAGATGTGAAGATTTTGCGGTTGTAGAGAAATGTCGCAAGAATGAAGCGGGAGCTCGAGAGAATATGGAGAAAGCTTGCGAGAGTGTGGAAAGGGATCCTAAAATAGGGGAAGTATGAGATGTCATCCATTATGTAAACACTTATATAAAGAAGAGAGCAAGAGAGAGAAAGGGGGGGGGGGGACACAATTTTAGTAAGAGCGAGAGAGATATTTTGCAGAGAGAAAATGTATTTTTCTTTGTCATCTTATTCCCAAAAACTAGATCTAGAACTCCATTAATGGAGATTATCAATGTAAATCAAATGTAAATTTAAACAATCATAGTAAAGAATCATGGATGTAGATCAAATTGATCGAACCATGTAAAAATATGTGTGTCTATTTACAATTTTTAGTATTTTAATCATCATTTTCATATCAAATGAGTTTAGATCAAGAAATTATTATCAAGATATTACAAGGGGTGTGTTGTGGGATTTCCTGCAACTACATTTTGGCGCTAGAAACAGGGACAAACCACTTGTCAAATTGAAGAAGATTCAAAGAAATTGGCTATCATTAGAATTGGATCTCACTGGATCTAAAAATTTCAAGATCGAATATGGAAGCTACAACAAAAACTCATGATTATACAGCAAATAGAGAGAAGGAGATATATTAAGAGGCAGCTGAAGAAAATACCAGCAAAATTATGTCAACAAATCATCAAAAAGGACAAATTTCTTCTCACTTTTCTTAATTTTTGTTTCATTTTTCGGATCTGGGAATTTCAAAACAAAAATTGGAAAGCAGATTTTTTATAAAACCTAAACTTTGCTTTTTGTGGAAGTTTGAGTTATTGAGGAAGTCTTGAATCTAAAAATGTTTTTGTTATGAATTTGTAGTAACCAAACCTCATTTTACAAATCTGTTTAATGAATCTCTAAAAATGTCAAATTTCGAGATTTTCTATTGATTAGAGATTTACATTTCGTAAGAACAAAAACGAGTAGATTTCATTGAAGGTTTTCATTCTTCGCAGGGAGAAATTACTCATATTAATTCTCTATAGACAGCTAACCTTGGTTTTACTGATCATTTGCAGCATGTATGATTGAAATCTTCTCTAAACACCAGCATGTATGGAAAAATAACGAAAGCATCTGCGAAAATCAAAGTAAAGAAAAAAGACGTGAACTCAAAACTGCACATGAAAGCGAAGGGATAGTCAAAATCGCAGCTCCAAGGGTGAACAGATCTCACGTGCTTGAGGCTAAGATATAGTACATGGTATCGAAGTTTTTGCGAATAGGAGAACATGGCGAAGAAAGCAACAACTCCAGTAATAGAATTTCGCAGCATCTGCGAAGGTAAAGATCCCTTCTGCGAAGAAAACTACAGTTAATAAGATTGGTACGTCACATCATCTAGCAACAAGGAAGATGAAAACTAGTCAGCAACGTAGGAGAATATCTACAGTTACATACTAGAAACGTGCTTGTTAAGCATCCAGTTCATAAGCTAATGAAGAAACCAAGGAAATAATAATAATGACTGAGAAAAAATCACCAAGAATCCACAAATTCGAAACTGCATTGTCATCAGTGCCAGCGAAGTAATAAGCAGATGAGAATATACAAGCGTGAAGAAAACATACATGCGTAAAATTGCTTATAAGGATTAATGGGAAGACATCAGGCGAGGCAAAGAATTCATAATGGCTCACTCGGCCAACAGATTTAGGAGAAAATATAATGAATTGGATATGACCATCAATTTCTTCTATTGAGATCGTGGAGCAAAGTACCAAGATGAAAAATAACTAAGGAAGTTAGAGGAATGAGACTGTGAGTGATCAAACTAGCAGTGTCTGCGAAGGAATAGAAAGATAATGAAGCAGGGTTCTGACTTGCGAATAGAAACCGTTAATATTTCATCCAATGTTTTTAGGAAAAAGAAACATCCAGCTATTTCAGATGCAGCGAGGATATAAACCTAATTATAAACTGTGAAGAAGTAGAGTTACCGATCAATGCAGCAAAGTCTCTTATCCAGGAGAGAGCTCAATAGACGAATAGATTCAATCAAATTCAAGAAAACATTGTAGAGAAAACAAAGAGTTCCACGTATCAGAGAACTCAATATACGAGTTTCGTTCCAACATCATCAACTCCTACGAAGATTAACTAATAAAACCACAAAGTTAACAAAGGAACTAGTTTCATGAATCACAAGCTGCCAAGCAAACCAGCCAAAGGAGAAGCCGTATAAAGCTGCGAGCAACACAACCAGCAACATGGAGAAGAAAAAACGCAAAGAGATGTTCACTTCAGCAAACCCATCAGCAAGTAGTATGAAGAATTCTTTTCTGTTGGTAACTTTTGTTGTTTACATGCTAGACCCATCAGCGAGGAAAGGAACAAGAGTCAAGTTCACTTCGCTGCTACAACATGATTAATGAACTTGATAACATCAGTCCAACTACTTTGGAAACCACCAAGCAAAGTATTTACTATAATTCGAAAACAACAGACGCAAGCAATAGGGTAGGACAATGCGATAATTTCGCTGTGAAGAATTCGAATTCAACACAACATCGAGAAGAAGTCTTTCTAATCATTGTTTACACAAAGCAATTCAAAGAAGGAAGGAGCTAAGGACGAAGCTACTAAAAATATCATAGTAAAACTACAGAAGGAAAACTAAATAAAGGCAATAGAAAGTAAAATCCAAGCTAAGTTACATTAACACCAAACTACTTTGTGACGTATGCTTTGTCAACAGTTCCAGCAAACACAAATCCTGATCTCGACATATGAAACCGGCACTAATGACCATGAACAACACAATCAAAAGGGGAGTATTATCATCTTTCTTATCTTCTTCCATCTCTTACCTTAATAATGTTCTTAAAATTATAATGACCAGGCTTCCATTTATAGGCAGTGGCAGAAATCATTATTAGAAATTAAAATGGTAATATTATTGATCCTTAGACTTCCTGAGTAGTTGCTAATATATGAATTCGCAGGGTCTATAAAGTTTACTGTCGAAAGTAAAGAAACCATACTGTCTTGGCGAAACGTCAACTCTAAACGAAGTAAAACCAAGTAGAAGCATGCATGAAGAAAATTCATACGTCAGTTTTACAAAGTTGAAATCAGCAAAGAGATCGATGGCCTGAATTAAAGGAGCACCAGCGAAGAAGAGTTACTGCGAACAAAGTATACATTTTCGCAACAACATTTACATTCTCGCAGAAAAGTCTTTAACGATAAAGAAATACTATGGCACCCAGTATTTCGTCAAAAATCAGAGTCCACAAACGCTTCACGATATTTAACTTCACTCATCAAATTCAAAGTGAAAGTCTTCAACAATCACAGTAACTCAAGGGCAATAAACTAAGGAAATGAAACCTTATATAGCATAGATCTGTTCATGGAAACACCAGCAAAATAAGACTGAATTTCTCAAAGAATTAATGACTGTTCCACAGTACACATTAACGGAGAAGTAAAGAGATGATTAAATCAGAAGACAAAGCACTTTGTATCGTCATTGGGATTTCACGAAGAATTATCTTCAATTCGCAAGGAACTATTCAAAGGAAACGAACCACGGAAGAAAGTACAGCTAAGGCATCAATGAAAGGGACAAAAACAGGGTAACACAAATTCAAGAAAGAAGCAGAAGGTTAAGAAAGATGATATCTCGTCATTACAATCCAACCATCTCGCTATATCGTCAAGAAGAAGAACCTTAATTAACAAGTGATTTCTTTAGAAGTTAAGCCAACCTGCGAAGAAGTTTTGCGAAGTTTACTGATAATAATTATCATGTGAAGGAAAACTTCTAGTTATAAATCACAAAAGACGATAAAAGAATAATAACAGATACAAAGTTTACCAAACCAGCACAAATAACTGTTCGCAAATATGGTTGGAGGTGAAGGTTATGAGCATGAAGACCAGAATTAGAATCCTACCTTATGCATATTTCTTCGCAGAATTTTGAATTCTCAAGTGCGAATAAATGGAATAAGTTCATAGCATTGTGTGTTTTTTTCGCAAGCAACAAGCAGCCCAGATGGTCAGAAAAGGAGTATCTAAACTAGAGGACATGGGTTCAAATCTCCCTCCTCGCAAAGAATGTTTTGCTTCGCAAAGGTTTATAGCATAAGCATTTCTTTCGCAGACACTTGCCTTGCAAACATTCGCAGCATGAACACACAATTCACAGATGCTCATTTACTTCATAGAGATGTTTATTTCGCAAAGAAGAGAGTTGGTGATTATTTCGCAGAGATATCTCGCAAAGAAATGATAGAAATGAAAGAAATGACAGAAATGAAAGAATTGACAGAAATGAATGAATAAAGAAATGCGAAAATATCGCAAGAAACGCAAATAAAATTTAGCATAGATTAATAGAATGGGACGAACCTTTATGTCGTACACCCTAGTTCGCGAATAAAATTTCGTATGAGGCAAATGTAAGACCTAAAGTGCATCATATAAGGGGGGTATCTGTTTGCATGGCTCAGGGATAAGGTTATACCGCTGCTGGAACCTGAGTAATGTAGAGAAGGGGTCCTTCTCTTTGAGATACCTATCCAGGAGAGATACCTTGGATTTCCAACTATTTAAGGTTATACCCTGGTTGGACGACCGAGGGTCTTTCCTAAGGAGTGTAGAGTATGACCAAGGATCCGAGGTACACGGTTGAGCCAAGGGTGCCCGGGGCGTACGAAACTACCCTGTCCATTCTTGGAAAGTCTTGGCTATGATGCACTCGGCCCGAAGAAAACCCCACTTAGGGTGCAGTCTCGTAACTATAAGCCATATAGGCATAAAAGATAAGAGGTTGCGAAAACAACTGGTTGTTGGAAGAACCGGATGGGAGGAGCTAGTCTTGTATGGCCGATGTTCCCTCCTTGAAGGGGAAACCAGGGGGGAGATAAGGGCGACACCCTCCATTAGGGAGCTGATAAGTGTCTTAAGAAGGAAATGTCATGTGGCTTTACGTTCGCAAGAACATTTAGGCCTGTCATATTGTCGCGTGACAAATATTCTACAGAGGAAAAAATCCAAGAGAAAAAGATAAGATGAGATCAATGGGTTTTTACATGAGAGTGTAAATATGTCTTGCGATTTCATCGCACGACGGCAATGTCATGGGGCTTTGTTCTCGCAAGAAAACTTAGGCTTGTCATATTGTCGCAACAAAATGACAAAAAAAAAATGATAAGGCAAGATCAATGGGTCTTTACATGCGAATGTAAGGATGTCCTGCGATTTTTTCGCAAATACAAAAATTGGCAAAATAATACCTTTAACTAGGAAGGCAAAATAAGACCAATAGAATAATCTCAAACATTAACTATTTTCTTTTAAGAATGCATGAAAGATTTGTTCATCGCAAGAGAGATATCAAGTACTATTTAGAATCTCTCAGAAATACTATTCAGAATCTCTCAGAAGTATTATTCATAATTTCTCAGAAGTATTATTCAGAGTCTCTCCGAAGGATTATTTGCATTTTCGCAGCACTATTCATACTTTCGCAGTACTATTCGCGGCATTATTCTCAGCACTATTCGCGGTACTATTTCAGGAGCATTATTCATAAATTCGCAGATTATTCAGAATCTCGAAGACTCATTCAGAATCTCGTAGACACATTCAGAATCTCGCAGGAGATGTGATTATTTCGCAGAATGTGATTATTTTCTTAAAGAGATTATCGCATGAGGCAGAGGCAAGATAAGAATAAAGAAACAATTCGTTTATTTAACATTTTCTCAAGGATTCTACCTTCATAGATAAAGAACAGAGGCAATTATGGATTACCAAGAAGACATTTTATGTTCTTTATCTTCTCGGCAAGAATCATTTCCAAAATGTACAAGAATTTTCACCAAAAATGAAATAATAATTTCGCATGAATAGAGGAAATACTTATGACTTTCATTCAAGGACGGATACTTCTTATATTTTGAGGATTGAGTACTTCTTATATTTCTTCAAGGATATTTCATACTTAGCATACTTCAAGGATTGATATTTCTTATTTACTTCGCAAAGATCTGGAACTTCACAAAAGAATAGAGGCAAGTACGTACTTTTGAAGTCCAATATTCTTTCGCTCATTCCGTCATCAGCAAAGATCAAAGACTACTACAACAACAGATTTTTTCTTAAAGATTGCTTTTCAAGAAATATTCAAGAAAAAAGAGGCAAGATGTAGGATCATAATATCGCCACAACAATACTCTTGTGAAATTTATAACGACATTTCTGCGAGTTCTTCAACAACACATTACAAATGTCTCAAATTAATGAAGTAATAGACAACGACGGCATAAAACACGAGAAATATGTGAAGATTTTGCGGTTGTAGAGAAATCTCGCAAGAATGAAGCGGGAGCTCGAGACAATATGGAGAAAGCTTGCGAGAGTGTGGAAAGGGATCCTAAAATAGGGGAAGTGTGAGCTGTCATCCATTATGCAAACACTTAGGAGAGCAGGAAAGAGAAAGGGGGGGACACAATTTTAGTAAGAGAGAGAGATATATTTTGCAGAGAGAAAATGTATTTTTCTTTATCATCTTCTTCCACAAAACTAGATCGAGAACTCCATTAATGGAGATTATCAATGTAAATCAAATGTAAATTTAAACAATCATAGTGAAGAATCATGGATGTAGATCAAATTGATCGAACCATGTAAAAATTTGTGTGTCTATTTACAATTTTTAGTATTTTAATCATCATTTTCATATCAAATGAGTTTAGATCAAGAAATTATTATCAAGATATTACAAGGGGTGTGTTGTGGGATTTCCTACAACTACAAAGTAGAGATTAAATATCAATTCTAATTATTATGATACAAGAATATGTTTGTGAATGAAAACGAAATCATTAACCAATGCTTTCACATCTTTGAATTTATTTGTTTACTTTTCTTTACTTGCTTTTATATTTACTTTTAGTTCATAAAAATCGGAAATTCCCCCCATTGTTTTACATAAGAAACCGAAGCATATTGGCAACCCAAGACCTCTCTATGGGAACGATCCTTTCTTACCCTTGCTATATTTTATATTTTGAGTAGTGAGAAAGTAATTTATTTTTGACGCATACGAAAGCGATCAAATTTTGGCGCCACTGCTGGGGAGGCGGTGGTTGTCACTTGTTTTTGGTTTCTTGTTTTTGTTTCTTATTTTTGTTTTTCTTATTTTTTGGTTTTTAACCTTGGTTTGAGAACTCTTGTTTCAGGTACCTATTATGGAAGGAGAATATTGGAACAATGGATACGGTTTTCAACCTCCTCAACACTATGACGATTTCCCACCATCAATGGGACACGATCGAAACCAATTTATTGTCTATGATCAATATCCAAGATCTTATGGTGATTTTCACATATACCAACAACAACCTTGTATTGGGTATGTAAGTCAAGCACCATGGTGGGATAATTCTACTCCAAATTGGCTTCATTCGAGTTTTATGCAGATTATTAATGGCTTGCAAGAAATGCAACAAAGACTAGACCAACTTGATCATGATAGAGAGAACGTCGCACAAACCAATTTCTGCAACGCTTTTGTTAGAGCACTACTCGGTCGAACTCGCATGCGTTGCTATCTCAAGCATGTTTGTCAATGTTAGTAATCAAAACTATAAAGTCCTGATTTCTAGTCTACTATAGCTATGGTCACGGACTAGGATAGAAAGTGTAGTTGAGATCAAGAAATCCATGGCAATCATCATACAAGACGAAGGAATACTCAAGGAACCAGTGGATCTTCATCGACTAAAAGGTATGTGGAGACTTGAACTTATCTATCACTCAAAATTCTATCTAATCTATCTCTTATCTTGAGACAAAAGTCGTATTACTATATAGACTAAGATTATACACATGTGGATATTTCAATCTGAGTATATCTCGCTTATCTATTTCTCGAAATATGTGTTGGTAAAGCTTTCGCTTTAGCCAAGTTCATCTTTACCTAGTGACGAAAGTCATGTTATGTTTCAATCATTTTGGAAATCGCTCTTACGAAAAATAGTTTGTGAATAACAACTATATAACGCCCTCTGAGAATGTTTCAATGATTAAAATGAGAGTTTAGACAATATAACCATTAGAGGATATAAGAATTGTTGTGGTAACACATATATGTATAAGTCCTTATTGCTTGAAACGAAGTTTGCGAACTTTGTTGATCAAGTGAAACCGGAGTAGTACGTGAGCTCAGTCCGCGAACCCAGTCCGCGAACTGGAATAGTTCTCAAACCCGAGAATTTCTGCTAGAGTTTGTGAATTCCATCTGGGAACTTAAGTCCGCGAACCCAGTCCGCGAACTTGAGTAGGTTATGTCTAAAAACGATGTTTGTGAACTTATCTTAATAAACTAAGGAATGGTATTGCAAACCGTGGCTTTATAGTTTATGAATCTGTAGGTACTGAATATCGCAAGATAATAGTTCACGAGTATCAGGAGAAAAGAGTTATAAAATGATACGATGATAGAAGAAACGCGGAGAAATATGAAGTTTTGCGAGGATGAAATAATTTTGCGAGTATAAGTTGCGATACTTCGTAACTCATGAACAGCTGTATAAGTTTTACCATAAATAGGAGTTCAAATGTAAAATTCGAGAGGTTCTTTTAGTGAGTGTTAGAAAATATCTTAGGGAAGAGAATAGAGAAAGTTGTAACTATTCTAATTCCATTTAGATACTTCTTTGTAATCAATTAAGAACATTAATAAGAAAATTGTCATTCATCATCAAGAACTTCTTGAGTTTTTACTAATTCTATTGAGGGTGTAGTTGGAGGTTATTCTGCAACTACATAATTGGTGCTAGAAACAGGGAGAGAAAGAATTCCTGTACCAGAAAAATGACAAGAAGAAGAAACACATCTGAACCATTAACTGAAGTAAGAAGAAGTGTAAGATTAGCAGGAGGAGAAGCAAATATAACAGGAGAACCTAGTAGGAGAAGGAGTAATCGAAGAAATCAAGCTCAACAAGTAGGAGATCATGATCAAGTGAGTATACACACTTGGAGAACTAATACACCAGAAGAAGAAGATAGAGAACCACAAATCAGAGAAAATGAGAGGTTGATGGGAGGAACAATTCTTGAAAGAGAAAGGGAGATGCTAGAAACATTGAGACAAGGAATCCAAAAAGAACGAATGATCGAAGCTGAAGAACGTGCCAAATTAACAAGACAAAATCAATAATTGAGGATGGAAAATGAGATGTTACAAAGGAGGAAATCTCAAAGTGTTGCAAGATCAAATGTTAGAATAGAAAGAGAAGGACAAAATTCACCGATAATCAATAATGAAAATGATATGCAAGAACAAGCGCAGAATCAAGGTGATAGAAATCAAGAAAATCGTTTCATTTTAATACCAAACCGCGAACAAAATATGGAGAATTTACGAACAAGACCAAATCATAAAGAAAACAATCAGAATCGAGAGGAAGAACGGAAACTTATGGAAGAAACTGAGAGACAACAAGCAATACATCAAAACAATCACGAGAATGGAGTAAGAAGACATGAAGAAGTTCGTAACAAACAAAATGTTGATTATGAAAGAATTAAGAGAAGAATTGTAAATCAATAAACAGAAGTGGAAAGGAATGAACCAAATTCTCGAATCAGAGTACAAGTAAATCAAGAAGAAATAAGTCACAGAAGAAGGAGAAATGAAGAAGAAGAAATTCCTGATATTCGCATGAGAAGAATGAGAAGAATAGAAAGGGAAGAACAAGAATTCCAAGATGCTTTACAACTGAACAATTATGATAATTTAGAAAGAAGATATTTGAAAAATTATGCAAATGAAAACATTAATGAAGAATATGATAGAATGCGAAGGATCGCAAGGGAGGAAGCGCAAGAACGTAGAAGAAGAGAAGCTGCATTAAAAAGACCAATGGATGAGAATTCTGAGGCAAATGCACGAATCTTTCGAGAATTAGCAGAAATGAGAGGGATGATAAACAATAGAAGAGGAGGAGATAGGAGGCAATTAGATGAAGCAATAGAAGAAGCTGCGAGGACTCCATTTGCTAGAGAAGTACAGTTGGGAGGAATTCCACCAAAATGTAATTTTCCCACACTTACCAGTATTTTTGATGGGACTTCATGTGATATTCAGCACATTAAAGCATACATAAGATGCATGTTACAATGGGAGAATCATGATGTTGTGTTATGCAAGTACTTCGCATCAAGTTTAACAGGGGAAGCCCTAAAGTGGTTCGAAGGACTCCCTAAGAACACTATTACATCATTCAATCATTTGCAAGCAATTTTCCTTGGAGCATATATCACAAATCACTCTTCACGACTTGGTATTGAAGATGTATTTGGTTTAAAACAAAGAGTGGGTGAAAGTCTGAAGCATTTGGTAAGACGATGGAAGACTATGTGCAGTGATATGGCAGGGCGTGTAGATGAGAGATACTTGATTTTGTCCTTCATAAATGCGATGTTCGCAACTGAAAAATTATATGTTCAAATCTTCAGAAGAAAGAATTCCATAATGATGACAGAATTACGAGAATTGCAAGAAGAATACATTACACTAGAAGAAAAGCAAAACAATATGGAGTCATATCCAGTAACAAACACTAGAAATCAAGAGGGAGGAGAAAATTTACTTCCCAAAATAATCAATGTAGTAGCATGTACTTCGCAAACATCCTCACAAACTTCTTCGCAAATTTCAGAAGAAAAGAAAATCAATGATAGCCAGCCAAAGATGGTAGCGATGGGCAGTAGAGATCAAGAAGAGTATGATAGAGAGAAGAATTTCTATAATCGAATAGGAAATAACCAAATTCCAAGACTAGATCAACAACAAGAAAATTATGGGGGACAAAGGCCAAATTATTTTGTACAAGGAAACCAGAGACAAAATTATAACAACGGTCAAGGAGGTCAAAGAATGGTAAGGGAAGAGATAAAATTGCCACCTTTGAATACAAGTGTAGAAAAGATATGGCAAGCAATTATCCTGGTAGAGAATATACCAACTACATGGAATATGGGAAAGGAACCACCAATGGGTCCAAGAAGTCATGAATTTTGTTCATATCATCATTTTCATGGACATTCTACAAATAATTGCCATAATATCAAGAGGATAATCTTGCGAATGATTGATCAAGGAAAACTAAATCAATTTTTACTTAAGCAGACACAATCGCAACAATTACCACAGGCTCCAGCCATAACTCGCAGGGAGAACACGACAAAATAAAAGGGAGAAGAAATCCTACATATAGAAGTGGGGTCAAAAGCAAGGAATGTTTTCTGTAATTCTATTGTTCATTCATATAAAACCATAGAGGATTTTCATGATAATGTGTTAAGCAGGGTATATGCGAGGGATGGTGAAGGAAAGGAAGTAATGAACATCGCAAAGATTTCACGACTTGAAGATTGGCAGAAACGTGAAATTTCTTTTGAAGCCACTGAAATTCCAGAAGGTTGTGAAGCACATGATAATCCATTGGTGGTAAGACTGGCAATCTACATGAATATTGAGGATAACGAAGATGATATGGAGGAAGAGTCAATTGGTCTTAATAGGATTTTGATTGATACGGGAAGTTCTGTCAATATCCTCTTCTATTCTGCTTACAAAACTATGGGGGGAAAAGATGCAGATTTAATACCTTCTACTTACAGAATTTATGGTTTTAATGGAACTGCCAACAAGCCCAAAGGAGAAGTGAGCATGCGAATTCCATTAAGTGGAATGCGAACTGAAATTCTGTTCTGCGTTGTTGATGTTGAATCACCATATAATGCTTTGATAGGAAGGCCATGGCTTCACGGAATTCTAGGCGTAGCTTTCACTCTACATCAGTGCATAAAGTTTCCTCATATGAAGGGTATTGGAATTATCAAGGGTGATTGGGCTGAGGGAAAGAAATGTTACGATACAGAAGTAGAAGTTTGCGAAGGAAAAACTGTTGAGAAGGAAAATTGGAGAAAAAGAGCAAAGGTTGTGAAAAGAAGTGAAAATTTAATGGTAGAGGATTAAGGAAAAAGAGAATAAAGTTACGATGATAATCATACAAGAAATTTACGATGATAATAAGGGATTGTGATTTGCGAGGAAAAAAGAAGGAAAATAATAAAACAAGAAGGTTATCAGTATGTTTGCTCGTGAAAATGAGGTATGTGGCAAAACAAAATTTTTATTTCGTGATAAAATTTTACGAATATTGTTTGCTCGCAGGAAATTGGGAAAAAGTTACAAATTTTCAGAATTTATATTCCGATTAAAATTTCATTAATTTGCGAATAAAAGACCGCAATCTGTGATCAGCCTCCAAAAAAGAAAGAGAGCCGCAGAAAATTTTATACATGCAAACCTTTGTGGCGTACACCCTAGTTCGCGAATCTATATTTCGTAAGAGGCAAAGTCCTAAAGTACGTCATTTAAGGGGGTACCTATAACGTGGCTAAGGGTAACCGGAACACCACCAAGGGCCCTTAGTACATGGTAAAAATTTTGGGGTACAACCCAATAATGGGGTACCTATCCGGGTTAGACACCTTGAATTCTCACCTAATCTAACGACATTACGCAATATAAAATGCGGTGTAAGAAGATTTAGGTCAAGGCGACTAAGGCATACTTGTCTTTCCCAAGAAGTGCGAAAACGATCAAGGCGCCGAGGTACACGGTTGAGTCAAGAGTGCCGGGTGAGGTTGAACCACATCTGCCATTTTTGACAAGTCTTGGCAAATGATGCACTTGGCCCAAAGATACCCCATAGGGTGCAACCTCGTAACTATAAGCCCTATAGGCAAAAAGGATAAGAGGTTGCGATCAAAAGCTGGTTGTTGGAAGAACCGTATGGGAAGAGCTAACCTTGTATGGTCGATGTACGCTTCCTTGAAGGGGCAATCAGGGGGAAGATAAAGGGCAGCACCCTCCATTAGGGAGCTGATACGTGCTATAAGACGCAAATGTCACGAGGCTTCTTGTTTGCGAAAACATAAAGGCTTGTCATATTTGTGCAACAAATGAAGTTCTGCGAGCCTTCTAAAAAAAAAAAAAAAAAAAAAAAAAAAAAGGGGGAGAAAGAAAGAAAAGAATAAAGAACTCGCAGAACATAATAAAGTTAAGATGAGATCAATGGGTCGCTACATGAAAGTGTAGAGACGTCCTGCGATTTCATCGCAAGACGGCAATGTCATGGGGCTTTATGTTCGGAAGAATATTTAGGCCTGTCATATTGTCTCAACAATTCCTGAAGAGGCTAAAATACTATACAAAGAAGTTAAGATGAGATCAATGGGTTTTTGCATGAAAGTGTAAGAACGTCCTGCGATTTCATCGCAAGACGATAATGTCACGAGGTTGTATGTTCGCAAGAATGTTCATACTTGTCATATTATCGCAAATAATTAATACAAAAGAGGTGGCAAAATAAGACCTTTACTTAGGAAGGCATGATAAGACCACAGAAATTAATGAAATTTATTGCATCAACATCACTGAAGAAATTATACAAGAATATACATTATGAAGATCTGAAAAGAAGACAACTTCGTCAATATCATTGAAGAAATTTTACAAGAATATACATCAAGAAATTTTGAAGAGAAGACAGCTCTGTCAATATCATTGAAGAATTTATACAAGAAGTCCTATCAAAAAAGACAACATCATTGAAGAATTTTAATGAAGACTTAACAAAAGATGCGATTTTGATAACAATCAAATACAGATAAGTTCATATTCGTAAAAGTTTACGAGAATTACATACTTCTTATACTTCTCCATATATTGAATATTTCACAAAAAGATTGAATACTTCTTATAATTCTTCAAGAATATCTCATATTTATTATACTTCTTTAATGGATATTTCATTTGGTGAAAGTTAAATAATCATTATACTTCGTCATATGTTACATAATTATTCAAAGTTCGAATACTTCTTATATTTCTTCATTTGATGAATTGAATACTTCTAATACTTTTTATATCTCTTCATTTGGTGGATCGAGTACTTCTAATACGTAAAAGGGAATTGAGTATTTCTAATAATTCATTTGGTAAATTGAATACTTCTAATACTTCTTATATCTCTTCATTTGATGGATTTGGTACTTCTAATACTTCTACAAAGGTTGAAACTTCGTAAGATAAAATGAGGCAGATATTTTAATACTTCAAACAATGTTTAATCATTTAAAGAGAAATAATAGGGGGAAAAGGATATACTAAGCTTTATCTGTGAGTTATATATTATTTCTCTTCATATGATCAAATTGGGCAAATTTAGTCAAAGAAAGGTTAAATTATCTTCGCAAAATATCAAAAAGAAAGGATAAATCATCTTCGTAAAATATCAGATGTACTTCTCAAAAAATAGAATTGTTCGCAAAAAGGAAACCAACAAAAGAACTAAGGGAAGGAATTCAGAAGAAAGAAAGACAGAGAGTCAATGATAAATTGAACAAGGAATATTATCATGCTTCATCAACACTCAAATCTTTGGATCTTTAAGATCAGAAGGGTCATTAGCAGCCTTCGACTTTTTATGAGATACCATCCTTGGAAGAATACGCAGCAGGATATCTCCTTGAGGAATAGATTCTTTCTCATCATCAAGATCTTCATCATCACTCTCATAATCGAAATCACTATCGTGGCTCACGAGCAACTTCATCGTCGATATCTTCGAGGATTAATCTTTACAGAGGCAAGCCTCTTGATAAGAGAATGTTATTCGCAAAGACTTGAGCTTTCAGATGACTTTCACGAAGTATAGCTTTTTGATGATTGGTATCTTCGATATCTTTGGAATAAGCAAGATAATTGAATCTCCGAGTAGCACGGTCACGAGAGTTGATTAAGCGAGTAGAAAGCAAAGCATTCTTCTTACGAAGCTCAAAACAGGAGGCTTCTAATCCAGCTTTTGCGTTACGAAGGTGGTTCTCAGATTCTGCAAATAAAACAAAGTTCAAAGAATAAAATTTGCGAGTATAACGAAATTTAAAGATATACCAGAGGCAGTCAAATTTTAATGACTACCTTCTCTTTGCGAAGTAAGAGATTGAGTTAAAGATAAACAACAGTTCTTCATCTGATTCATCGCATTATGAAAACCATCACCAACTAATCCTTTAATTCGAGATTGAAGCTTTTGATCTTTAGAAAGGAGAAAATTTTTATCCTTCGCAAGTTTGGAATTAAGACTTTTTAATGACGAGTAATCTTCTTCAAGTTGATTCTTCTTAGCACACAAGACTATATTCTTATTAATAAGGGAATTCTTCTCAATAACAAAAGAATTTCTTTCAGCATTTGAAGACTTCTTTAATTCCTCAAGTTCACCTTTCAACAAAGAAAAAAGATTTTCTTGATCGCAACATTTATTCTGAAGAGTCTTTAATTCTTGCGAAGAAACAATCATTGTATTCAAAAACGAACATTTCTCTTATGATAAGGTTTTGTTCTCTTCTAATAAGGTTTATATTCTCAAATTAGCTTTGGTTAAGGAAGAAAAAAGTTGAGATATGTCATCATTCAAAAAATTTCGATCATATATTAATTGAGTATTCTCTTGAAAAAGAGCATCAGAGTTGTCAAGAGCACACGAGTAAAGATTAGATAAATGGGAGAATTGGTTTGAGAGGCTTTCATGCTTGGTTCGGTATTCTGTTGCATCTGATTCATGGTGAAGTACCAATCTTCTACATTTCTGGATGGATTCTATAAAGGGGAATGGGTTTTAATGGATGTTTCAAGCATATGAAGAATATAAGTAAATAAAAGGGAAAATATGAAGATAGTAATCATACCTTTCAATTCATCATTTCTTTTGCGAAGAATCGCATAGTCCAGAGAATTATTCTGAAGATGATGATTTTCTTTACGAAGATCCTCGCATTCTGCTTGAGAAGCTTTCAAAGATTGGCGAAGCAATTCAATTTCTTTTTCCAAGGATTGACGTGAAGAAGAAATGTCTGGATTGACGAAATTATTCAGAACTTCGCAAAATTCATATTGCGAACGAACATTAGTAGACTTCGCAGTATTGGTCAAAACCTCAGATAACATTCGGAAAGTTGAATAAATTCCATCTAGAATTTCTTGAGGAAGAGGAGAAGAATTTGAAGGAATAAGAGCAAGCTGCAAATTGTCTGGAGAAATAGCACTCAAAGGATTTGGGGACAAGACAGGTTTTTCTAAAGAAGAAGTTGAAGAAATATTTTGCGAGGGTTGTTTTTCAAAAGAAGAAGTTGAAGAAATATTTTGATAGGGTTGGTCTTGAAGAAGTGTTGATAAATTGACATTGATAGGAGATTGAAAAGCAGGTAATGGAGTAGAGGCAGGAGTATGTGAAGAAGCATTTTCACGAGGAGGAGAGGAAAATTCCTTATCAACTTCAGGAAGGAAATCATCAATCGGAATTAATGGTGTGGGTTTAGTTATTCGAGATCTCTTACTTGGATTTGGTTTTTCGTCAACCTGCGAATCAAAATGTAGATTAAAAACTGAGGCAACAATATATTGTTCAGGAAAGAAGGCGAGTATTTTAACTACCTTTTGATTCTCAGATTTTCTTCTTCGTGGATTAAGGCTTGGATTCTTTAGTTGAGATTTCATCTGAGAAGTTATTTTGCTGAAATAAACCAAAATCAGATAACAAATTATACAGAAATTAAAGAGGAGAACAAATGAAATACGCAGAGATAGAAGGAAATTACCTTGGAGAACTCATGAAGATACAGTAGAAGAAACAATTGCAGAGAAAATAGTGATAGAGAGTATGAGTAGAAGATAGAATTGCGGAAATAAGAAAAAGAAAAGGAAGAGAATATAAAGGAGTTATATAAGGGAATAACTAAAAAAGAACGGTTACAAAAGACGTGTCAAAATTTCAAAAGACTAAGTAACGGTTATGTTCTCACGATCATTTCTTCTTCGTAGAATTGACATGAGAAGAGGCAAGATGTAGGTACTGAATATCGCAAGATAATAGTTCACGAGTATCAGGAGAAAAGAGTTATAAAATGATACGATGATAGAAGAAGCGCGGAGAAATATGAAGTTTTGCGAGGATGAAATAATTTTGCGAGTATAAGTTGCGATACTTCGTAACTCATGAACAGTTGTATAAGTTTTACCATAAATAGGAGTTCAAATGTAAAATTCGAGAGGTTCTTTTAGTGAGTGTTAGAAAATATCTTAGGGAAGAGAATAGAGAAAGTTGTAACTATTCTAATTCCATTTAGATACATCTTTGTAATCAATTAAGAACATTAATAAGAAAATTGTCATTCATCATCAAGAACTTCTTGAGTTTTTACTAATTCTAGTGAGGGTGTAGTTGTAGGTTATTCTGCAACTACAGAATCGATTCGAGTGAATCACATCATTTTTGCTTCGATTGTGTCTTGTGTAGTACATAAAGATCTAAGCAATTGAACAACTCTCTAACTAGTTCATTTGAGTCATTTGGAATAGTTATGGTGAAGAATAATATGGTTGATATGAAAATTATCATATGGATAACTATCTGGTTAACCAACTAATGTACAAGTTTGGGTACGGCTTTCACAAGCCTACAAACTTGCATTACATGTGTGTGTAATAGGTTATATTTTCGATCTAACAGTTGATAAATATTAGCTTGAATCTAATCAGGTTTTCATCTAACGGTGAACATTGAATGCTTTGTTACTAAGCTAACATTGATTGCAAACCCTGATTTGAAAGACTATATAAGGGAGAACTCTAGCAACTGGGAAATCTAATCCCCACGCATTCTGTGTGATATTAGTTTTCTAATCTAGAGTCGATTCTCCTTTAACCTTTGGTTTTCTTCTTCTAAAACCAGGTTAACGACTTAAAGACTTCATTAGGATTGTGAATCCAGACCGATAATACTTTTCTTGTAGTTGTGTGATCTGATCTTTCATATTCTATCGTACGAGTACAATTATAATAATTGGCTAAAGATTTATATCTCCGATAGGAAAGATATAAAAGTAGTCACAAACACTTTGTCTCATCGTTTGTGATTCCTCAATATTCTTCTTCGCTACGTTGATTAAATTTATTGTGAGGTGATTGATAAAACTGATTTATTCTTCTTGTAGGAGCGGAATATCACAGCAAATGATAACTTACGAAATTGTGGAGAGAAAATACATTTTGCGAGTATAGAATATTTTGCGAAGATAAAGAAATCACGAAGAACGTTTTACGAGTAAAGGAAGTTCGTGAAGTAAATTTGCGAAGGTTCGTATGATGATTCTTTGATCCGAAATTAAGGGAAATATTAGTTGTTATCCAATGTGTAAAATCATATAAATAGCCATTTAGGCATGAGAGGAAAGAGAGATCTTTTTAGCAAGAGAGGATAATTTTAGGAGGAGAGAGAAAGTTTTAGGAGAGATTTATTTTCTTTATCATCTTCTTCCCCAAAATTCTAGAGCTCCGAATATTCATTAATGGAGTCTCAATTGTAAAATTATGTAATTACATACAAATCACTAGTGAAGAACCGTGGATGTAGATCACATTGATCGAACCACGTAAAAATCTTTGTGTCTCTTTATAATTTTAGCACCTTAATTCTTAGTTTCATATCAAATTAATTAGGTTTAGGAATCATTTTAATGGATTCTACTGAGGGTGTAGTTGTGAGATAATCCGCAACTACATAATTGGCGCTAGAAACAGGGAGAGAGTAATGGATTTATCCTTCCTGTAACTTGTTGGTTTAAGAAATTTTCATGAAGATTAATTATTGCTCATATTTTTCTAGATCTACAAATTTTAGGTTCAAAAATGGAAGTTTCATGGAAGAAGATACACTTTCAGGGAGTAAACATCATCAACAATTCAAAGATATGAAAAGAATAAGATAAAAAATTAGTTGTTGTGGTGAAATTCAAGGGGAAAATGGAAGTTTAGGTTGAAGATTTACATGTTCAGGAGATGAAGATAAGATGCAGAAATTGTGAATTCTGTCACAAACAGGAATTCGTGAAGTTGGTTCAGGAGTTAAAGAATAACAGAGAGGTCGCAAGTTCGAATTTGTCTGCGAGCATCATTTTCTTCTTCTTTACAGAGAGCAAAGAATTAGTTCGAAATATTACTTCGTTATTTCGCAAAAAGAAGTTAGCCCAAGTGGTTAGCTACGAAGAAGAGAGGTTTAACATCGCGTGTTCGAATCTCCCCACACACGAATCATTTTTCGCAGATTTTTGATATACACAGAGCGATTAAAAGAGAATAACTTGAATGAATCTCACAACTATGGTGGGAAATATTTGATAAAATACAACCTCAACGCAAACATCAGCCAGCACAGATGGTCATGAGCAAAGCTAGGGAACTCAGCATCGCGTGTTCAAGTCTCTCTACTCGCAACATTTTTAATATTTTTTCACGAATGAAGTACAATTGCTAAGAATAAGATCATAGTAAGTTCGCTGATTGAGGACTTTCTATCACAACTTAACGATAAAACAGATGGTCATGGGTGTAATCAACAAACGTGAAGACGCGGGTTCAAATCTCACCATTCGCACAAAATTTTTGCCTCGCAAATGTTTACCTTGCGAACGTTCGCAGCACCAATACTTCAAAAAAATTATATCGTAAACGTTTCCTTCGCAAATGTTCATCTTGCGAATATTCGCAGCATGAATACTTCGCATATATTTGTTTACTTCGCATGGTCTTTGATAATTTCGCAAGAGTACTTCGCAAGAAAAAATAGGTGATTATTTCGCAGAAACACTTCGCAGAGAGAGGGTTAGAACAGTTGGTATGTCACGAGAAAATCCAAGAAGCAGGTCAAGGGTTCAAGTCTCACTTCTCACACTTGTTTTTGTGACTCACATGAAAGCTAAGTACCTCTTTCCTTAAACATTTTACTTACAAAAAATAAAAGATTTTTGATTTGATTTAAAAAGCGCGATACAATCGTAGAATTACAAAGATTTCACAATTACAAAGATGATACAATTACAAAGATCTCAAGATTTCACAATTACAAAAGAAACCGAGAAAAACATCTCACACAAATCAATTTATATATTTCTCTTGAAAAATTTACTTTATTTCCAATGATATGATATTCGACATGGAGAGTAGTAGCTGGCAAACCTTTATGGCGTATACTCGTAAAAGGAAAAGCACCTCAGTGCGTCATATGAGGGGGTACCTATTAGGATCATTTCCATGGAAAAATATTTTTCAAGAGATGAAAGGGGTTGGTAAGGACATGGCAGCGTATCTACAGGATTTCCAGTTTGGTGTAGGTGTTTCAGGTCGTGCTGAGGCAATCCTACATGCTGTGAATAGGTTTGTCAGTAAACATCATGTAGACGCTAGCCTCTCTATGCTAATGGTTGACTTTACCAATGCTTTTAACCTAGTTGACCGAACGGCTATGCTTTCTGAGGTACGTAAGCTTTGTCCATCTATATCGCCTTGGGTAGAATACTTGTATGGTCAACCTGCACGGCTCTATGTGGGGGACTCCTTTATCTACTCATCCACAGGAGTACAACAAGGTGACCCTTTAGGGCCTTTGTTATTTTCTCTGGTACTTCATCAGCTTATAGCTAAGATAAATGAGCACTGCATATTATCCCTACATGCCTGGTATCTTGATGATGGCACTGTTATTGGCGACACCGAAGAAGTGGCAAAAGCACTCACTATTATCAAAACAGAAGGGCCTGCGCTGGGGCTTATACTGAATATTAAGAAAACTGAAATATTTTGGCCCTCTTGTGATGGACGAAGGATAAGTGATGGGATGTTTCATGTCGAAATCTCAAGACCAGATAAGGGAGTCAAACTATTAGGTGGTGCGATTAGCCTCGACGATGGTTTTGTGAAGGGCCTTGCCATTAAGAGGGCTGAAAAAGCAGTGGATTTGATGCAGATTTTATCCAAGCTCCATGATCCTCAAAGTGAATTGCTGCTTTTACGAACGTGTATGGGTATCTCCAAGCTTCTTTTTGGCCTTCGTATTTGTCACCCAGACTATATTATGGAGGCGGTAGATATATTTGATAGAGGCTTGCGAGAAGTGGTGGAAGGCATCGTGGTGTGCGGGGACCGTTCTTTGGAGAGCTTCAGTGGAGACTATCTACTCTACCTATCGAGATATGGAGGTCTTGGACTTTATACTGCTAGGGAGGCATCTCGAGTATGTTTTTGTGGCTTCACATGTGCAATCTTGGGGATTACAGGATCACATATTGAGGAGTAGTGGTGTGGACGGTATGGATGATAATTTTAATAAGGCTTTGGAAACGTTACAAGTGACTCTTCCTGATTTTGATCTTAACAACTTCACCAATAAAGACAACGCCCCCTAAAGCACAAAGCATCCCGCGAGTGCTCTTTTTGGTAAAGTGGTTAAGGACATTGATAGAGTTTACATGCTAACGGAGAGACAGAAAACGGTTTTTGGTTGTTTGCAAGCAGCACATGCCCAAGATTTTCTTCTGTCTATTCCGATTGAGGGGCTAGGGCAGAAGATGTCTCCTTTGGAGTACCGGTCTATCCTCAAATACAAAAGTTAATGATCCCGCTTTATCCTCTCGACTCTCGCTGCCCGCTTGCATCACAAAGTTGCTTGATTCATATGGTGAACATGCGCTTCATTGTAAAGTAGACCCTGGTTATAAATATAGACATGATCATGTGAGGGATATTTTGTATGATGTAATGTGGAGGTCTGGGCATTTCGGAAAGAAAGAAGCACTGTGCATTTCCCGAGACCCACTTGAAGGGAGATCGACACTAAGACCAGCTGATGTTCTTATTTTTGGATGGGCTAATGGGAAACACACATGTGTTGACCTCACCGGGGTATCTCCTTTGGTAGGAATTGGACATGGCACCTTTACAGTCGGGCGAGCAGCGCTAAAGGCTGCCTCAGGTAAGATATCGAAGCATGAGAAAGCATGTGTTGACAATGGGCATGCTTTCGTCCCCTTTGCTTTTGATACTTTTGGCTATTTGGCTCCGAAGCAGTTGGACTACTCAAGAGGGTCCAGAAAGTCATGCGCAGCAATGTAATGACCCCTGGCTCACGAGATTTTATTTTTAATAGGATAGGTTTTGCTATTCAAAAAGGACTAGCGGCACAGCTTGTCGCTCGCTTGCCTAGTATGTAATTTTTAACTTTGTAATTTATTAACAGTTTAATAAAAACCATTAACTATGTACAAAATAAAGAACTAAATAAATGTAAATTTGAGTAAGGAAATCAAAACAAACAAAAAGATTATGAAGTAGCATATAAATAAAAAATAAGAAATTTTGATAAAAGAAATGTTGAATACTAATCTAAATTTTTATTTGCATTACAGCATAGCATGAGGCAAAGAACATGGAGTGAGAGTTCGCATGATGGGTTCGCAATATTTCTTACATTTAGAGGATTAAGTACTTCTTAAGGATACTTCATACTTCTTATATATTTCGAGGATTAAGTACTTCTTATACTTCTTCAAGGATACTTCATACTTCTTATACTTCAATGGTTGATACTTCTTATTTACTTCGCAACATTCCGGGACTTCGCAAAAGAATAGAGGCAAGTATATACTTTTCAATACTAGTATTCTTTCGCTCGTTCCTTCATCAACAAAGATCAAAGATTACTACAACAACAGATTTTTTTCTTAAAGATCGCTCTTCAAGCAATATTCAAGAAAAAAGAGGCAAGATGTAGGAGCGGAATATCACAGCAAATGATAACTTACGAAATTGTGGAGAGAAAATACATTTTGTGAGTATAGAATATTTTGCGAAGATAAAGAAATCACGAAGAACGTTTTACGAGTAAAGGAAGTTCATGAAATAAATTTGCGAAGGTTCGTATGATGATTCTTTGATCCGAAATTAAGGGAAAGATTAGTTGTTATCCAATGTGTAAAATCATATAAATAGCTTTAGGCATGAGAGGAAAGAGAGATCTTTTTAGCAAGAGAGGATAATTTTAGGAGGAGAGAGAAAGTTTTAGGAGAGATTTATTTTCTTTATCATCTTCTTCCCCAAAATTCTAGAGCTCCAAATATTCATTAATGGAGTCTCAATTGTAAAATTATGTAATTACATACAAATCACTAGTGAAGAACCGTGGATGTAGATCACATTGATCGAACCACGTAAAAATCTTTGTGTCTCTTTATAATTTTAGTACCTTAATTCTTAGTTTCATATCAAATTAATTAGGTTTAGGAATCATTTTAATGGATTCTACTGAGGGTATAGTTGTGAGATAATCCGCAACTACACTTCTGGAATATAAGTCTGGTTCTATCAATTGGTTCTTGTTCACCTTGATTTATCAAAATACGGAACAAAACTCATAGGTGTATTCGTGGGAGACGAATTTATCTATCCTTGTATACTTTTTTATGTGATACAGATTTGTTTATTAAACTCTTCGACTTTGGGTCGTAACAACTCTTGGTTGTGGGTAAGATCAGCTAAGGGAATCAAGTGCGCAGTATCCTGTTGGGATCAGAGGCGTAGGAGACTTAATGTACCTTAGATCAGTGTGAGATTGGTTGGGGTTCAACTACAGTCCTGACCGAAGCTAGCTTGGAGTAGGCTAGTGTCTGTAGCGGCTTAATACAATGTATGTTTAATCTGGACTAGGTCATGGGGTTTTTATGCATTTGCGGTTTCCTCGTAAACAAAATTGTGGTGTCTGTGTTATTTCTTTTCTGCATTATAGCTTGTTATATAATTCAAATAATACAGGTTGTACGTTGTTCAATCAATTAGAATATATGACCTCTTTGGTTGTTGATTTAAATTGATTGACACTTGGATATTGGTCTTTGGTACCATCCAAGTTATCTCTCTTTGATAAAGACTCGCAGATTCTATTTGCTTGAGTATTGATCAAATTTAAAGATTGAGATAATAACTCCTTGAGATATTTTCTATTGATTGAGTCTAGTTGATTCTCTAGAAAGTAACTTGGAGTTGTCCATACAGATTGCTAATCGAAATATTGGGTGTGGTTGTTAGACGCCCGTTTTTCAATTGGTATCAGAGCAGGGAAACACGTTCAAGACCTTACAAGTTTGTGTTTTTGGAAATCTGAGTCTGAGGACAAGATCTCTATTGCGCATACCAAAATGTATCTTAAAGCTTTTGATTATGCTAAGTGTCTTGGAAACACCTCAAAGGATTGATCCTTAGTTGACTCTTCCAAATCCCGAGGTAGAAGGATTATTCCAACAGTTGTTGACATCTCTTCCTCTTATGAGGCATGTGACACTCTGGCAAAAGCTGAAAAGGAGCTCACCAGAATTTCAAAAAGTACAGCTGAGATTATTGATGTTAATGATCATGATCAGCTTTGTAGTTGCAGAATAACCTACAACTACACCCTCAGTAGAATTAGTAAAAACTCAAGAAGTTCTTGATGATGAATAACAATTTTCTTATTAATGTTCTCAATTGATTACAAAGAAGTATCTAAATGGAACAAGAATAGTTACAACTTTCTCTATTCTCTTTCCTAAGATATTTTCTAACACTCACTAAAAGAACATCTCGAATTTTACATTTGAACTCCTATTTATAGTAAAACTTATACAGCTGTATATGAGTTGCGAAGTATCGCAACTCATACTCGCAAAATTATTCCATCTTCGCAAAACTTCATATTTCTCCGCGCTGCTTCTATCATCATATCATTTTATAATTCTTTTCTCCTTTATTTATTACGATACTCGTGAACTATTATCCTGCGATATTCAGTACCTACATCTTGCCTCTTCTCATGTCAATTCTACGAAGAAGAAATGATCGTGAGAACATAACCGTTACTTAGTCTTTTAAAATTTTGACACGTCTTTTGTAACCGTTCTTTTCTAGTTATTCCCTTATATAACTCCTTTATATTCTCTTCATTTTCTTCTTCTTATTTCCGCAATTCTATCTTCTACTCATACTCTATATTACTGTTTTCTCTGCAATTTTTTCTTCTACTATATCTTCATGAGTTCTCCAAGGTAATTTCCTTCTATCTATGCGTATTTCATTTGTTCTCCTCTTTGATTTCTGTATAATTTTTTATCTGATTTTGGTTTATTTCAGCAAAATAACTCCTCAGATGAAGTCTCAACTAAAGAATCCAAGCCTTAATCCACGAAGAAGAAAATCTGAGAATCAAAAGGTAGTTAAAATACTTTGCCTTCTTTCCTGAACAATATATTGTTGCCTCAGTTTTTAATCTACATTTTGATTCGCAGGTTGACGAAAAACCAAACCCTAGTAAGAGATCTCGAATAACTAAACCCACACCATTAATTCCGATTGTTGATTTCCTTCCTGAAGTTGATAAGGAATTTTCCACTCCTCCTCGTGAAAATGCTTCTTCATACACTCCTGCCTCCACTCCATTACCTACCTTTCAATCTCCCATCAGTGTCAATTTATCAACACTTCTTCAAGATCAACCCTCACAAAACATTTCTTCAACTTCTTCTCTTGAAAAACAACCCTCGCAAAATATTTCTTCAACTTCTTATTTTGAAAAACCTGTCTTGTCCCCAAATCCTTTGAGTGCTATTTCTCCAGACAATTTGCAGCTTGCTCTTATTCCTTCAAATTCTTCTCCTCTTCCTCAGGAAATTCGAGATGGAATTTATTCAACTTTCCGAATGTTATCTGAGGTTTTGACCAATACTGCGAAGTCTACTAATGTTCGTTCGCAATATGAGTTTTGCGAAGTTCTGAATAATTTCATCAATCCAGACATTTCTTCTTCACGTCAATCCTTGGAAAAATAAATTGAATTGCTTCTCCAATCTTTGAAAGCTTCTCAAGCAGAATGCGAGGATCTCCGTAAAGAAAATCATCATCTTCAGAATAATTCTCTGGACTGTGCGATTCTTCGCAAAAGAAATGATGAATTGAAAGGTATGATTACTATCTTCATATTTTCCCTTTTATTTACTTATATTCTTCATATGCTTGAAACATCCATTAAAACCCATTCCCCTTTATAGAATCCATCCAGAAATGTAGAAGATTGGTACTTCACCATGAATCAGATGCAACAGAATATCGAACCAAGCATGAAAGCCTCTCAAACCAATTCTCCCATTTATCTAATCTTTACTCGTGTGCTCTTGACAACTCTGATGCTCTTTTTCAAGAGAATACTCAACTAATATATGATCAAATTTTTTTGAATGATGACATATCTCAACTTTTTTCTTCCTTAACCAAAGCTAATTTGAGAATAGAAACCTTATTAGAAGAGAACAAAACCTTATCAGAAGAGAAATGTTCGTTTTTGAATACAATGATTGTTTCTTCGCAAGAATTAAAGACTCTTCTAATAAATGTTGCGATCAAGAAAATCTTCTTTCTTTGTTGAAAGGTGAACTTGAGGAATTAAAGAAGTCTTCAGATGCTGAAAGAAATTCTTTTGTTATTGAGAAGAATTCCCTTATTAATAAGAATATAGTCTTGAGTGCTAAGAAGAATCAACTTGAAGAAGATTATTCGTCATTAAAAAGTCTTAATGCCAAACTTGCGAAGGATAAAAAATTTCTCCTTTCTAAAGATCAAAAGCTTCAATCTCGACTTAAAGGATTAGTTGGTGATGGTTTTGATAATGCGATGAATCAGATGAAGAACTGTTGTCTATCTTTAACTCAATCTCTTACTTCGCAAAGAGAAGGTAGTCATTAAAATTTGACTGCCTCTGGTATATCTTTAAATTTCGTTATACTCGCAAATTTTATTCTTTCAACTTTGTTTTATTTGCAGAATCTGAGAACAACCTTCGTAATGAGAAAGCTGGATTAGAAGCCTCCTGTTCCGAGCTTCGTAAGAAAAATGCTTTGCTTTCTACCCGCTTAATCCACTCTCGTGACCGTGCTACTCGGAGATTCAATTATCTTGCTTATTCCAAAGATATCGAAGATACCAATCATCAAAAAGCTATACTTCGTGAAAGTCATATGAAAGCTCAAGTCTTTACGAATAACATTCTCTTATCAAGAGGCTTGCCTCCTGTGAAAATTACTCCTCTGAAGATATCTGACGATGAAGTTGCTCGTGAGCCTGATAGTGATTTCGATTATGAGAGTGATGATGAAGATCTTGATGATGAGAAATAATCTATTCCTCAAGGAGATGTTCCTGTTGCATATTCTTCCAAGGATGATATCTCACAAAAGTCGAAGGCTGCTAATGACCCTACTGATCTTAAAGATTCAGCACAGAGTGTTGATGAAGCATGATAACATTCTTTTTTCAATTTATCATTGACTCTCCTGTCTTTCTTTCTTTTGAATTCCTTCCCTTATTTACTGTTGGTTTTCTTTTTGCGAACAATTCTATTTTTTGAGAAGTACATCTGATATTTTGCGAAGATAATTTATCCTTTCTTTCTGATATTTTGCGAAGATAATTTAACCTTTCTTTAATTAAATTTGCCCCATTTGATCATATGAAGAGAAATAATATATAACTCACAGATAAAGCTTAGTATCTCCTTTTCCCCCTATTATTTCTCTTTAAATGATTAAACATTGTTTGAAGTATTAAAATATCTGCCTCAATTTATCTTACGAAGTTTCAACTTGTTACGATTGTAAATAAGAAATTGTCCCTTTTAAGTATAAAAAGTAAAATATATGAAATATCCTTAATAAGTATACTACATATACAATACCTTTGAAGAAGTATTAGAAGTACAAAATCCGTCAAATGAAGAGATATAAGAAGTATTAAAAGTACTCAATTCACCAAATGAAGTATTAGAAGTACTTAATTCCCTTTTACGTATTAGAAGTACTCGATCCACCAAATGAAGAGATATAAGAAGTATTAGAAGTACTCAATTCACCAACTTAAGAAATATAAGAAGTATTCAATCTGTGAATAATTATGTAACATATAACGAAGTATAATGATTATTTAACCTTCACCAAATGAAATATCCGTTAAAAAAGTATAATAAATATGAGATATTCTTGAAGAATTATAAGAAGTATTCAACCTTTTGGAGAAATATTCAATATATGGAGAAGTATAAGAAGTATGCAATTCTCGTAAACTTTTACGAATATGATCTTATCTGTATTTGATTGCTATCAAAATCGCATCTTTTGTTAAGTCTTCATTAAAATTATTCAATGATGTTGTCTTCTTTGATAGGACTTCTTGTAAAAATTCTTCAATGATATTGACAGAGCTGTCTTCTCTTCAAAATTTCTTGATGTATATTCTTGTAAAATTTCTTCAATGATATTGACGAAGTTGTCTTCTTTTCAGATCTTCATAATGTATATTCTTGTATAATTTCTTCAATGATGTTGATGCAATGAATTTCATTAATTTTTGTGGTCTTATCATGCCTTCCTAAGTAAAGGTCTTATTTTGCCACCTCTTTTGTAGTAAATTTTTGTATTTGCGATAATATGACAAGTCTGAACATTCTTGCGAACATACAACCTCGTGACATTATCGTCTTGCGATGAAATCGCAGGACGTTATTACACTTTCATGCAAAAACCCATTGATCTCATCTTAACTTCTTTGAATAGTATTTTAGCCTCTTCAGGAATTGTTGCGACAATATGACAGGCCTAAATATTCTTGCGAACATAAAGCCCCATGACATTGCCGTCTTGCGATGAAATCGCAGGACGTCTCTACACTTTCATGTAGTGACCCATTGATCTCATCTTTACTTCTTTATTATGTTCTGCGAGTTCTTTATTCTTTTCTTTCTTTCTCTTTTTTTTTTTTTTTTTTTTTTAGAAGGCTCGCAGAATTTCATTTGTTGCACAAATATGACAAGCCTTTATGTTTTCGCAAACAAGAAGCCTCATGACATTTGCGTCTTATAGCACGTATCAGCTCCCTAATGGAGGGTGCTGCCCTTTATCTTCCCCCTGATTGCCCCTTCAAGGAAGCATACATCGAACATACAAGGTTAGCTCTTCCCATCCGGTTCTGCCAACAACCAGCTTTTGATCGCAACCTCTTATCCTTTTTGCCTATAGGGATTATATTTACGAGGTTGCACCCTATGGGGTATCTTTGGGCCAAGTGCATCATTTGCCAAGACTTGTCAAAAATGGCAGATGTGGTTCAACCTCACCCGGCACTCTTGACTCAACCGTGTACCTCGGCGCCTTGATCGTTTTCTGCACTTCTTGGGAAAGACAGTATGCCTTAGTCGCCCAACCTAAATCTTCTTACACCGCATTTTATATTGCGTAATGTCGCTAGATTAGGTGAGAATCCAAGGTGTATAACCCGGATAGGTACCCCATTATTGGGTTGTACCCCAAACTTTTTACCATGTACTAAGGGCCCTTGGTGGTGTTCCGGTTACCCTTAGCCACGTTATAGGTACCCCCTTAAATGACGTACTTTAGGACTTTGCCTCTTACGAAATATAGCTTCGCGAACTAGGGTGTACGCCACAAAGGTTTGCCTGTATAACATTTTCTGCGGCTCTTTTTCTTTTTTGGAGGCTGATCAGAGATTGCGGTCTTTTATTCGCAAATTAATGAAATTTTAATCGGAATATAAATTTTGAAACTCGCAACTTATCCCAATTTCCTACGAGCAAACAATATTCGTAAAATTTTCATGAGTTTTATGGGTAATACCTTTTCAAATATAGCATGTTCCAAGGTCTACCAAGCCTCAAAACCATGTCTCTCCCTTCTGGATCCATCAGCCGATAAGCTCCGCTTCCTACAACTTCTTTAATAACATATGGTCCATCCCATTTTGGTGCTAATTTTCCTCCATTTTCTTTTTGATATTTAGGTGTTTCTCGCATGACCAAATCACCTGGTTTATATTCACGTTCAATGACTCTCTTGTTGTATTCTCGAGCTAATCGTTCCTGATAAATCTTCATATGGTGCAACACCTTTTCTCTTTTTTCTTCCAAATCATCCAATTCACTTAATATTACTCCCGCACTTAAATTTCTTTCCCAAGCTTATTTCTTTGTTGTCGGAATTACAACCTCTGTGGGTATCTCGCTTCTACTCCATATGTTAGACGATAAGGAGACATTCCAGTTGCTTCTCTTCTAGTTGTATTGTATGCCCAAACTGCGCTAGGTACTTGCTCGCACCACCCTTTGAGATGTCCTTCTAATTTATTTTTGATTGTATCTGCGATTGTTTTATTTGTTGCTTCTGCCTGTCCATTAGCTTGTGGATATAATGGGGTTGACTTCCCACATTTTATCCTAAAAGCACTGAGTAACATCTCTATGTTCTGCCCCTCAAATTGTTTTCCATTATCAGATACTAGTTGTGCTGGAACCCCGTACCTGCAAATGAGGTTCTCAAATATGAATGTAAAAACATCTTTATCACGAATATGTTGTACTGCTTTTACTTCTGCGAGCTTCGTGAAATAATCTGTTGCATCTATCAAGTATCGTCTTTGTCCAGATCCAGGTATAAATGGTCCAACAATATCCAACCCCCATTTACCAAAAGGCCAGCAGCTTGTTGAAGAAGTTAACGCGGCCCCTGGTGCATGAATTCTTTTACCATGTCGTTGACATTCCTTGCATCTTTGTACGAACAATTTTGCATCTGTATGCATATAAGGCCAGTAATATCCTTGTATTTTTGCTCTATATGCTAGAGATCTTCCCCCACTATGATTGCCATCTTCTCCTCCATGTAACATCTTCAATATCTTTTCTCCTTCTTCGTGAGTTAAGCACCTGAGAGGTGGTCCATTGAAAGATTTTATATATAAAATTCCTTCTCGCAACTCATAGTTTGTTGCACGACTCTTTAATTTATGTGCTTCTAATCTGTTCCTGGATATTTCTCCTGTTGCGAGGTATGCATGAATTTCTTTTCTCCAATCTGCGATGTTGTTTGATAACTCTCTTTCTACTTCCATCGCAACAGCTTCCTCAATTTCTTTCTCTTTGTCCACTGATGGGTGTTGAATTGTCTGTATTTGGATATTTCTTGTATTTGGATTTGTCATCATGCTTGGAATAAATGAAAAAGCATCTGCGAGACGGTTATATTTTCTTGATATATGTCTCCATTTTAATTTTGGTATCTTCGCAGATAATTCCTCAACGAGTTTCTTGTATTTCTTCAAAGAAGATTCATTTGTGGTATATTCCCCTTTAATTTGACAAATCACTAATTGCGAATCACTTGTTATCCTTATACTTTCAAGCTTCTTTTCTATTGCGATCTTTAATACATGCACTACAGCTTCGTACTCTGTTTCATTGTTCGTGGATGCAAATTCTAGTCTGAATGAGAATGTTGTTCTTTCTCCTTCTGGTGAAATCAACACGACTCCAATTCCATTTCCCTCACTATTGGATGATCCATCCACTAGAATTTCTCACCTATCAGGCCCTGTTAACAAGTCTTTTGGATTTCCAAATTCTTCTTCAACATCCATCATTTCCTCTACTGCTTCATCTTCTTCCAAAGGAAATTCTGCCAAAAAATCTGCGACGACTTGTGATTTTTGCGATGACAATACTTCGTAATTTATGTTGTAATGGTTTACTTGTGCATTCCACCTTTCTATTCTTCCTGACCTTTTTGTGTTCTTCATGACTGATTCAATTGGGACTTTGGTTACCACTTTTATCACATGTGCTTGAAAGTATATTCGTAACTTGAATGATGCATAAACCAGGGCTAAGATTAACTTCTCCATTTTAGAATAATTCTTCTCTGCTGCATTAAAGGTTTTACTAATGTAGTAAATGGGCCTTTCTACTCCTGCTCTGCTCGCAATGTAACTGCACTTAGAGCATATGGAGTTGTTGCGAGGTATACCAATAATTCTTCGTTTTTCTCTGGTTTCTGTAGTATAGATGTATTTGTGAGGTATTCTTTGATTCCTTGAAAAGCTTTTTCACATTCATCAGTCCATTTGAATTTTGCTCCCTTCTTAAGTATGTTGAAAAAATGCTTGCACTTATCTGACATTCGCGAAATAAATCTTCCAAGTGAAGCCAAGAGTCCATTTAGCTTTTGTACTTCTTTTACAGTTGCAGGTGTTGGCATGTCACGAACTGCTTGGACCTTTTCTGGATCAACTTGTATTCCCTCCTTTGATACTATGTATCCCAAGAACTTTCCAGATAAAACCTTAATTATACATCTCTCAGGATTTAATTTGATGTTGAACTTTCTCATTTGCTCAAATATTTCCTTCAAATCTTGCACATGGTCTTTAGCTTCCTTGCTTTTTATCAACATATCATCTACATATACCTCCAAAGTTTTATGTATCCACTTCGCGAACACTTTTTCAACCATACGTTGATATGTAGCACCCGCATTACGTAAACCAAATGGCATCTTCACATAACAATACAAACCCCTTGGAGCAAAAAAGGCAGTATGTTCTTGATCTTCTTCTGCGAGTGATATTTGATTATACCCTTTATATCCATCAAGTGAAGTGACTCTATCATGACCTGCAGCTGATTCCACCATTTGTGGTATATCTGGTAATGGAAAACTGTCTTTGGGACATGCCTTGTTTAGATCAGTGAAATCTATGCAAATTCTTATTCCTTTATTCTTTTTCGGAACAATGACCATATTCGCAATCCATTCTGGATATTTTGCTTCCCTTATGATCCCTGCATCCAACATCTTTTGTAATTCTTCTTCTATATGTACATGATAATTTTGTGATATCTTCCTTATTCTTTGTTTGAATGGTCTTACATTTTTATATATGTTCAATCTATGACACACCACTGATGGATCAATTCCTGGTATCTCATCTACACTTCCTGCGAAGATATCTTTATATTCTCGCAAAAGATCAGTAGTTCTTTTTTCTTTTTCTTCATCCATCTTAGTTCCAATTCGCAAGAATAAAGGCTCCTCTTTGCTTCCGATATTTATTTCTTTAGTTGGTTCAGCTGCAACATAGCTTGGAATTTTCTCCCCCATAGGTGTTGGCTCTTTGATTATTTTTGCTGGTTCCCCTTCTTTTTCTGGAATTTCATTTGGTATACCTCTCCCTTCCTTTGCTCTTATTGTATACACTCGAAATTCTTCTTCTTTTCTTGTTTTCTTCGCAAGTTTCCTACGAAGCTGTTTTTTTCTTGCTCTTCCTCCGCATTGCGTTACTTCAATTTGATAACAAAATTTTGCACTATCAAGATCTCCTTTTATTTCTTGTATTCCATTTGGTGTAGGAAATTTGATTTTTTGATGTAATGTTGAAGCAACATCTTTGATCGCATGAATCCATGGCCTTCCTATCAACATGTTATATGGAGATTCCATATCTATCACACACAAGATTACATGTGTTTCGATTTCTCCCAGTAATACTCGCAGCTTGATTTCCCCTTTAGATTTTGTTGTAGATTTTCCTAATCCATGAATAAGACATTTTGAATTTTTGATTTCTTCATCTTTAATTACCATCCCCTTAAGTGCATGATAGAATATGATATTAACAGAACTCCCTGTATCAACCAGAATTCGGTTTAATTTCCATTTTTCTACAGCTTTCTTATCTTCTAGCATGATCGGCATTGTGATCACCAATGGTGAAGTGTGGTTCAATTCTTCATTTGGAATTTCTGCTACTGAAAATGTGATTTTCTGCTTTTCCCATTCTTCTAAAGTTGTTATCTTTTCTTCCTCCATGATCTTTCTTCCTCTACAATCTCGCTTGTATATTTTTCCCTTCATGTTACTATGAAATTCATCAATCATTGTCTTTGTGATCATATTACATTATTCTTTTTTGCAATCTCCATCTACTGACTTCATTTGATCTTCAAATTTTCCCCAATTCCCTCAAATTTTGGCTACCACAATTCTCAAGTCCCTGTTTCTAGCGCCAATTATGTAGTTGCAGAATAACCTACAACTACACCCTCAGTAGAATTAGTAAAAACTTAAGAATTTCTTGATGATGAATAACAATTTTCTTATTAATGTTCTCAATTGATTACAAAGAAGTATCTAAATGGAACAAAAATAGTTACAACTTTCTCTATTCTCTTTCCTAAGATATTTTCTAACACTCACTAAAAGAACCTCTCGAATTTTACATTTGAACTCCTATTTATAGTAAAACTTATACAGCTGTATATGAGTTGCGAAGTATCGCAACTCATACTCGCAACATTATTCCATCTTCGCAAAACTTCATATTTCTCCGCGCTGCTTCTATCATTGTATCATTTTATAATTCTTTTCTCCTTTATTTATTACGATACTCGTGAACTATTATCCTGCGATATTCAGTACCTACAAGCTTATTAATGAAGTTGAAAAGTCTCTTGATCGAGAACGTGAACTCTATAACATCATTGAGTCCTTCTCTAAGAATATTGACAAACTTCTCCAAGAAATTACTCTACAACATGAAAAGATTAGTGCTCTTGAGGAGATTGTTAATGAAGACTCAATTAGAGAAAAACGGTTGATCGAGACTCATTCATCAGATCTCAATAGACTTCGTGTCGAAAAAGAGAAACTAAGTGCATCTCTTACTCTAGCCCATGAATAGTGCAAATCCTTGGAAAAGGAAAACTCTGTTTTAAGGAGAAAAACCTATGTACAAACTAACTCTCGTGATGTTTTGTACAATACAAAATGTTCTCCAGAAGAAGGTTGTGTCGAGAAAGGTTTGCATAAATTACAATCTTCTCATATGGCTATGAAGCTAAGACAAGTACCGATTATTATTTTTCCTCCACGAACCTGTAGCTTTTGTGGGAAAAAGAATCACTATTCCATCCATTGTTTTGCAAGAACGAATCAAATTTCTAAGCTTCATAATTTTCTTCTCTTCACTATCAATGGAACAAATAGTCAGTCGACTAATGCAGTGAATCGCATGCCCACAAGAAATCATAAATCTTATAAGAATGATCTCAATTCTAGAAATCATCACAGGGCTCAAGTGCATTCTGGCATAAATTCTTGTGTTTCTAAAGAAAGCATTCCCTGTAATTATAAGAATGTCTCTAGTAAATCTAATTATAGAAAATGGATTCCTATCTATTCCGATCCTCTAGAACTAATTGCAAGAGGTCCTAGATTTAGTCCTCAGAAAAAGCCTTCTGATGGTTATGTTAACCACGCCATGTCTTATTCTTCAGGGATAAAATTCAACCGAAAAAAGGCGAAGAACACAAAGATCAAACTGTCAGAAGATATATACAACACATTTCTCAATGATCATTGTGGGATTAGTTTCCACCCGACCACCGGATTCCAGGTATTTGTTTCCTTGTTTCTAACTTGAGAGGTGCAAGGAAAATAATTGAGAAATACTCAAGTAAGTTGTATATTATTATAGTTTGAAATTTTGTGTTAGCAGTCCGCAAACGTCCACGTTCTCCTCCCGTGAGTTCTCAGAGTTTTCAAAACAAGGGTTTTATACTCTCATTTACAAACGCATATATATTTTATGGAGAGCTCGGTAAGATCTCAAGAGATTGTGCATCTTAATATGGAGGAAAACAATCAGGAATGTGAGTCAATTCTGGAGCTGGTTCTGAAGAAGATGCTTGAAAGAAAGGTTCACAACTCCTAGATTAATGATTCTGTCAAGAATTTAACTCGTTTTCAGAACGATTCAAAGGTCGAGTTTTCAAATCTTTAATTGAAAATAAACCAACTTCTATATGGCCAGACCATAATTCTTGCTAATCAAAATATTCTAATACGGAACCAAAAGAAGATCATCATGGAATGTGATAAAGCTAGATAACTTGCTCAGGTGGTTGATCGCAAAGTTAGTGTTCTAACTCACGAACATGGTGTGTCTACGGTCAAGAGAATAAATGAAATTAGCGATACTTTCTTTGATGGTTTCATTGAAAGATATGAGGTTCTTAATGAACTCTGATTTCTGTTTGCCTAGTAAATCTTCTATTTTTCTTGTTTTGTTTAGAAGAATAACTAGTGTTTGGAATAGCAATTATTGTGATTACACATAGCTATGTCCAAAGTTTTCGTCTTCTTGTTTTTAGATTTATTGGTTTAAATTCTAACTTGTTTTGAAGATGATTTTTGCAGTATTAATCTTTATGATTTTATATATTGCAATATTGTTATGGGATATGTGCGTTTACGTCCGTGAACTTGATTGTCCCATACTTTGTCAAAAGTAAAGTCGTTCGTGAATTGTTATACAAGTATTGATAAAAGAATGAATATACTTTTGACAAACACAAAAGTTAAGCCTATATTGTCAATTATTGATGCAAGATAGGATAAAATCTTTTGTGATTCAAGGATTATGTCTATTGTGTGTCATTGTGCAAATGGTGATGGAAACATAGAATGAATCCTTGTGTATTCCGCAGTAATTGATCTTCCCTGATCCATTTTTTATGTATTATTGCGAGACTCCGTATTGTGTCTTATGTCGAGCACTAGACAACCAAGTTGATTATCTTTGTGATTAGCTTAGTTGTGTTCCGTAAGGTACTTTACGTCGAGTATATTGAACTAAATTAATCATCTTGTGTGATTATTTAGTTATGACTCCGTAAGTTTATCTTATTTTTGAGCATTTTCGACTGGGTTGGTTGTTTTTATGATTAACTTAGACACCGCTCCATAGATTTTCTTATGTGAGTATAAACGATTAAATTGATTACTTTTGTGATTAGTTTAATTATGTATCCCGGTTAGATTAGTTATGGGTTCTCTTGTGATTAATCTAATCGAGTTATTAAGTCTCCATGAGTTTACTTGTGTTGAGCATATTTGGTTAAATTAATCTTAGGTTCGCTTACGGTTAGTTTGATTGAATATTCTTTTTGAATTCCAAATTCATACTTGTATGATATTTGTTGAGCTCAAAGAAATCCTTTTTTTCTTTTGAAATTAAGGTCGCTCTTGTTGTTCCCTTGGGAATGACATTTTATGGGGGAGAGTTCTTTTGAACTTGTGCTTAATTGCCAAATATTTGTGGGGAGTGCGGCTGTGGAATATTATAGGGGTTATCTTGTATCTTTATAGACTCCTTGATGAATGCATTTAGCTTCGGATTTATGATTGCATCTAAACAATATGATATGTATTTACCTTTGGTCATGAACCATCTCTTACGGAAATTTCATTAGGATCTTGTTCTTGTACCTTTGCCAATTTTATTGACAAAAAGGGGGAGAATTAATATGTAGTTCATACTACAAATACATATGGTTTTCGGAATATTATGTAAGGGGGAGTGGTTTCCATGTGAGATGGAGTATTGACTAAGGAGGAGTGAAGTATCACCATAGTATTGTTGTTAAAGTTATGATGCAATTGGACTTTGACGCTGTGTAATAATACTATCGCACTATATAACAATAATTGAGAACTCTTGTTTTCTCGTTGTTATAACTATGGATTTTCAACAATGATGATGCTAAACTTACAACCTTTGGTATCATTGGACTACTTGGAAGTGACGAAGATTTCGAGTAATGTTGAAGATTAGACATGTGGAATAGGAGCTACAAAAGTTTATTTATATATTTTTTGTATTCCATATATATTAATAGTTTTGCCACTAAAATTGACAAAGGGGGAGATTGTTAGAGTACTTCTCAGTCAAACTGGCATGCGTTCTTATCTCAAGCATGTTTGTCAATGTTGCCGATCAAAACTATGATGTCTTGATTTCTAGTCTACTATATCTATGGTCTCGGACTAGGATAGTAAGTATAGTTGAGCTCAAGAACTCCATGACAATCATCATACAAGACGAAGGACTACTCAAGGAACCAGTGGATATTCATCGACTAAAATGTATGTGGAGACTTGAACTTATCTATCACTCAAAAGTCTATCTACTTTATCTCCTATCTTGAGACAAAAGTCGCATTACTATATAGACTAAGATTATACACATGTGGATATTTCGAGCTGAGTATATCTCGCTTATCTATTTCTCGAAATATTTGTTGGTAAAGCTTTCGCTTTAGCCAAGTTCATCTTTACCTAGTGACGAAAGTCATGTTATGTTTCAATAATTTTGGAAATCGCTCTGACGAAAAATAGTTTGTGAATAACAACTATATAACGCCCTATGAGAATGTTTCAATGATTGAAATATGAGTTTAGACAATATAACCATTGGAGGATATAAGCATTGTTGTGGTAACACATATATGTATAAGTCCTTATTGGTTGAACCGAAGTTTGCGAACTTTGTTGATCAAGTGAAACCGGAGTAGTGTGTGAGCTCAGTCCGCGAACTCAACATACAAACTTAGTCCGCGAACTAGCGTAGTTCTCGAACCCGAGAATTTCTGCTGGAGTTTGTGAACTCCGTACGGGAACTTAAGTCCGCGTACCCAGTACGCGAACTTGAGTAGGTTATGTCTAAAAACGATGTTTGTGAACTTATCTTAATAAACTAAGGAATGCTATTGCAAACCGTGGCTTTATAGTTCATGAATCGATTCGAGTGAATCACATCGTTTTTGCTTCGATTGTGTCTTGTGTAGTATATAAAGATCTGATAAATTAAACAACTCTCTAACTAGTTCATTTGAGTCATTTGGACTAGTTATGGTGAAGAAAAATATGGTTGATATGAAAGTTATTAGAGCATTGCTCGGTCGAACTCGCATGCATTGCTATCTCAAGCATGTTTGTCAATGTTAGTGATCAAAACTATAAAGTCTTGATTTCTAGTCTACTATAGCTAAGGTCTCATACTAGGATAGAAAGTGTAGTTGAGCTCAAGAACTCTATGGAAATCATCATACAAGATGAAGGACTACTCAAGGAACCAGTGGATATTCATCGACTAAAAGGTATGTGGAGACTTGAACTTATCTATCACTCAAAAATCTATCTACTAGATCTCTTATCTTGAGAAAAAAGTCGTATTACTATATAAACTAAGAATATACACATGTGACATTTCGAGCTGAGTATATCTCGCTTATCTATTTATCGAAATGTGTGTTGGTAAATCTTTCGCTTTAGACAATTTTATCTTTGCCTAGTGACGAAAGTCATGTTATGTTTCAATCACTTTGGAAATAGGTCCGATGAAAACTAGTTTGTGAATAACAACTATATGACGTCCTCTGAGAATGTTTCAATGGTTGAAATGAGAGTTTAGACAATTTAACCACTGGGGGATATAAAAATTGTTGTGGTAACACATATATGTATAAGTCCTTAGCACTTGATCCGAAGTTTGCGAATTTGTTGATCAAGTGAAAACCGGAACTTGAGCAGTCAACCCAGTCCGCGAACGTGCGTAGTTCTCGAACCCGAGAATTTCTGCTGAAGTTGTAGCTCAGTTTCAGTCCTTGAACTGATGGAAGTTATCGAACCCGAGAATTTCTGCTAGAGATTGTGAACTCCAACCGGTTAACTTGATTCCGCGAACCCAGTCGGCGAAATTGAATGGTTATGTGTAAAAACGATGTTCGTGAACTTATCTAAATTATCTAAGGAATGCTATTGCAAACCGTGGCTTTATAGTTCATGAATTGATTCGAGTGAATCACATTGTTTTTGCTTTAATTGTGTCTTGTGTAGTTCATAAGATCTCATAGAAATTGAACAACTCTCTAACTAGTTCATTTGAGTCATTTGGACTACTTATGGTGAAGAAGAATATGGTTGATATGAAAGTTATCATTTGGCTAACCATTTGGTTGACTAATATTGAACCAACTATTGTACATGTTTGGGTACGGTTACACAAACCCAAAATCATCAAGTACATGTGTGTATGGCAAGCTAAGTTTTCGATCTAATGGTTGAGAGATATTAGCTTGTATCTAATCAGGTTTTCATCTAATGGTGAATATTGAATGCTTTGTTACTAAGCTAACATTGATTGCAAACCCTAATTTGAAAGACTATATAAGGGAGAACTTTAGCAACTGGGAAACCTAATACCCACACATTCTGTGTGATACTAGTTTGCTAAGATAGAGTCGATTCTCCTTTAACCTTTGGTTTTGTTCTTCTAAAACCAGGTTAACGACTTAAAGACTTTATTGGGATTGTGAAGCCAGACCGATACTACTTTTCTTGTAGTTGTGTGATCTGATCTTGTTGTTTCTATCGTACAAGTACAATTGTAATAATTGGCTTGAGATTTCTATCTCCGATAGGCAAGATATAAAAGTAATCACAAACATCTTCGTCTCATCGTTTGTGATTCCACAATATCTTTTTTTGCTCCGTCGATTAAGACTATTGTGAGGTGATTGATAAAACTGAGTTGTTCTTCGGGAATATAAGTCTGGTTTTATTGATTGTTCCTGTTCACCTTGATTTATCAAAATACGGAACAAAACTCATAGGTTTATTAGTGGGAGACGGATTTATTCATCTTGTAGACTTTTCTGTCTGAGATAGATTTGTTTGCTAAAGTCTTCGGCTTTGGGTCGTAGCAACTCTTGGTTGTGGGTGAGATCATCTAAGGGAATCAAGTGCGTAGTATCCTGCTGGGATCAGAGGCGTAGGAGCATAACTGTACCTTGGATCAGTGTGAGATTGATTTTGGTTCAACTACAGTCCAGACTGAAGTTAATTTGGAGTAGGCTAGTGTCTATAGTGTATGTTTAATCTGGACTAGGTCCGGGGTTTTTCTGCATTTGCGGTTTCCTCGTTAACAAAATTCTGGTGTCAGTGTCATTTCTTTTCCGCATTATATTTTGTTATATAATTGAAATAATACAGGTTGTGTGTTGTTCAATCAATTAGAATATCCGACCTTATTGGTTGTTAATTTAATTTGATTGACACTTGGATATTGGTCATTGGTACCATGCAAGTTATCTCTCTTTGATTAGACTCGCGAATCATATTTGATTGAGTAAATCAAATTGAGAGATTGAGATAATAACTCCTTGAGTATTTTATATTGATTGAGTCTAGTTGATTTTCTAGAAAAACAACTCGGAGTTGTCCATACAGATTGCTAATCGAAATATTGGGTGAGGTTATTAGACCTCCGCTTTTTTAAAAGTTATCATATGGCTGACCATTTGGTTAACTATTGTTGAACCAACTAATTGTTGATGGTGGATTTTCAACAAAAGTCAAAATCGTAAAATCATGATACTGCATGTTTATGATACGGCTTCAGGCATGTGACGATTCATATTTTACGAATCCATGATGAACATGTCTTTCAAAAAGCCTCCACTAGATGAGCGTTCGATCCCTGGCATTTCATTGTGCCCTCTATGTTGAATAATAGAATCTGGCGGTCCTCCTACATAATTATTTGTTGAGAGGGCTTAACGCCTTCGGGACGTCAGTGGTAATCACTGTTACCTGACTACATGAGAGCGACCCCCTCTACATATAATAACGATTAGGCGGTTCTCCATAAGATTGAGATCAACAGCGCCTTCAGGACAGTTACACTCGCGGATCCTGACTATGTAGAGCGACGTGTATAGACTCAGGCGTTCTCCGAAAGATCTGAGAGCTCCTTAAGGATATTAGCCGTCTCCTAACTATGCACATAGATTAATTTTGTCGTGATATTCACCACTGAATTCCCATAATGATCTATTATTGCTCCTATTCCATGGTCGAATCCACGGCCCGATCCCATGGAATGGCAATAACAATTGCTCATATTCCATGGTCGAATCCACGGCCTGATCCTATGGAATGGCAATAACAATTTCTCCTATTCCATGGTCGAATCCACGGCCTGATCCATGGAATAGAAATAACAATTGATCTGATTCTATGATCGAATCCACAACTTGATCTCATAGAATGGCAATAGGAAACTATGTTATCTCATTATTCCAATTTCATGATCAAATTCACTGCTAATCTCATGGAATGGTAGTAGATAATTTTATTACTCCGATTCTATGGTCGAATCCATGATCCCATGGAATGGTAATGCCTGTTTTATTATTCCGAGTTCACGGTCGAATCCACTGTCGATCCTATGAATTGATAATAAATTTTTACTCATTTTACTGCTTCGTTTCATGAATTATTCTACACTGAATTTCATGGATTAGCAATAAATACTTAACAACCGGGCATCTGGACCATCCCTGAGTAAGCCCCACAAAAAATGGTGTAAGTGTATTCGACAATGATACGCGACTGAGCACCCGGATGCACGAACGATCATCCAAAAATGAATAGATGAGGAATCCTACGCAAAACAGGAGAAAACAACAAATATTAATAAAATAATAAGGAGTGCCCATGGGATGGGCCCACCATCCGTCCGGCCATGCCCTAGCCGTGGCCGGTCCCCATGCTTCTTTCATTATTTTGCCCTATTTTGTTATTTTCATGAAGTCATGAAAAAACTCCTTAATTTTAGCAACTTTCCTTGTTTTTGCAAAATTCATGAATTCTCCATAACTTCATGGATTCACGAAAAAATAATATTATAAAATGGGGAAAGGTATGCGGGACAGGGAAACATAGCCGGCTGGCCATGCCCAAGCCGTGACCGGCCCCATACCTCACAATCCCTAGCTTTTATAATTATTATTCCCTAAACTCATGAAACTCATCTGTTTCAACAAAAACTCACGGATTCTCCATAACATCACGGATTCATGAAAATCACTGTTATAAAAAAAGGTGGTCTTTGACTCTGAGATTTGAGAGTCATTAGACGGACATGATTGAATGGGGACCATGATCCGAAGGTCGGGAATCTCCGGATTGGGTTTTTACATGGACGGCTACAAAAGACTCACTGTATGATACACGGAAATCAAGTTCAATTATACCCGGAAATCACTCCGATGTTTACCATAAAAATGACTCCTTCCTTATATGATACACAGACACTTTATATACCTTTCGAGTTCTATCACTTTATCTCATCTCCGTTTCTGACTTTATACCAACCTTGCTCCGTTTCTAGATTTTTCTTCAACGCATTAGCAGAAATTAACAGATATGTCGCACAATCATGACTATCTTAACCTTGAAACGTCCGGAAAGAGAGATGTGGAAAAAACGGTGAGAGTATAATGATCAATCAGGATTGGGTTTTTGCTTGGACGGTTGAGAAACCATATTTATCTTACAAAAACAAACTTTAACCCGATGGAAGGAAACATAAATTAAACTCTTGGATTTTTTATGAGCTATGAATCTTGCTGTCGAGAAAAAGGTAATGATCTCTCATTGCGTTTTTTTTATTTTTCTTATTGTTAATTTGTTGCCCTCTTTTAATCAAGTTCCAGTGTACTGTATTAGATAATTGAGATTTTCTTTTTTATTTATTTATTAGGACATCTTATTACTGATTTCACTTGGTATCTTTACCAATTCAATGTTTGGTGATTAGGATTTTAAACTTTATATCTTCTTATAGGACTTTTTTGTTGTCGCTATAGTTTCCAATTTGTTTTTTCTTAATCGGTATAAGTTCCGTTTTGTTATTCTAGGCTCGAGGAGGATACTACAAGATGGAGTATCGAGGGTACTACATGATTGATCTATCTATATATATATCTATATATATATATCTTTCTGACTTTGATATTGTTCTTATTTTTTCAGAATGTTTTTCCCTGATTAATTTTGTTGTTGGTAGTGGTGAACCATAGATTTGAAGACAAAACCACCATTCATCTCAGGTAAATTTCAAGTGAATTCGAAGATTAGAAGCGGTTGTTCTCCTCTTAATTTTGGGTTTAGGGTTGTTATTGTCCACTATATTATGTTATTGTTGGGTATATAAAATCTTGATGGTTTAATTTTAGTTGATTTTGAATGTATTTTTCTAAGTTTGATTTCATTCTCCTCTTGATTAATACAAGTTTTCTTAGTTTTGGAAACTGGCGTCTTAAAAGAATTTCTGAAAAAAAGTATACGGAAATAAAGTAAGCCAAGATATGATTGTCTATGGAAACGTGTTGTGTTGGATCCTGGCTTTCACCCTTGGTGGAATATCAACAGAATGAGGTATATAGTTTCTTGAACATTTTTTTTTTCTAAACTTTAGAGTTTTTTTTTTTTTTGAGTTCTTGTTATCAATTATCAAACGATTGAATTTATTCGGAGATTATTACACCACAAAATTGTTCATCGAGGGTTCTGTTTTAGTCATAAAATTTGGATTTTCGGTATTGTTTATTGGCTATGTATTTTAGTCCTCCCCACTAAATAAAACCTAAGGATATGGAAACTTCAAACTTATGATTGATTAACTTCCATCAAACAAAGACGACAATAATCTATTTTGTCTAGAAAGTTAATTTTTTTATGTAATTGGGTATGAAGAAGAATTAAGAGTTTTTAAATTGAGTTCAAATGTAATGATGGATTTATGATTATTTGCAGAGTTACCTGACACACTACCTCTCCATAAATATAAAGAAGATGAGATCAAGGTTCTCTTAAAACATCGGAAAAAAGGATTCCATAATTGGGATTCATTTCACGATTGTGCAATGTACAATGATTTGGGACCTGATGATATTTCTTACAGGTCGAATACACGCAAAAAAAGGTCTCAAGTTTAACATTACAGGTAAGTTTCGACTGCCACTAAATGTTATTTTAATCTCTTAGATTCGGGTGAAAGCAAGACTGTTTTTTGTTTAAAAAAATTTTGACTACAAAGAACATCATAGAGGCAGTTGTGTATATAACTAATTAGATTGAGAGAGAAAATTTTACTTATGTATCAGATTTTTTAGTTGATACAGCATGTCCACAAATATTCATGTTTCTTTTGTCACTAGATCCACCTCTGTATTCCCGCAGAGATGGTATATGTTAAACTCAACATTAACCAAATTAAAAAAGCATGAATGAGTTTAAACTCAATTTTATGATTAAATAATGATCATATTTACTTACCCCATGGGAGGTTGAGGAGGTTACGGCAGCAAATTACCTTGGAGAGACATCATTATAACTAGTTGGCAATGGCATGCATGATTTTAACATTGAAAATGCTAACTTTCTACGGGTTGAATCGCTCATGAGAAGATGAGAAGCTTGCTTGACACTGCCAGTATTGCATACGAGAATGATTTCAAAGTGGGACTCCTTCCTACCATGCCAAGACCTCAAGATATTATCACCGTAAATATGATGTTTAGTGAACAAGGATTATAGATACTGTACAAACATATCTTATACCATTGGAAATCCTATTTCTAGAAACTTCATGAGTTTTATAAAGTAGTTGTCGTAATGGATTTGCTTTGTTCTCATTAAAACATGACATGAACAGTATATTTGCTTATAATATGAAAATATTTTTCTGCTAATTATTCAGGTTAGGGATGTGATATCGAATAAGGAAGTAGCGTGGATAGAGGAAAATCAGGAAAAAGACTAGTAGGGTGTGCAACAAAGGCATAAAAATGCAAGAGTAGAGGAATTTCGGTAGATGGCATTTCGACTATCTGCCTGTTTTTTGGTCACTCTCATGCAGATCCTTCTACTTAGATGATCAATCCCTCTTCTTAGAATAAGGAAAGTGAGAGACTGCAAGATTTAAAACTGGTAAGTTTTACCATTTTTCTGCCTTTTTTATTGGTTTGATAATCAGTATCAACGTAAATGTTTATATGTACATGTCTTGGGTAAACCTCACCATCTGGTATGTTCTCATAATTCATTTCTGTTTGGTAAATTAAGGAAAAAAATAAATTTTAGGCCATAATTATGAACATACATGACTTGGGGACATGGGTAATGTCATTTCTTAAAATGTTCATTGTAAATTTCATCGTAAATTATTGGGGCTTAAAAGTGAGTGTGAAGGACTCAATTTTCACTATAAATCAACGAGTCTTATAAGATAAGGCAAGTGACTCATTTTTCACTGCAACTATGGCCTAAATAACTGAAGAAAAAGAAAAAATTTCTGATGGTTATGGATAAATCTAATCAATTTGGTAGTTTCTGATACGTAACTTGGCTTATATATTTTGATTTGCCAGCGATCCAGATCGAAAGCACAAAAAACATGGCAGGAGAAGATACTCGGGAGAAATAAATAACATGAACACTACAACTCACCGACGGTGATGGACATCATGGGAAACAAACCAATACATGTATTTTTACAGAAGATCAACATCCAAAATTACATGTCCCAGCTATTAGGGTTAAAGTATGATTTCGTGAATTAGGTATATATGTGTTTTTGTGATTAACCTCGGTTCATTTATGTTTGATTGTTGTCCGAATTTCCAGGGATCCCACTCATCTACCCAGAAAACACACCAAATTAAGGTAGTGCAACAACACCAGAATGTTTATGCTATATGTTTTCGCAACTAAGGAAGGTATCCTTAGTTGATGTGTTTGTATCAGATATTTCTAAATCATGTGAAGAGGTTAGGGGTTATAAAGTTAGAGAAGTACAAGGAGTTGAGGTCCTTAAGGGTGCACATCAGGTCATCAGAATCTACTGTCAGGTATTTGGAAATAAGGTACATAATCCCATTGCAACAAGTAAGAATCTTAAAGATGAAATTATTTTTAAAAGAAGTGGAAATTGAACACCTGAAAACTTGGATATCAAATTAGTTGGATAAAATATTAAATATCATGCACTCTCTTAACCAATCATTGTTATAAAAAGGTACGAGGTTTGTCTCCATGATAGCAGGGCTATCAGACGGATGTCGTTCAATGGGGACCCCGATCCGGCGGTCGGGAATCTCCGGATGGTATTTTTCATTGGATGGATAGGGTATTGTTAGGTTGGTCGATGTGGGTGGACATAATATTGGGTGGGTGTATTTTTTTCATGTCATATAAACGCTTATGTCTTCCAAATCCCTGACTTTTCTTCTCTAACGCAGAAACCCAAGGTTTATTACTTCCCTGTGTTCCTTTTTGGGCTTCTTCTTTCTGTGTGATATAGGTTCTTATAATATATTCATATTTATACGTCATAGTTGAATCAGAAAGATGATTGAGAATGATAGAAGAAGAAGATAAACATACAAATTCACAGAAACCCTACAATTTTACCTTGAAGGTCTCTAATTAATTTGAAAGATGAATTTGGTGAATCAACAATTACAAGTCTGGGACTGATGATACTAGAGTTTTCATAGATCGGTAATTTATTTAGCCTCTGTAGATGGGGAAAAACGATTTGATGGTTTTTAAGGAATTGGGGAGACGACCATGCGGAGGAGACTCCTTGAACCGAGAAAAAATTTCAACCTCACACAGATGCACTGCAAGAAGGGAGTGCTTTGAATTCGAGAGATCAATCTGTAGTACTCCGGACTAAACCAAGACAATGGTCGTTCCAGATTAAATTCGATCACAAAGAGAGGATGGGTTAATCTGTAGGAGGGAAGCTGAGAAATGTGTGGAATCAATGGTAATCAAAGATTGTAGGTGTGTTTTGAATTCTGAATATGATAAGTTCTAAATGATTGAAATTGCTCAGTTGAGAGTAATTTCTCAATTGATGAGTTGATGATCCCGTGATGTCAATGAGATGTGAGATTCTTGTTGTATTTCTCATTGTTGTTTTTCTTGTTGTTTCAATCATGATTTAGAGACTTATTTATATTGCTGGAATTATAGACACCATGATCCCATGAAGTGTGACAGTTTATGGAATCAAAGAGTGGAGAAGTGGAAATCGTGTTTGAAACCAGTTGCTCATCGTGCAGAGACTTGGTTGATTTTCCATCCACTACTTTGTTAACTTCTTCAACTGATTGCATGACTTGCTCATATTCCATCATATGTTTGAACACACGTTCCGTAGACCACCAGACCAAAACCCTAGTTGATATCCCCCCAAGTGACATGATTGACGTCTCGTGGTTAGTTTAGTCAGTTATTGACTTCATGATTTCATGGGACGATGAGTCCATGTATTTACTGAGTTGAACATGATTTTGTAAAATGTTCTGAAACTCATAAATTGAACGAGGTCATGATTCTCACGTTGATCACTGGAGCGAGAAAGTATTGCTCTGATTTGTTGAATATTGATAGTTGAATCAATATTCCTTGATTTAAGCAAATATTTCTCATCTGATGAATTATTGGTAGCGTGACCAAAATTAAATATTAACTAAAATACTAGTAGTTGAACCAAGTATATTTAATAAGAGTACTGATCATGAGATCGTCATAAAATTATTAGTGTTTGAATCTGGAATTATGATCCTGGGACTAAGAAACCCTAATTTGATCAGTTGATGATCAATTGATGGTTTATTTAAAAATTAACCATGGACTGAAGGAGGTACCGGCTTCATGGGACCATGGGTCGACCATGTATCATCTAGATGCTTGCGTGAGCAAATACCAAGGCCTCTTGAAGAGTTGGTGATTCGTTGATGAAATAATGATTAAATGCTGGTTTAATCATTTATTCGAAAAATGCTCATCTGAGTTTTAGGTAATAAAACCTAATTAATTATGAAGAGATGAGAGACCGACCAAGGGTTCATGAATCCGGCCTTGGGTGGTCACGGGATGATGATCGTTTCATGAAGTTCCAAGTTGTTTGGAAGAGTTTTGGACTTAATACGTGCAATTGCGCAAATTAGGTCAAACCGTGAAGATACACGGGACCGGCTCATTATGAGCCAAGGAGCCAACCCTGGTCAGTCAAGGTAACATGCTCATGTCGTCAAAGTGCTCGTATCTCAATTCTGAGAATTTTGATATTTTCTGGCATGCAGTTGAGCACTCATTTGAAAAAATATGAAGAAATCGGGTATTTTTGATGAAACCATCAAAACCTTCATGAGATGAAGGAAAAATAACAAAAAATGAAGGAATCATGAAGTGTGGGACCGGTCATGATCAAGGCATGGCCGGCCGTCCAAGGATCCCGTCCCAAAATGTTTTCTTATTTTTTATAATATTTTTTCATGATTTTAGGAAAATATGATAAAACCAAGGAGTTTTGTTAAAATTAAAGAGTTTTGTTGAAATCAAGGAGTTTCCATGAGATGAGGAAAACATAAAAAATAATAAAAAAAAAAAGGGACGTGTGGGATGTGTGGGACCGGCTTGGAGCATGGTTGGCCGGCTAGGGCTAGGGCCTGGTCACGTGCGTTTTCCCTAATTTTATGTATTATTTCATGATTTGAAGGAAATTAATATCATGAAATCAAGGAATTTCATGGGACCAAGGAAACATGAAAAATATAATAATAATAAAATGGGACGTGTGAGGCCATCTAGGGCCCGGTCACACGGGTTTCCCTAATTTTATATTATTTTTCATGGGATCAAGGAAATATCATGAGATTAAGGAGTTTTCATGAAATTATGGAAATACTAATAAAATATTGAGGAACCATGAGGTGTGGGGCCTTCTGGGACCCACAATGTTTTCCCTAATTTTATATTATTTCCTCCGTGCGAAGGAAGCACCACGGAATTGAGGAGTTTCCTCAAAACGAATGATATTTGTTCAAATGAAAGGATTTTCATCAGATCAAGGAAAATAATAAAAATGTAATAAAATATAAAACTGGCGTGGTATTTGCCATGGCACGGTCGGCCAATCAGTGGGCCCATGCTCCCAGCGCCTTGGTCAATATTTTGATTATTTATTATCTTTTCCCTATTTTGCATAGGTTCATCGTTTCGTCGTATTTTGAAATACTCGTTCGTGCAGTGATTGTTAATGCATCACCACTGAATACACTTGCACCTTTTGAGATAGAGCTTACTCAGAGGTAGCTCTGATGCCCGTGTATTGAATATTTATTACTAACCCATGGATTTCTGCTGGGAAGAACCATGGTTTGCAGTAATGAAATATCTGCGAAAATATTTGAATATTTTCGGAAATTCTGTGGATGAATCCAAGAATTTAGGAATAATTAACTTATGGCACTATACTAGCAGAGCAAGCTGTCTAGGAGCATTAACTATTCCGATATGAGCTTGCTGGAGCTTCATATCCTTTATATAGTCAGGGTAAACTCGTTGTTTGTATCCTGAAGATGTTATCGCTCTATACTAGCAGAGCAAGCTGTCTAGGAGCCGTCCATCTTGTGATACTATATAGAAATAATTACTGAAGTGTTCAGTATTCATGAGATATGATGTTGCCTAGCCGTGAGACTACATATCTACATGTACTCTAAGAGAAAGTATTCTCAGTCAGAGGATTCGATGAGAGATCCGTGTCTCAATACTCACGTCTGTCTGCTGGATCAGAAGTTCGTATAATTATGGGTTTACGATTTTAGCCTTTGTCGATAATCCACCATCTACATTAAGTCCCCTGCTTAGTGAGGAAAGCCGTGTTCCTCAGTCAGCATTGAATGGTGATTTTCCGGTCATAAACAATATAAACAATTGAACTTAGTTGTAAGTTAAGACGTTACCGGATTTCGATAGTACGAGCATACCATGACTTGAATGAAGATCACAGTGGCATGATAAAGCGTTGTTTTTATGATCATAGATTGGTGTTAAACTGCTGATCTTGATGATGGGACCTTGGTCATTTAGGATTCGCGGGCCGGGCCCAAAAAAGAAATCCTTATTTTAGGAATAGATGCTCGTTTGTTCGTTAGTTTAAGGAACACACAAAATAGACCTGAGTCTAATGATATAAAATTTTGTCTCTGAGCTTTCACGAAAACCAAAATTTTATCTTTGTGAAATTTCACAAAATGGAATATACTCTCGTTCCAAAGGTGAATGCTCGTACGAGAGAAAAGTTTTTTTTTTTGAAAAGGCGTGCGTCTGTTAATAAAAAATTTGTCTATGAGCTTTCATTAAAAAATTTATTTTCGATATGTGAGCGTTCAAAAAAATTTGAAAATATACTCTCGCTTCAAAGACAGATGCTCGTGCGAGGGAGCAAAATATATAGATATATTTTTAAATTTACGTGAGTTTCACGTTAAATATATGTATTTTTGTAAAATCAATGTTTTGATTTTGAACAACTGTTGAAAGTAGACAATTATACATGGTGAAATAATGTCTGTATGTGAGTTTTAACAATTGTAAGATGGACGTCTGTCCAATTTTTGAAAAACCAGTGGATGTTAAAATTCACGTGGGTTGTTCACGGTTTGATGAAAATCAAGTCATGATTTTGAATAATAAATTTTGCTCGTCTTTGCATATTTGAAGGGACGAGCAAGTTTTTAGAAATTTTGACATTATAATCACTATAGCTAGTGAAATTATAAATAGGCAAGAGTTGGATTGTTACCATTTCATCGCGTGCTTGTTATTGATATATCCATGACTCCCTGTATTTAGCCTCAGATAGTGATGACTTCTGGTTACAACCACCCTTCTGGATCTTCCGGATAATCCTCCAGAAATATCAAGTCAAACATGAAGACTTTTACACATGTTCATCCTGGGATGAATCAACCTTTCAGAGATGCTGGAAAGCTGGTACTTTATATGTATTTCGATCATCTGTGAGTCGTCCCTTGTTAGCAGAAGCACCGCCGACTTCAGCAAATGAGACTACCGGCTGACGATGAAGGCAGGATTTGCGTTGATGTAGTTGATCCTGATTCAGATGTGGATGAACGGAGAATTTTTTCATAATTCGTCATCAGAAAATTCAGAAGTTAGGTCTTCATTGAAATTGTTGTAGAATCTTCGACCGATGTATGATTTTCGCGGTCTACCCATGTATCCTCATGCCCAAAAAATTTCCAAACTTTAGGAAAGAATCTTTTTGGGTTCCGAACATGGTTAGGATCCGAAATCGACGAAACAGTAAACTTCCTCCAATTGTTGTGAATTTTGGATATGCTGTAGAGTACATCCATACGAAGATAATGGTGTATGACCCATCCCCAAATTCTTCACCAATTTCTCCCAGCTCGTCGGTTTGTACAGAACAATATAAAATCATCTCCGACGAGTTTGCTGTAAAACACTCATGTTGTGTGTTTAGACCATTCGCTTGTGTCTTGAACGGTGGGTGAAGAATTTTAATGTCATTGATTCATTTGAGATCAAGACCCCTTGATTGATACATGATCATGGTGCTTGCAGTGCCATCTTTCTTCTATTAGTCATATAAATATCACTTTTGAAACCCTGGTCACGGGACCATAGATGAGGCTGCTCTCGAGATATGATGATGTAATGACCATGGTCTCATGTCCCGGTGGTAGCATTACTTTTATGATGAATAATTAGTACCTGAGAGACTGGTGCCATGAGTCTTGGACAGTGAAACTGATCGTCATGATCAGTGGACCGTCAGTCCCCAGTATTTTGTTAAATCTTTCCTTTTCGTTTTCTCTTCTTCTGGCAAGACTTAGATAGAGGACCCGGGTGGAAAATTGATGTAAAGACCCAGGTGATATAAGTTGGAGGTACCTTGATGAAGGACTTAGCGAAAAGACCTGGTGGACATCGATCGACTGTAGAGGTTATGAATCCCGTCCACGAATTTCTGCTTGCATGTAGTATGCTATGGAAGCTATAGGAACCTCACACGACGTCGTAATTCGATGCTTGACCCCAACTTTTGAAGCTAAGAGACTGAGTTATTACATGATAGAAGAATCACTCAATTTGGAGTTGTAGAAGTCTGCCAACGAAGCGTGCACATTTGTAATTTGTAATCCCGTACAAATTTTTCAAGTTTCGTAGACCTAGCGGTAAAGGCCATATATTTCAGCTTGTATGTACGATTAATGCTCCCTTTTGGTATGTTGTAGAAGAGACATAGACGAACATCTTTCGTTGAGGAAGCATTGTCCCATTCCTTACCCATTGGTAGGTTTTTTCAAACCCATGACCTGAAGTGTGTTGTATCTCATTTGTAGAGGTGATGAGAACATCTTGTAGAAGACTTTGGATTATGCCCACCAGTCGTGCCAGCTTTGGGAAGACTTTCATGTGATCATGTTATCAGGTCTACACATATTGATATGAATCATTGGTCTTAGAGGAATCCGCTTCATGTGTAACACTTCAGAGAATGATTAGTTGATGAAGCCCTAATAATGTTGCTCCTGAGACTGTCGTTGGTGCTGAGACTATGAATGATCACGCTCCAGATATCTTTTTCGATGCTGAGATCATGGATGGTGTTCCTCTAGAGATTATTTTTGATGCTGATACCATGGTTGAAGTTGCTCCAAAGACCCGAAAAGGACAGAACCATGATTATAGATATAATCCTTGCTCCTTCATCCAGTGAGCCTTGTACATTCATGAACTAGTTGATGAGTTGAGCATCCATAAGATGAAGGTGTACTGAGAGTTCAAACTGAATGCTCTTGAAAGCATAACTTTACCACGAACTGGCTTTGTCAGTGAGTCGTCATTGTTTCGGTAGATAGCATCAAAAATTTTCATACTGAATGTGATTGGTGAAGATAGAAAGTTCCTCAATCATGTAGGGGCTTGTGATGCAGATAAATCCCATTGATGAAGTTTAACGAAATCGCCTTAGGTTTCCCAGTGTACATTGAAGGAGTTAGTGTCATCCATGTACGAATGATGTTGCATCTGCTTCAGAAGTCTTATCATGGGATAATGAAGACTTATCGATTGTAGTTTAGTAACACTTTGATCGTGTTAGAGTTAAATCAATGTGTCATCGTCGAAATATTTGTGCTGGAGATGTATTCTTTGATTGGGAGTACAATTTGATAGCTTCTTAGATGCTTGATCTTTGAAGCGTATACTCCTTAAGAATCAAACGTCTTAGGGGTTTGATTTTCTCGGACCTGGAGTTTCTTAATTAAGCATCCCTTTCGTTGCAGTAGTAGGATTCGACACTTGTGCAGACCTCAGAGCTTTCTGATTTTGTGGAACACATGGACTTGCAGGAGAAACGCCCAAAGTGTTCTTTGCCATGTTTGGACATCATCTCAGTAATTAATGTTTCAGTGTTTGATTCGATGAAGCTACCATTCATAGCGTCTTGCAGAGTTGCTAGAATAATTGAGTCCCCATGCTAGGATAGCATGTGAGGAAATAAATGACATAGACATGGAATGAGACTTTCCTAAGTGCGAAACCTCTTGAAGAATGTATATGCATCTTTTGTTCTTGCTTCATCCTCGTCAAAGTTTGAAGTTCCTCCAAGTACTCTGATGATGGAATGTCCATCAAATCTTCTGGATCAGAACTTTCTTCGTTGGAGGGATGTGTAACCAAAGGCGCTTTGTAAGTACCCATCTTTTCAGCGTGGATCCACGCTCGTCTGAAGGACATGTCATATCATGGATCTTCCTGATTATATGAAACTTGGTTTCTGTCCAGGTTGAACTTACATTCTCTTTGAGAATGATATATCCATAAGTATTTCCGAGCGCTCCTTCAAGGTCTCTGATTGAGATGGGGAATACGTATAGAGGTTTCAGCATCGATCAACGTTCTTCCAAATTTGTTTCTTCTGAGATTGGCTGTGGTAAGCAGTCCCCAGTCGTACATCTCTTGGTCTTGGCTGGAGGCTCAAGAAGTATTTCCTTAATGGACTTCTTGACACGATGTGGTTCAGTACTGTTAACACGTCTCTCCTTTGTGCCTTCGACAGATAACACAATTCACATTCGACCAAGGATTGAACTGCCTCTTTGATAGGTTGTTCAGAGAGTGTAAAGGTTCCAACTGGGAGAGGACTCTTGTGTACTCCTTCAGTCCCCAGTTGAAGCTGGATCAACCTTCTGTTTGAAGATGTGCTTCAGAATATTGCAGTTCCTTGTTGGATGATCGATGAACCTATGAACACGAAAATACCTGGGAGTCTCCATTTCTTCTTCAGTTGGCTCTCTCCTGATGAACGACAATTTGATTGCACCATATTGAACCCAAAATTCTAGTAACTCGATCACTCCTTCATGAGAAGAGAGAAGTTTGGGTCTGTCTGATCATTTCCCCGCTTGTTGATGTTAGATCGAGGTTTGTACATTTCAAGATTGGTTATCCTTTCTTTGCGCTTTTGGAGGAGCCTGAGAGATTGGAGGAGCGTTCTTGTGTTGTGGTATGTATGGACACTCATGTAGAGGAGAGTATTTGATATACTGTTTGTCATGCTTGGCTACGTCTTCAGCAATAAACTTTTTGATGGTATGCTCGATTTGAAGAAACTCAGAGCTTATCTATTTGGTGAAATATTGCTGGGGTGAGGTTATCCATTCATAGCATTTTGCAACTGCTAAGTTGTTGGTGGAGTGAAGCCCTCAAATAAGCATATTGAAAACTGATGATATGGGCACGTGAGGAGGAATAAGACTTACCTGAGTATGAAATCTTTTGATGAAAGCATTTGCATTTTCCTCAAGATTTTGTGTTAGCTCCGTCAGGGCTTTGACCTCCTTCAGATACTTGAATGGTGAAATTTCTTCCTTTTTTTTATTCCGAATCAGAGGTTTCTCCAGCATAGAAATATGCAATTAAAGGTGTTGGTATTACCTTTCTAGCATGAACCCATGTACATCCAAGGATCATGTCATATTCTGGATCTTCTCTGATTATGTAAATTTTGTTTCAGCCCAGACTGAGTTTATGTTCACCTTAAGAGTAATGTGGCCATAAGCATCTCTGGGTATTCCTTCATGGTCTGTGATTGTTACTGGAGCATGAACGGCTTCTTGTCGTGTGATACCAGCAACTCTGAGAGTTTTCAGAGGGATAATATTGACAGCAGTGCAAACATCAATCAGTGCTCGTTTGAACTCATTTCCCTTAAGATGGACTGTGGTGAGAAGTCCCCGGTCGTACATTTCTTTGTCTGTCGTCGAGGGTGGATCAGGAAATGCTTTTTGAATCAATAAATGCTTTCCTGACACGATGTGATTCAGTGCAGCGAACATGTCTCCCCTTTGATCCTTTGATAAGTATAAAAATTCGCAGACATGTTCGATTAAATATTAAACTGCCTCTTTGACAGGTGGTTCAAAAAGAGTGAAGGTTCTGACTGGGAGAGGGTATATGTGCACTCCTTCTGTCCCTAGGTTGAGTTTTCCTGAATCGACCTTCTATTTTAATATACGCTTCAAAGTTCTGTAATCACTTGTGGGATGGTTTACGAACCTATGGAAGCGACAATACCGAGGGTTTTCCATGGACTCTTCATATGTCTCCTTCTTGACTGACATGGGGCAGTTTTATTGCGCCGTCTTGAACCCAGACATCTAGCATCTCAATAACTACCCCAATGGAACAGGGGAAATCAGGTGCCTCTGGATCATCTTATGTGTGTTGAGCAGGAGTTTGCGCATTATCTTTCCTTTGTGTCTTTACAGGAATTGAGGAAGCATGCTTGCGCGGTGGCTCAGATTTTCGTTTGTTCCCTTCCGTAACAGCATTTTTGGAAGGTTGGAGGTTGTATTGTTTGTTCATTAAACATCTGCTGCCTCGAGTCTCTCATGGTTCCTCATATTTTGTAGTCTTAGCCCTTTCCAATAAAGAAGGTGCAGTAGTTGCTGATCTCTTGGCCGCTTTATGAAGTTCTGAGAAGCTGTAGATGTAATACCCTTTATTTTTTATATACTGTTTCGGGTCGGGTTATACCTGGATTGGTTAACCTTGTGCTTAGATTGTTGTTCCTTAGCCCTAACCTTAACCCTAACCTTAAACTTAACCTTAAATGGGTGGATTGAACAAGAAAGGCTCCAAGTTAGGGTGGAAATAGAGCCACCCAAATTCATTTTTTTTTTCCTTAATAATGTTATTAAGGTTTGATAACTAAAACTTTAGAAATTTTAGAGAGAGAAACTAAAAACTAGGGAGAAGAAGGGATGAAGCTAGAGTTTATTTTAGAGGGGGGGAAACCATGGAAAATCAGTGGAGAATTAAGAGGAGTTTTTTTTTTAAGCAATTGAGGTAGTATGCCAGATCCCCTTTCTCTTTACGTTTTTTTGTTATACTTGATTTTGAATTTGTATGATTAGATCTCAGTGATTTATTGATTAAAAACTATGAATCTAATTGATGATCGGCCTTTTAATATTGATAGATAACATGCTTAGGTATCTGTAGTTAAAATTTGAGAATATTTCATCACATATTCACCGTAAAATGTTTGTTTGTACTTGGATGTTGATTTCTAAATTGTTTTGTACATTTTCGCTTTGTATGTTCTTGACTGTACTTAGGACATCTTGATGATATCAAAACTATTTTTGATCTTGATAAAAGTTGTAGATCTATGTCTTATCTTTAAGTATGCGTTGAGTTTGATAAATTTAGAATTATTATGAATTTACGGTGAATTGTTTGGTAAAATGATGCAATCTGTCCAAATGTTTAAAATGATCTTATAAAATCAATAACTCTCATTTGAACCATTGGGTTTTCGTAAAAAATTAATATGATATAGATCCATATGTTAGAAATGCTTCCCTGAAATTTGAAGACGATCGGATTAATGAATCATTATGAAACATGTAATATAAAATTCTAGGTGTTATTGAAAATAGATGAATTGAGCCAAGAACAAAAGAATTTTTTTTTGATTAATGAAAATAGTTGTTGTTAATTCTCTTTTTCTTTTGATTGATAAGAATAGTTGTTGTTAATTACTTTTTTCTTTTGATTGATGAAAATAGTTGTTGTTAATTTTTTAGATTAAAGAATCTTTGATTTTTGAAATTAGTTATTATTAATGCTTTTCTTTTTCTTTAGATTAAAGAATTATTAGTGGGACAAAGAATCTTTTGATTTTTTTTGAAATTAGTTTTGATTAATTCTTTTCTTTTTCTTTAGATTAAAGAATTCTTAGTGGGACAAAGAATCTTTTGCTTTTTTTTAAAATTAGTTGTTATTAATGATGAAAGTTAAGAAATAATAGGTATTAATAACTTATTATATTCAAATTTGAATTCTTTTTGTTTTTTTGGTGGAATCCTAGGAAACAACTTTTCTTTATAGTACTGTTTGTTTTAATAAAGAATAAAAAGGAGGAATTATGTTAGAGAGAGAAATAAATTAAAAGAAGGTGGTAGTGGTAGACATAAATAATTAGCTATCACTTTGAAGACATAATTATTAGATTCTTATCTTGACCAAACTTTTAAACTTGAGGTTAGGTGGAACTTGTTTTAGGTTGTGAGTATATATATGTATATATCTTATACTAAGAAGAAAAGAGTAAACATACTAAGAAGAAAAGAGTAAACAAAAATCTAAATTAATAGAAATAACGAGAGATTCTTTTAGTTCATATCAAAGACAATTTCTTCGGTGATAAAGCTCTTCCTTATATTATTTATAGTTTTTGGATTGCGATTCGAGGTAGGCGCAACACAATCTAAAACTCTTATTTTATTTAAGTTTCTTTTAATTAAATTTATGTTTGCAAGTTCCATTAATATATATGAAGGATAATCGATGTTGTGAGCATGATTATGAAGGTTGGGCTGCGGTCCATATAATGTGATTCTTAAAGATTATTTATGACGGGATACGAGATATCCTTGGAAACGGTATTTGTTTCCTAAACCCACCTGGGGGATCCCTTGGGCGAGCGAATTGATTGAATTTATTGTTGTATTATATTGGGATACGAGATATCCTTGGGGACGGTTTTGTTTCCTAAACCCACGTGGGGCTCCCTTGGGCGAGCGGATTGATTGAATTTATTAACGTATATGGATGTGGTGTTTCCATATGTTTGTGGTGGTGTTAACCATGCAACTTGTTTTGAAAATAAATTGAAAAATATTGCATAAAATGTTTTGTTGCTTATTTTCCTACTGAGTGTCACAACTCACGTCGTATTATGACAAAAATTCCAGATTTTATGACACCACAAGGAGCTAATGGCGGAAAAGCATAGAGATCGGTTTTGGTGTTTTAACTAGTAGTTGCATATTATGATTGGAAATTTGTAATAAAATATCATCAAACTCTCTTTTGGATGATTTATTGAGTATTTATATTTTGGAGATTATTGGGTTAATGTATAATTAATGGAACAATGTGTTATTAAGACAATTTTATTTGGTTAGATAAATGAAAATTTCTGAGTCATGTCAGTTTTACTATTAATGATAATTATTTTATAAAATATTGATGACTGAATATTTTATGGCACGCGTAAAACTCATGTTTTATGAAGATGTTAAAATATTAGAATTTTCTGAGACCCGGAAGTATTTTTAAAACAATTGTTCCTCACTGTAAGAAATTTTAACGTTTTCTGACAGATTCAACTATATTGAAGTATTTTTGTTTTAAATTTATTCTACAACATGTTTTAGGATTTGGTGTCTCTGTAAACTTGAAGAGATTTCTTTTTAGTTTCCAAAATGGTAAACTAAACCTGATTTGGAGTTGTGAGTGATTTTATAAAATGGACTATCTCTGTTTTTCTTTTCCTCAGTTCTGGTCAACTACGTATTTGACTGTGGTCAAAAGAATGGAACTATACTCAATTAGGATTCAGAACGTATAATAATAATAATATTTGGATTTGAAATAGGTTCGGTAAAATTCGTGGAGTTAATTGATGTATGTTTTTAATTTATAACTCTTCCTTAAATATGCGATTCTTTTGAATTAAATCTGGAACGTTTAACGATGAAATAAATTTTTATGGTAAACTATAGTTCTTTATTGTTCATGTGAGTTAAAAATAACGACAAGTTAACGGTTAGATGTTCCCAAAATAATTTTTATGTATCCGCTGCGACAAATTTCTGAATTGAACATAAATAAAGAATAGACAAAGAATTGGTCGTTTGGACTTGGGCCAAGTGTGGAAGTCTAGGATTGGTATTAAAAGTAACATTTCGGATTTTGGGTTTGGATTTGGGTCGAAATCCAGGCCCGGAATTCTGGGTGTCACAGTTTGGTATCAGAGCCAGTCTGATCATTTGGGAAGACTAGTTTCTGAATGAGTCAATGTGTGAATATGCTTGTATGTGAATTGATTGCAGAAATTGTTGGTTGTGTTTTGGTAGAATGCATAATAGGTTGAACTCCTTTTGCATAGAGAATTCTCTCTGTGATACTTATTATTTAATGTCCCTCATTCAGGACATGTCTCGTCATAATAATGGTTCAACCAGCCCACAAGATGGGGGTTTTGGTGATGTTGTTCATGCTTTGAATGTTGTTGCTCAAGCAATGCAGCAACAAGTAACTCTTAATCAGAATGTACCTCCCCCTCCCCCACCACCTAATCAACAGGCTTTATTAGTTATAAGATTTAGTGAACAACACCCTGATTCCTTCAAGGGTAGTCCTGATCCATTAGTTGCTGAAGATTGGATAGATAAGATTGAGAAAATATTCACCCTATTAGGCGTGAATGATGAGAGTAAGCTGGATCTTTCTGTTTATAAGCTTGAGGGTGAGGCCACTCGTTGGTGGGACTTGACTCGTCGTTCTAGGAATGATGGTCTGTTTACTTGG